>CANUEZ040000240.1:240000-667000 GCA_948099385.1 Fasciola hepatica | reverse complement strand
TACCCATTCGAAATCTCGCTTTGATTATTGTCATATCCTTTACATTAGTACCACACGTTATTCACTGTATCTGCGAGAGAATAGGCTGACAAATTGTCAGCAAACAATTTAGTAGACAGCGTAGTGATTAGGTCGACGGCCAACACGTCTCCGCCTATCCTGCATCAAGGATAAGACTGGAGCAAACGAATCGAACCGAAGAACCACTGAGATGCCAACTGCCATCCGACTCGAATAGGATTCGTTGCCAGACCGACCAATCAAAAGAACTGCCTGGGAATAACAAGTGAAACCACTAAGTGTGCGGGCCAAGATTTGTTTGTGGCCACCATTCCTTGTGTAATAACTGTTCTTTTTAAACTAATAAATAAATTTTATTCGAAGGCAGAATAGTGTTATTTCTAGGGCTTGTGGGATGATTCGAAACATCATCATTCCATTTTAATCACCGGGTAAAATCTATTCTCTTTGGCGCTTAGAAATTGGATTGATTGCTTTTACAATAATGTTTTATTTGATTCAACCACACGTGCTCGTCAATTATCCGTAATTAAATGTGTGAGTCCTCAGAGAATGATACTAAAAAACAGATTCCATCGCTTCACCAGCTTCCTCCCTAAACTAGTAATTATTAATTATCGATGCTGATAATTTCGCAGATTACACGTAAGCAAGTACATGCTACCTTTGATTGATTCAGAAGAAAATAATTATTTTCTCCACTTACTTCCCCAGAATAGTATTCTTCGTCTTGTTGTGGACGGAGTCACTCTTGAGGATAATAATATGCTCTTCTTTGAAGACGCTTCTGGGTTTTTGAATTGCATTCTACGAGGAAATGCATTAGGCTAAAGGTTAATTGTCGTGTTTCACAAAGTTTCATTTGATTTGTATTGTGCGGGTAATAAAAATTCAACTAGTGCATTCGGTAAAACGGACAATGATGGGCTACAGTTTCGAACGAAATAGATATGACTTTTTGCTTTGATCAGTAAATTTGAACTACCCGTTGATTCATAAAACATGAGAAAAATGGAATAGTCTGTTTATAACGGATAGATACTACCCACCTTCATTATTATGTTAAATGAATCAATAAAATTGCGATCATTTTCACTTACATTTTCTCCCCGTTTGTAACCGACATTACTCTGTTTTGAGGTGCAACCCGAGCCTTCAGAAAATCACTTGCATTACTTTTTGTTGACATTTCTGTAGTCCGTATTACAGTTCAACCTGATAGTGAATGGCGGCTGAATAAGAGTGGCGATGTGAGTTATCTCGCTTTTCTAATTCACATAAGAGTGATGGAGACGTGTATAATTTTCGCTCCCTATTGCACGATTTGATACTGATTGGGATTGACTTTCAACGTACATGCTCTGTCTTATTGCACCATAAGTCATAGCTTTCTACGTACAAATATCATTTTTCATTTCTGACAAATTTGTGACCCTGCCTGTAGCCAACTGCTGTGCAGTGTATAAAATGGTTCTGGTCACTTGCCTATTTGTAGCTCTCCAGGATGTGTTAGATGACTGAATACTAATAGATGATGTATGAGTATATCATTTAACTATTTAAACAAAAAAATAACAAGCAAATATTAGTAATACTAAATAAAGTAAATACTTTGTTCAAGGAGCGATAACACATATAATAGCACGATATTTTAGGAAAAATCGTTCTTTATTTCATTGGACACCAGCGATGGGCTTTTGCGTTAGCTTGCAAGACAGGGCAGGATAGACGATAGATGAGCAGTTGTCCGCGAGTAGTTGTTGGCACTCAAACAGGTGCAAACCGTGAGAAGAAATCACATGATTTGATGGTTGATGGTTATGCTGATGCCCAAAGCGAAGAAATCCTAAAGTCATGGATCAAGATTTTAGTCAAAAAACCTAAACATATCAGAAAAGGTGGTGTGCTTGAGAATAAGATCAGTGACACGAGACACAGCTAAAAAGATCGCAGCCGGAAAATTGACAGGGAATGGATGCGTGAATACAGTTGAACTTTTCAAACTACCTGAAATGCGTTATTCTTTAGAACTGATCGGTTGAGACAATCGTATTCTGCTCTAAGAATGCAAATTCGTCTGATATATTTCAGGGATGGTTATACTACAGCAAATTCACCAAGCATTTGTTTGGCTGTTAAGTCATTTCTATACACACAACGTTTCACTACCTAGTGAATGTTGGCTAATTGCTCGAAAAACAAAGCCCCTAGTGGATAAAACCTTATAGTTTACACTCGGAACTCAGCACTTGTTTTGCTCGACTTACTATGAACCAAATTGTATATAACTCAAAAATACTGAATGCCATGCATTCTTGTTCTGTAATTCACTCATCCAGGTTGTGGGACCTCAACAGTGAATTCAACCATGTGACAATGCCTCGGATTCTCAGTGTCATTTATCCAATCATATTCTGCCTGTGTTAGGATTCAGTTCTACAAAGCCGCCGTCATGTCGAAACTTTACAATTGACTTCCGTCAAGATGTACTTCATATATAAGACATAGTCCCCTAACATTTTCAAATACGACAAAATCCACTGGATTTTCATCTCACATTTTAGGGATAGCTATTTAAGCAGGTGTCAGCAGTATTCCAATAAATTGTCTACATTCAGGTAAAAAATGCTATTCCGTCTGCCTGTTCACGCCTATTAGAAGGACAGATAAATGTCGCGCATTTCGTCGATCACACTGTGGGGATTTACCAATGCAATTAGCTGAATCCAACAGTTATTCCAGGCAAGTGAGATACAACGAAATTGCCGAGTCTGTTTGCTAGCCGAAATACAAAATAAAAAAAACCTCAAATAAATAAGGATTATGAATTTTACGGTCATGGGTCCACAAGAAAATCAGCGCCAGTGTGAACTACTTTGCACGCAGGACATTAGCAATGATGGTTCGTACAGTGTCGGCATGGCAGCCTATGGTACTCTTGCCTGATCCTCGCAGCTGATCCAGGCTGTTCACTCATTCACTCCACATAACATTATGTCTGCACTACGTGCGTAGATACGTGACTCAATTTTCTCGGAATGGCTATTACCGTTATAGTTCCCTTCGTAACTGTGCTTAATTGCCAACTGCCTCTCCTTTTGGTAAGTTTCGGTGAAGGAATCACGAAAGGTATACCAATAATTTCATATCATTGCATACAGGCGATGAAAAGGTGCTCAGGAATACGTCGTCCAACAAAATGCTCCTGACTTCCGTATCCAAATATATATTGCTAGGTTTTTCATGGTATAGGTTAGGGGTATTTTTCCAGTCAGAATGTATCAGAACACATAATTTTGTCCAAAAATCAGTTATATCAATAAAACCGATGAATTAGTTAGCAGCCAATGTATGTAAATGCTATCTGTTTGTTATGTGCTTTGGAATTATAAAATGAATAATTTTTGCAACCCGCCTCCGATATAAACAAACTGTATGCTTAGGCTTGAGTGAATGGTTTTTTTTACTATGAACCATATTTACGACAACATCAATACCCAGTTAATTCGCAATAAATTGGTTGCTTTACACAGCAGAACTGTTTTTTTCATTTATGTTCCCAATCACATTTCTGACTGAGGGCAATTCACAGAAGCACGCTCTGGGGCGAAAAATACTTGTGTATCTTTTAATTTTTCCATCTCCACTTAGGATGACACAAAATGAAAGATATGGCTCTATATTATTTAGCGTCATCAAAACGGATAATATACAGTGAATGTATTCATTTCCTTATGGTTTGTATTACAATGAAAAGATTTTTGCTTACTGAGGAAAATAATCGGAAGTCTTCAGTTGTCCTACTGTAGTTTTAAAGAAAGACGAGCAATAGTACAGCATCTGTGTGCTTGTGACAACCTTTGTGATTTCTCTGAGGTCATTTCAATAAACGTGAGTAAACGCGTTTTTGCCCAATTGCGAGAAACAAAGAAACGGCACATGCGAGCTATGCATACTGAGAACATATCGATTTATTTACAGGCGAATAAAAAAGCTGGCAGTCAGTAACAAAATTACCCATTTTAACTGGGAGATTAATAAAGAAACAAGGAACACACAAACACTCAGTCTAGTGTAAGCTACTGGACGCTGAATAGATGAGCTTTATATGCGCACCTTTTTGGTGGATGAAGGTTGATTATTATGGCAAGCAAACTTTACAAGTACCGAGATTAATTGTGCTCCGATGGCTTGTAAAATATCATGTTCTGGTCTATATATTCATCGCTGTGGTTTCGGTGTTTAAATTATTACAGGTGTAGCCATAGTGTGATCAAATTTTTCGAAACGAAGTATCTCTGACACAAAAAAGACTTTGAATATATCCGCTCTCTTCCCAAATTGTTGATGTTATAATTTACCGATTGCAAAACTCCCTCCTTCCAACTTTGCCTTGCCTGCAACCTTCGTCTTCTTTCGGTCAGATGCTGAGTCAGTTAGCTTATGGTTACAGTTTCAGTGTTTGTATATCAATTCCCAACGCCGAGTCAATCTTCAGTTTGTTTCAGACTACACATGACCCCACCTACGCACCACAATTAAACAATTCCCTTAATGGTGTCCTTATGAGCCTATTGAATGGCTCACTAGCTATTTGTGTTTACCACGAACGCACGATGCACATTTAATTACACTTTTTTCGCCCCATCCCTGGAGTGATTGTTATCAATCTACTGGTAAGGAATAAATATACCGTGACCATATTACCCTGCAACATGAGGTGATCATCATCGTGTGATGCTGAACCAACATTGGCGGCGGAAATGTGGAAGTTTCCATCTGAACCGCCAAAGAATAACCGGAGCTCTCGTGCAACAGTTTTCCAAAGAAACATTGTAAGAGTCGGAATTTAATTACCGTATCGTTTGCTATTCGGTTGGTACGATAAACGATGAGGATGTGCAGATTTGCCTCCATACAATCGCAGAGCTCAAAAGGAACTCATTTGGTAGCAGAGTAACGGCAAAACTTGTCCGTAACCACATTGTTATTCGTGAGTACTGGAAGTTCACAGCCGATGTTGGCCAATACAACTTTCTCACATTCGCAAGACAAAGCCGACTGGGTAAACAAACTATCCAGTATCCTGCTGTAATATCTTATATAACTTCGGAAAATACAAACGGGTTAATGTTGAAGTTATATTATTTCTTACAGTTGTATTCTCATTTGAATCGGATAAGGCGTGCATGGACGATGAGTCCGTTTTTAGACTAACACGGTAGTTCTTCCAAAATTATTTCGTCAGTTAACGTGACAAACCTTCAGAACGAGGACACAGGGTCCCACGTATAGATCTTTGAAACGGCAGTATCATGTTGTATCTTGATGTCATTCCCATCTGTGTTTCCATCATGCATCACATAAATCTGGATCGAGGGTATTATGTCTTAGCCGCTCACAAGGTGCTGTCTGAAACGTTATGAGACGGTACAGTGAAGCTGTGGCCTACGTTTCACAGTCAAAGCCAGCTGCTGTTTTCAACATCTGTAATTACTAAAACGTAAGTTAGAACAATTGCGTCAAACAATACAATCGTGAAACAGGTTGCAGAACATCGGACCGGTAAGCCTAACTGTTTTGGCACATGATTCACCACGCTCTTCCTTCAAGATAATAACTCACAGTGTACTTCTTCAACTGAAAGGTCAGCTGCACGTGTTCTACACACCTTCAAGTACTGAGTTGGGAGTAGATTTCAAACAGTGAGCCATTGCATGAACCTGATAATATCCTTTCTATAACGTAAGCAGAGGCACTGCAAGGCAATGAACAAACTTACCACGAACAGTTCTTATGTATATAATACTGAGTAATGTATTTCATTTTAGAAGTTCTGGTTGATATTGACTCTTGAAAGACTTGGACATCATACATAGGTAAAATAACTGTCGTACCTAAAATATTTTGGAAATTATAAAACAATTTGTAAAAAAACAACTCACCTATCTGTAGTCCAACTAACAGGGCAGTGAATAAATCGGCCTGACTTTGTTGTTTCCAGTGGAATTCCCAATGTGTTTAAAACTCGGTTCTCAGATGAGAAAATTATAAATGAAGTTGATTACAAAAAGCATTCGATGGAATACAACACCATGTGTGTCTATTCCAATCGGAGGTTTGAGGATTAGGAAATAACTGACCAACACGTGCATGAAGATAGTGAATGTACAAAACACGCAAACTTCAGCAGATTCGATATGGCAATTCTCATAAACCTAAAGTGATCACGGTCAGTTGTGACGATGAAAAACGGTCATAAGTACCCTATCATTTGTTGGGCCATCATATCGTTGAGTTTGCGATGTTGGAAGGTTTGTGCAAATATGGATGTTTATGGTTACATCGGTAGAGATAGGACTGCGCACCGAAAACTGTCAAGCGAATAGTGCGCGGAAGAGAATGACGGATAAAGAAAAACTCTACAGCCAACGCTGATAGTCATTTATTGACTAGGGGTACCGCTTGTGCAAATAAATTAGAGCAGC
Source organism: Fasciola hepatica (assembly GCA_948099385.1). Classification (NCBI taxonomy): domain Eukaryota; kingdom Metazoa; phylum Platyhelminthes; class Trematoda; order Plagiorchiida; family Fasciolidae; genus Fasciola; species Fasciola hepatica. The sequence goes on along the minus strand of CANUEZ040000240.1, from coordinate 660,491 downwards.
GGTAATTCGCTGCAGGATACTTGAACTGCGAGTGTAATGTGAAATCCAGAAATCACGGATCAGCTTACCGCGGGTGCGTTGTTCACTTTCACGAGAGACATACTATCATCAATGTGATTCTCGTGGTTTTACTAAATTGTATATGGTTCACTCTCAGCGTTAGATTTTACGGCTATTTCTTCTCAACTCTATTTTTTTTACCGTTTGCCATTCAGATGTGTCCAAGTACTTCATGAAGTAGATGGACATCGTAGTTCAGCCACGAAGCTTTATTACACGGCGGAGCAATCACATCTGATGCAGACCAACAAATTATCAGGCTTCAAGAACTACTCAAACATTCTCGCTGATCAAAATGCCTCACATATTGTCTACCATTTCACTTGCAGCTGCGGTCACGCATAAATTGGCGGAAAGGATCGCAGCTTGGCTAAACGAAAGTCTGACCACATGTCCAATTGGTTTGCAAAGTCAGTGACGCAACTTAATGCGGCCGCAGAGAACGACATCAAAACTCCGACTTCTCCAGGTGCAAAATACTCAATTGCATCAGTTCACAAGGGTGACCTGACCAAATCCGTCATTCTTCATGCTAGAGCTATCGATCCTGGCAGAATTTTGCTTCGAACGTTACCTCTCAAACAGGAATATAATCGCCATTAATTTCTTTAGCTAGCTACGTTGAACAAATATTTTTCGTTTTGCGTTTTTTCTATTGCTGACCTTTTGCAGTACAGAGGTTATGCAGCTGCTAAGTATTCAACCTCCAGTGCATGAAGCATATACTTGACCTAAACTGACTTAACTTGTAAATAAGACTGGTGAGCCTACTGAAAATAGGGAAACTTTCACATACAAAGCTATTATTAGGTGTACAGCGATAAAGCTTGTGTTTTTCTTCATAAATGTGAGTGCATTCGTTTAGTGCAAACATTCTGTGACTTGAGAAGCAGTTTGAACCAAGCGATCGCTTTACGGGCCTAATTTTACAGGTATTCCATTATCAAGAACCTCCTACAGCTCAAAATTCTGATCCCGTTTATCTACTGAAGCTCGTGGGAAAATTTCCCCAGAACTCCTCCCTGGATTACACAGGAAGGAATAGTTTACCGAAACTCCGTGTAATTGAACTACGTAATCGAACACTACACGGGACTTTTCTGGTCCCTTCTACTTTTTGAATGCATGCTGCGTTAAACACTAGGCACAATTTGTTTGACTCGATGAAATATGCGGTGACACCGGTTCACCAGAACAGGAGTGATGTCTTGCCATCACGGCTCTATGGTCTACAAAATGTTTCCATTCTTGACGTACCTACAGCATGAGTAAGTGATAAGTTGTATTTCATCTTTGTTATTGTTCGGTGCGATGTGGCTATCAGTGCGCCAAGTAACGTAAAGCCCATAGTGAACTGTACTGAGACGCTGGGGTTCTTGCATCTTCAAGTGATCTGCTATCATCTATGAACACATGATAGAATGGTCTTGACAGAAGGTGTTTTACGCATTCGAGCTGCTCTCGAAGCTGTTATCCCCTACTCAAAAGGATTGAAACAGTTCAGGGGTGGCCGTGACCAGGGAAATGCTGCCGAAAAAAAATAACCTGGTATTCTTGAGACAATAATTCGGGAAATAACCATTATTATAACGTTTTTATCCATGATTCGGAAAAAGTGAGTAAAATGATGGACCATTCTCAAGTACCAACCAAGATAAAGAGGGCCAAATTTTAAAACAATACATATTTATCTGGAAAAGAGCAACAATATTTATGTTTACGGTATTTCTTTTCCATCAGCTGACAAGAGTCATTTCGCATGCAGAATGTTTTATTCCCTCCCTTTGTAAAGGTGTTGTCCGAAATCTAAAAGAACATCCGAAATCGTGCGTGGAACTGGAGCATCTTGTGCGTCGGATTCAACGGGTGAAATACTCAGGTCAGGCAGTATCAATTAACATCCTGGTGAGGGGCTTATGCACATGGCACTGAGTCTACGAGAACCTGAGAACAAACGATGACAAAATATCCATTTTTGTGAACGAATCAGCCGTTTTAGCCGACTCACCGGAAGCATATATATATATATATATATATATATATATATATATATATATATATATATATATATATATATATGTATATATATATATATGTATGATGGAGAAATCGGTCATGATTGGTATTTGAGAATGTAATATGTCCTTCATTGTGTGAGGCTTGAACAAAATGTTTCGTGTATTCTTCCAAAGGTGAACTGACAGTATCGATATTTGACAATCTGGTGAATAATCATAATTGCTCAGCATATTAGAAGAAATAGTTTGATAGTCTGGTTGGATTATTCAATCAGATGGTGTGATATTGTGAACAGCAACCCGCATTGAGCGGAGTCGGTAGCCTTGCTGTTTTCGTTAATGCAGTCGTAGTGTTTCGGCTCCCTAAAATGGTACAGTACTTTTATTCAAATCAATATAGGAATACAAAACGCCATCAGAAACGGACGGAAAACAAAATCAAGACCAAATTTATGGTCATCCTAATCAAACAAGGCTTTGTTTAGTCCTTCATAAATTGCAACAACTTTTCCACCCATATAAACGTGTCATTACACCATGTGTTTTACAACGTTGACAGATCAATTCTGTCTCTACAGAAATATCAGATTTACTGTTTGCTCTTTAGGGTCTCTTCTTTGACCTGACATTGGTTCTCAGGGCTAATATTTTCTGTGAATATTTATCCCTTTCATGAATACTGTAAACCATTTAAGATGTGTCCTTTTCTCAAATCTACTACATGGTGTTCCGTGAAAGTCAACCATGAAATCTTCTAAACTGGTCACTAACGAATGCATGTTTCAGTGATATTTATTTGGTTGAAAGTGAATGGTGGTGGCACCGGTACACTAAAATTACGAGCACAGAATAAGTGTACACTGATGGTGATTGGCCATTGATAGCTTTTGTAATAGTCCTCGATACTGATGGAGAAATTGCATCAGCATTGGCTAACAAGAGAATGAGAATTTTGGAAAACAGGGGTCAATGGTTGAAACAATTAGTTAATTTGAAAAACAGAGCCGGGTCATTGTTCCCGCATACCCGTCGATGGAATTTGTTAGCTGACGATGATATGTACGCCTATAGATCTAATAATGGCTGGAATGTAGGTTGATAAGACCAATTAGTGAATTATATGATATGACTCATCATGCAACTTGAACCCTCAACTCACGTTTGAAAACCATGAAAGCATTGTACAACTGTGTCATCCTTGTAAGGAATCATCAGCATTCCACAACCACCGAGCCCCCACGGAAACTGGAAACCGGGGTGAACGATCGTGAATCGAATACTTTAAACGAAAGAACAGAACCTTCACAAACAGGTTTTCTCACTTATCTGCCATTATTTAATCGATAACAGTATCACGAAAGGTTTATTATCTTGGTGTTACACAATTTTTCTTGCTATATGTGTGTTCAACAGATATTTTTTAAATGCATAAATTTGTCATTTTCCTCGATTCATTTGTTTGAATTCGATGATGAAATTATTGGATTGACTTTTTCCCAGAAACACCTGGTATCCTATGATATCTGCTCGTCTTATGTTAGCGATAACTGAAGAATACTTATGACTTAACCTGATCTCATGTGTCAGATGTGTCACTGTTACACAGAAAACCGTTATCGACTTTTTGATGGGCCATCAATGCAGGTTCAATTGGGCTGGTTTTGCCCCACATATTCATAGGAAGTCGAAAGGAACAAAACCTGCGGTTCTGTGAAGAGAAAACATTTTTCTATGTTCGTTGCGGTGGTGATATTTTCATTCCCACCGAGTTTCAAATACAAGCGCTAATTCTGCTTATGAATTTAAATCGCCAAGAATCAGACATCCAATAAACCGCACACTACAAGTCAGAACCCCCTTCTCTTTGCCAGGTGGCAAAATCAAAAGAATACTTGATGGATTCCTCACCCAGGTATAACACACCAGCATGAACAGAGTAGTACCTGAAAATCAGAACATTTTTCCCGCTACAACTTGAGTGGGTTTTGGTAGAAAGCCTTGTTACTAAAGCAAACAATATTTGTTTAAACGTAACACTGGAAGACGATTTGAAACTCATTCTTCACTCTCGAAAACAGTGACCTCCATGGAAATGTTTGGAGAGCGAAGCCTAATGACTAGGTCAAAACTGGACTTTGACGCCTTGTTCAGACGCCAACAAGGACGTGCTCATCACTAGGCGATACATAGTTGGTTCATATTGAGAATCATCCTACATTAGAGGGTTGAAATACACGGTTTTCCTAGAAATGTCGTCAGAGCCAACTTTGTGCCACCTGGTGGTGTAGCATGTCCCTTTTGGTATTAGAACAAGGCGTCAGAGTCGAGTATTTTGGCTTGGTTATTAGGCTTCGTTCTTCAAATCATTTCGGTGGAGGTCATTGTTTTCGAGTGTGGAGAATGAGTTTTAAATCGTCTTCCAGTGTTACGTTGAAACAAATATTGATTGCCTCAGTAAATAGGCTTTCTACCAAAACCCATCCAAGTTGTAGCGGAAAGAGTTTTCTGAGATTCGGGAACTACTCTGTCAATGTTGATCAACACTTGCTGTCGGATCATGTTCTGAATAATCATACGTGATCGATTCCATTCAGCAAGTGTGATTTTGAGATAATCGTTGGTAGTCACTTTACCAGCGACTGAAACTCAATCAGACCTTAGAATAGTTCACTGGTAATTTATGCGCAATTCACCGGAAGCTTCCTACTTGTCCTGTGACATAACTCTGGATGCATCTGAGTTCAAAAAACATATCTCATTTGCTAGGTCCGCTTTTCTGATTTTGAACCAGCTGTAAATGTCGAGTGGTTTTGGGGTTAGGGGTAGAAGATTTTCAGTCAAATATACAAATTGAGTCTCGCTTTAGATCTGTTAACTCGAAGCTAGTACTTGAGGTTTTGTCACATTTCATTTATTCCGTTGGGTAACTGAAATTGTAATTCACAGCAGGGATTTCAAACTATGAAGATAATATTTGGATGTCGGCTGGGGCTGTCCATGAACATGAACATATGGTGCGAAGTATATTCATCACCATCATAAATTCACAACGCTGTTTCAAGGGCGCATGCTCTCCAGAGATAGAAGCAGTCTCAGAAGCGATTTTTCAAGTAAGGTAGAGTGGAGTCGAGTCAAGTCGAGTTAAGTGGAGTCAACCCAGCAGAAGCTTTACGTTTCCCATTGGATGGATTTTTAGCTTTTGCAACATATCTTTGTACATAAAAATAGAAAATTGGGTAATACGTACAATTTTTAGTAATATCCATCCTAATGAGCAGCTTTGTAGGTCTCTGGTCACTTTCGTTAGGTCAACAAGCAGCTGAGCATGACAGGGAATAACAGGATTTTAATCTACATAAGTGGGAGGAAATAAAATATGTACTTTGAGCGCGTAAGTTTTGTAGACATAACTTTTGTAAGTTCGTTCAGTAGCGAATAAAGCATGTCTGAATGCACTTTGAAGTAAACTGGTCACAAGCCTAGAAGTAATAATAAGTGACATTATCAAAAATTGTATCTCTGGATATGCCACTCTACTCAGAGGTGTGATTTATAATTCAGTTTGTCCAATTATAATTATCCTTCAAACGGCCGGGAGACCTGCGGTCACATTTAAAAATAACTGATTTGAAAACAAAGTTATTCAGGACGGAGAGAGGAAAATGACAAATTTCTGCATTTAAAAAATATCTGTTGAACACACATATAGCAAGAAAAACTGTGTAACACCAAGATAATAAACTTTTCGTGATACTGTTATCGATTTAATAATGGCAGATAAGTGAGAAAACCTGTTTGTGAAGGTTCTGTATGGCTCTTGAGAAATTGAGGAAAACAATGCATTCTGGCATTTAGATGACTTCAGTGGGAAAAATTTAACTTTGAAGACACCAGGGTCAACTGAAGCAGAATAGGGCTTTTGGGGGCTGAAACAAGTAACGTCTCTTCGGTCAGTAACTCAGTCTGAATTCAGCCAGCAGATATTTGGATCAACATCACTTGAAGAGGGCTTCCTGAGGAATACAAAACAATCGAGGCAGGCAAATGTGTTTTATAATCAAAATACACCATTCTTGCTTTATGCCGAAGCCGTTGTGTGGACTATGTGAGTCATGGTTCAAGTGTGGAACCCGACGACCGGGAGGCAAACTGGTGTTAATCTTCCCCAGGAGGCCTATAGTAATCCACGGTAATAAAAGACTCTCGAACAGTTTGAGCACCGCAGAAGTGCAGGTGACGGGGTTGTGTTTCCCGGGTTCGTTCTCGTGGACATGCGGTAAAATCGGCAGTCTTCAAATATCAGGGATTTTTCCGCCTGCCAAAGAGTTAATGAAGATATTGGCTGCTGGTGGGGAAATGGACCAAATTTATCAGGCTTACCATGAAAATAAAACAAATTCATGGTTGGTAAGGTCACTGACAGATTTATACAGGGATCCACTCAACTGTGTGATTATTGAGGGAGACATATCACAAAATATGCCTAACTCAGAAAATGATACACCAGGTGCCAAGTAAATGTTTCAGTGTGTATCGATCGGAACCCACTAATAAAATGTGGTTTCTATTCTATGACATGGCAGCTAATATTTTCGGTGGAGTACGTAAGAACCAGATTTGTTGAACTACTTCAGTTTTGATGACACCTGCTCCGCGATTGTGAGCACAAGTGAGACGATCGGCTCAGTGTGAGTTAAAAATATCCAGATGCATACCTTATCCGGGTTTATCCTTGTGCTAAAGGGCTTCTTGAGAAATAGAAACTTTTGCTTCTTTATACATCCTCTACTGTATGACTGCTGAGATCTTTTCACATTTTCCCAATAAAGAACGGGTATAACTCACAAAGATCACGAGAATCCGAGTTTCGCCAGTACTGCAAAATCTGAAACATAATTTTCAGCTCGTACAGTGTTTCTAGAGTTTTCTGTCTTTTTTCTTTGATAAACCGTTTGCCGCTGTACCTAGCGTTTTTTTGCCGTGATTCACAAACTATCCGGTACGCGTGCAAGCACGTAATAATTTCACAAACGTGCACTTGCAGGACAGCATATGTGACCTTCAAAATGTACAAATACCGAGTGCCAGTATAAAAATCCAAAAAAGTGTTATTTCACTCTACAACTTTAAAGCACGGCCAATTTTAAACGCCTCGTCATTGGTCGCTTTGATTTACTCTTTTGTTAGGTCATTTTTTTGGGGGGTCCTCGTCAATACAAATGTTGCTCGCGATATTTTCACAGATGACGTCGGACAGTTTGTTGATAGCTTCTTGAAGCTACCTTATTTCGTCCTAATCAGTTTCGCGCTCTTGTAAATTCGTTCATGTATAACTAAGTACTTCCGTGTACATAACATGGCCCAAATTAGCAATTATGATCATGGAACTGCAGTTCCTTAACCGTTTGCGCATTGTATGCAAACTTGCTTACAGTTCCAAGAATCAAAAACAAGCTAAGACCACTGATTCGTTCATGTTTAGCAATATAAACTCGCGATGGTGTTCATATCCGGTACATACCAGAGTAATGTTTTAGTGGTCACCTCCCACTCCCAAAAATTCTTACTAATACGGACAGGAAGACCGAAAACAGTGAATCAGGTCGTCTTGACCTTGAAAAAGGCCCGTTATTCCTCATCTGATTTTCACCGTTGCAACCAGCTACAAGAGGAGATTATCTTTTTTCCAAGAAAGATAGACCTGCACTCTGTGGAGCAAGTTTTGTTGAATATCCTCTGGGATCATAGCCCGGATTACCCATCAAGACTAAACGATCTTTGTCTTTAGGTCCTCTGTGTTCATAGGTTTCTCTTACTTCACCTAGCTCTTCAAATAACTCCACAGGAAAACAGAAAATCCGCAGAACATGTCAGACATACAAATGACACTCCCCGGCGAATACATCGTAGCGGGAGATTATCATTCAGCAACTTTGTGACGAGTAATTTACTGTGAGATTTTTGTCCAGCTCGCTGGACTAGGTCCAGTGACATGATAGATAGAAACAAACTTCTGAGATTAGTTATCAAGTATCTTCATCAATGGGTTTAGGTAGTGAGTGGATTTTATCTTATTGGAGACTTACCAATAAACATATTCCGAGGACACCGACCAGCGAACAAGTTTGTTTCCAGGGGTTCATACTCATACCAATAAATCCAAATATATAAAGACAAGTAAAGAGTTTGAACTGATCATACAAATGGGAAGTGATAGAAAAAAAATGTTGATAAAAAAGAAGGACAACAGCTGCAATCGAGGCTTAAATCGAACGCAAATGTTGTTTGATTCCCACGTGTTATATCAGTTTTTTACATCTGACCTGTGACCTGTTGTAAGATGGAGGGTGGGTCAGGGTAACTGGAGAGCAAACATCGTTTACAAGCACACAGAGAGGGGTTGAGTAAGCGGATGCCGCAGCCTCATATCTGACTAGTATGTGGCATTTTACCGGTCTTGATTGTCAAACCCTAACCATACACCGGGCACGGGAAGAGTCAGTCACGTTTACTGTGTGATAAGTCTGAACAAGGTGTAAAACAATTGCAAAATTGAGTGACTTCACAGCTGCAGTGTTCATTCATCCAGTATGGTGTTCGCGAAAGCTTTTGGAAGAAACCCTGGACATTCCGCCTGTGTACATTTTCCCACAGGAATACTGGGCCGATCAATTGGGAATCATAATTGTTGCCTCGAACGTCAGACTTCATTTCATCTCTTCGATTGCTTTCGCAGTACATTATGTGGTTCTTTTGTGCCCACTTCTCCCGTATTGATTGATTTTCATTTTTGTACAAAGAGGGGAGAGGTGGTCTTTAGCTAGAGAAGATAACATCCTGGCATATTGTGGTTTGATCAGATGCCGATATTTCACCCAGTCGCAAAACTTCATCCCCAGATGATAGTCACCTGGGAAGAGCATATGAATCGGGAGGCGGAAATAGTTCCTGTAACCGTTTGCGACAAAACAGAAATCTTGAGCTTGCCCGATGCCTATCTCCCTGAATTTGCTGGCTTATCTACCATCTAATTCTCCAGTTGCATATTTTTGTCCACCACAGTTGCTGACCAAAGTCTCTATGGACTGTTGTGTTCCAAGCGTTCGGATCACATTTGGCATTTTCTGGCATTGTGGCACAAATGGGAGGACAGTTTGAATTGATCCGGGTGGCGCGAATGGTAATGATCAAATGCTTTTCTCTGAACACAGACCATCAACTGGTAATACAGCCAGCTGGTTGATCATACATCTCCAACAGCCAACCGCTCTGAAAACGGCTTTCCAGCAAAAACTGGCCAACCATATTGTAATGAGCTGGATCGATTTTAATATTTTGAGGACATCAATCCAGGTTTATTTTCTTTATGAGCTTCTTTGGTGATTGGTTTGGCTACACTGTTTGTTTTGGTTGCTTGCGTTTACCCGTACTGACCTCTGCGACATTTCCGTCGATCACACCTTTGACAAACCTTCGGTTTTCGCCAACTCTGTGTATTCAGTTTGCCTTTCCTGTCACAGTTCCTATCGTTTGCTTTCGTGTATTTTTCGTATCGATACTATTTTGTGCTACGATACATTCAATACACTTTCACATCGGTCCATCTACTGGAGTCTTCATTATTCATTCGATTTCGGAGATTAATCGATAGTTTACTGTCAGAGGTGATAGAAGACGCATTTCTTCGGCGCCAGTTTAACGTCCAGTATGATGTGATCATACTAGTGTCATGACTACAGAAATGTATGCAACACTGTCATGTAGTCGTAGCAACCCAGTGTGCTAAACGTGGATCGGACTTGTCTGACTGTAGCCCCACCAATCGGCGCATATGCTTTCTGTAACTGCATGCATAATTCAAATTGCTTATCGTGTTGGTGCTTTCAAAATACCATTGTTGTTCTTCAGTATGAGAGTTGGTCGCGTACAAATGACGGGACTGCTTTCTGGGGATAACACTCCAATCGGGCGAACAGGTTTGTGTGACAAGGCTTACATGTGCAGGTGCGAGGCATGTCAGTTACGCTGAGCGAGGATATTAACACCTCTGCGAACGATGCAGTTTAATAACCTTGCTCCGTAGTGGAGGATAACATCGCCGTAGTTTACGAGCTTTGTATACACTTTAGGAGTACTGCGTAATATATTTTAGCAGCCATCCATCACAGATGAAAGAATTCTAAGTAAACATTCAAATTGTGTCCTTGTATCACCAGATATAATCATGAATCTAAAAGGTTTTTGCTGGTTGTGTGAATGTGAATATGCGCTTACCATGTGAAGCAAATGCAGTGGTCTTGAGATCGTTGATAGAACTCCAGCCAATGTCATGTAATAAAAGAAACTTATTTATTCTGGGAGACTTTTCCGTGGGTAATTTCATAAGTTCCTCCGACAAAACTCTTGCCAAACTTTTAAAGCAGCTATACGCCAGGTAGAGACGGGGAAGAGGAAAAAATCTAATGAGATACCTGTCAGTGGATTGGAAAATTGTCAGAAACAAACAGTGTATCTGTATTGGGCTGTCCGGTGTTTCGTTTGAAAGAGCATGTTTCAAAGTATCTATTGAATGTATGATGGTTTATTCTTGCTTTACAATAATAACGTGGCATGCCAATGGTCAAAATATATGAAGTGATATACCTGTTCGTACGATTATTTGATGACCTCGCTTTTATACATGACTTTTTCTTGGCGGATAGTCCGATCGATCGAGAGTAGGAACCATTCGAATTGGTTCAATCAACATAAAACCGTGGGAATAACTTCCCTGCGCTTGCAACTACTCCGAGTGTCGGACACGTTTGGACTTGACACCGATCCTGTTGAGCCAAATGGGTTGGATTTTGGGTTTCCTCTTCTGTAGAAATTGTCACAAGGGGACCGACTAATAGAGGTCTTGCTAATGGTCAACCCGAAAGTTCCGGACTCCAATACCGTTTTATTCTGAGTGATAGTTAATGAAGGATTGTTTTCTACAGTGCTGTACAGGTAAACACGAATATAATTCGAAAATGCTGTCGTCGTGAGGCCTCGCTTTTTCTCAGTTTCCTAGCTCCATGTTTATTCTGAGATGTTGAGTTATTAACTTCAAATCCCCACCGTTTCTAGCACCTCAAACAGTGCATCAACAATCTTCATTGTTGACAGATTTTCTCTGTGTATATGTGTGAGGGTACTAGCCGACACGAACAAAGAAGTCTTGGTTCGGTAGTCAAACAGCAGAACTTCACCTGCCTACAATCACGGACAAGTTTAGGCTCGTCAATGACAATGGTGCCAAAAGTTTCCCAGGTGAGGATTCGGTTATAGTCACCGCATATCTTATTTAAATGATGTATTTTGTGTCCATAAATATAAAACATCCAAAGGTAAAACAGTTTATTTGAATCATCTTCTTTTTCGCTTACACGAAGAATATCTTTGTTCTGACTTCTCCGTTTTATGTATGATACAGTTATCGATTCTCACACGCTTATAATAGATTGAAACCTACCGGGCCACTAGTAGCCGCCTCAAGCGAAATCAAGAGATTCTAGTGAATGGTTCCTAGGTTATGACGCGAGGCTCTTAAACTGCGGCGTTTCGCCCTTGAACTACGGAACATACTGTGGCCAAATCCATATAGATTCCGGGTGAGTACTCTGACGTCAGCATAATGGCATTGATAACTGAGAAACCGTTTGCTTTGTGGTTATCTCCTGGGCTGGCTTGTTGTGCCATTGAGTTGAACGGTTTTCTATATGGTGGGTACAAATGTCTCGCTAATGTATGGAGACAAAAAAACGACTAACTGGTTCACTCCAGGACCTGAACGACCTCACTTATTATCCTGGTGAGGAATTCTTACAGGTCACCTGGAATTGGGATTTAACGAGCAATTCAGCACTACGATTTTATCTTAAGCTTTTGCAATTATACTATTATCAGAAAATTCACAGAACTGTGGAGCAATGGTTGTTTAAGTTAGGATCTCAATACAACGAATGGTTTAGCGGATAACAAACAACATATTGATTGTTTTACAATCGGTAAAGAAGCAGATTTCTTCAGCCATACAACTGTTTAAGTAGCTAGTGCAAAACAAATTGATTTCAGTAAGTTGAAGATGTCTTACATGATTGATAAATGTTTTCACAGCCGTTCAAACAGAGGTTCCTAAACTAACGTGACACTTGTTGGTAAAATGGCATTCTGGTCCGTTTAAATTACTTTATTCATCGATTATCAGTAGTGGCTTTGTAGCACACAAATATAGTTGATTTTGCAGGTTATCGGAGTGATTTGAGGCCTGAGATGCTACGTATAATTCAAAAAGCTACTCGGAATACCTTCTTAGGAATACAAACAATAGTCTGACCAAATTACCGCAAGAGTGCTAACAACTTTGACTTCACAGCGGAGACCTTTGAGACCATTCCCGTTGAAATGTGTTCCACCGCTGTTATTTTCACATATTTCATTGTTTTGCATGGCTTTATGTATTTCCTTTTGCTTGTTTATGAAAATTGACTAGTTCACTCATCATTTTTATCAGCGCAAATACCTTCGGCAATTTCCATACACTTCTTCGGGGGTATCTCAATATATGTGGATTAGGCAAGAATATGAATAACAAAAATATATTCGTATGTTTTTCATATTTGTGTTGTTAAGGTCACGAATGTCGAGAGACTTTTTTGTCTGGCCACTTTTTTAACAAAAGAAAACAATGCGTAAACAGTATTTCCATGGAAATGGAATGTATGTCCTAATTTGCTCACAACAGCAAACATTCTAATTCATTTCAGCGTTTGGCCTTCCAGCTGCAAAACGAACAATAGTAGCAACATTACATTTATTTGTCGCATTCTTTGACGCAAACATAGTTTTCAAGAAGAACGTTGTACAAAAGAAGCACTCATATTTTTGTTTTGAAATAATCAAAAGAACCTCTTTGGAAAAATGAGGAGGTCAACTTCATTTTTGAGACCATGCCGAAATGCGTCTCAAGTTTGAACAAAAGAAAAATAAAGCCAGAGTTTGTGGAAGAAAATATGACCAACAAAAATGCATTTTTAAACTAGCAAGTGAATCGTTGTGCGGCAGATGTTTTAGAACCAAGAAAATATTATATTGATACATATTTTACCTCTGTATGCAAGCAATCGTTTGAACCACTCCTTCACATTTTATCGATAGCATTACCTCTAAACGTTCACCCCACTGGGTTGATGTTCACATTTGACTCAAACATCAGTAGAATTATTTGTTATCGTGCAGACTGATATTCAGAGTCTATTTTATTCTGTGCTGAACGTAGGCATTATTGGTCGTTCCGGACGATTTATTTACGACCAATCAGGTAAAGTCGTCACTTCTTCTGGAACGGCACACGAGCAAGGTGTTCTTTCGAAATAGTGCCATTATTTGAAACACCTTAGAGTTGTGCATCCACCCTTGTAACGCGGTATTTATTCCCTTTTTCTCGTCCTATCTGAAATGGTATGGCTTAGACCTAAATCACACGGGCTTTGTTCTCTGTGTAAATGTTTCCAACCCACAAGAATATTGCTCTGATGCAACACGGATACTAGGCAAGCGTTCCTCCTTAGAATAGCAGAACAAGTTCCATATCAGGGATCCTAATAAGAAGGCGTTTTTATCACCAAACTCACAATTGGTATGATCACTCTCCAGAAATATCCGGAGCGAATTTCAATACAAATAGCGTTGTATATAGGTGGCAGGAAGGCTTTTTCCGGAAGTACATGAATGATTCCGTGGTCAGCACCGTTTATCGCGAATGCGAACCCGATACACTTCTGCCCAGTCAGTCATTCACCTGTCCACTATATTGTTTTCTCTCAGGGCAATCTCATTTGAATCATTTGGGAAGGTGTACGAACGAAAATACCGTTTTCAGAAGACACAACTGATTCGTGAAAATGTCTTTTGTTCTTTAGTCACGTGTACCCTGCAGGACAGATAACCTGGACTTCAAAGTTTGGTTCTTGGTGTGGTTTGATTTATCTAGTAGGGAAACCGCAGTATTCGAGACTGGCAAAACATCAACATATGGAACAGCTAATGTACAGAATTATTCGAATACCATCAAAAATAGTTAGTACTCCTGTCATTTCCGACTGGGAGGAGCTTCAATTTGTGAAACCTGTGCAATGTTTTGGTGTCATTGTGATGTAAGTCTCGAAAGAGTTTTAACTAGCTCGGGTTAAAAGTCATTCAAATCTCAACGGATATGTTTGAATGCCAATGGTCAAGAGATATGTCCTTGTTAGACGAGTTATGACCACAATAAATGGCACCTATTAGATTTAAACCGGAGTCTTATCATGTTTAATCTCATCAGCACATCATCTAGTGAAATAATATCCACAATTTTTAAGCTACGTAAAGAATGTTGTTGTTCAAGCTAAAAAGACTTTTATGTGAGATGAGAGCCATCAAGGATAGTTGCATCAGACTTCGGACGGTCGCGAGAACACCCTTTAGACATAGTGCCACATTTAAAAGCCCTTTCAAGCCTAGTCTACGAAAAAACAATGTCTTACTAAATCTGTCGATAGTCCAACACAAAGTCAAAGCATTTCACCATTCCATGTTTAGAAGAATATTTATCGTTTTTGAAAGCGGAGATGTGTGCAATTCCTTTAACGGGATCAAGTCCGCACACAAGTGAATACCAACACATTTTGTTGCACATCGACGTTATGCGAGCAGACCTTAATCCTGGATGGTTGAATGAAATTATATTTATTTGTTAGCATGTAAGCTTCAGTGATTTTGGGAAACTAGAAGGACGGTAAACGTATCAATCTAATACTTGATGGTTGTGTATTTTCTTTTTCATTCGATCACCCGATGGGTTCGTATGCCGTGATTTTCGCGTTTTTACATCGTATTGTTATGCGGATGTGTTCAAAGACACGTAGGAAAAACCGCAGTGAAAGAAATGACACAAAGTCAATACTCTTGCTATGTCGGGTAAGCATCTGAATGCGATTGCATATTCGTCTTGATAACCAACAATAACTGGGAAATTAACTTACTATCATTCTTCTCGATAAGGCCGTCTCACGTTGAATGGTTGCAAATTAATTACTCTTTGTTGCACCATTTTTCGATACACCTGGAAATGTTTTCAGTTCTGAAACATAAGAATGTTCTTTTTTTACGCTTTGCGGCTTCCTTGCCTTGTCGGTTGTCTTTCCTGGTGCAATAAAATTACGATGATTTTTGGTGGTATCTAACTTTCCTGTTCACGATATTTTCCACCTAACATTATTTTATTTATTGAGATTCACCACTCAAGTCAATCAAAAAAATTCATCGAATCTGTTTTTAGTGGTCAAAGCTTGTTCAGAGTCACTTACTCCCACTGTCGATCACAGGAATTGAATCCAGTGCAAATAAATCATGAAGGAATTTGAAATTCTTCGTACTAAAATAAATGGCCACCTCCAACGGCACATAATGCTGGATTCTGATGGGACAGAATATTAGGCGTCTTGCTGTTGATTTCTACCCGCCTCACAATAACTTGAATAACGCGAAAAGTTGTTTACTCACGGGATGCTCTTGAACAAACTATTTCAGATAATTATCTCAAACTAGATTTGACGTAGTAAAATCACCTTCTCCATCCATGGTGTAATGTAAATTTGCTATCATTTTTGAGCATTCCTCTAGCATAACAGCGATAAACCGTGTGTTTTCAGTACCACTATCATATGACTTTGTTCTCAAGTTCATGAATCCCTAAATTTTCAACGTCATTCTTGTTCTCGCATATCACCAGCACCAACATTTGCCGAAAAAACCACCACATGACGTGCTTGTATTAATCCCCCTTATTCAGCCAAGCAGAACTTGAATCGATATTTGTAAAATTAGAGTAGGAACTACCTGTTTGAATGGACAATTTGTTCCTATTCGTCCGATTCTTGTATTTCTTCTATCAAGCATCAGAAAGTTAGCCATGCTAACCATAATGACGAAAGTTTGACATCCAAAATAATATTACAGAAGTGATTTAGGCAGTATTCAGTTATGGATCGTGCAATTTTTCTTCCATTTTTATAGTTATTAGAAGCAAAATCATGGTTGTTAAGCTCACACGGGTAAAAATAGGTTCTCAATTTAATTTCCGCAGTGTCTTTACATATATTTATGTATTCATATACATTATATATATATATATATATATATATATATATATATATATATATATACTTGTTGTGCAAAATACAGTGTAATACGCAGGGATCCATTTTTCTCTGAATCGCACTTCTCCTGTTTCATCTGCAAAGTACAGGGAAGAAGAAATCCATCAGCACACAGGCTCAGTATGTGCATTGCCACGTTACTACATTCACGATAATCGAGCGCCAATATGGCTGCCTACAGCCTAATAAATACAATGGACAGAAAAAACAATGCAACCACTTTTGCAAGTACCATATTTCCATTTTTCGCTCAACCAATGCATAACGGTATTGTCGGCCGGTTGTTGTAGGTATCCGCCAAAAACAAACAACAAAAATCAACGTCTGAAACACTTCAACATGATTCACATGAATGGGGAATTGAGGTCATAAGGATATGTTTAGTTGTTTCTTACTTTGATGTTCTTCAGAAGGAAATATTTTGGTTGAAAATAAATACTCGTACAAACGACAGTCATCTGTGAAAACGGGATGTGGCGATATATTTTAACTGATTCTTACTAACAAATTTACTGGATCATGGTACACTTCGACCGAGTACCATTATGGAAAACCGATGTTTGTTATTGAAAATAAGGGGTATCTTATACATCCTGGTGCGAGATTTCCTGATAGCCAGACAGTATTTGGGATAGATAAATTGCCATGATTCGACAAACCGATTTCAATAATAGAAAGTAAAAAATCTGTGTAACTTGCTGGAAATCAAACAGTCCATTGAACAAGTTTGTGTTGATAAGTAAAAAGCATTATAAAGAGGGGAATATGTGTTGACAAAAAATACTTTGATCTTTCTGACTAAGGAAAACACAGGATAGTGAACTGACATTCCATTTTCAAGGCTTAACAATCACAGTTATTGTTAGTGAAAAACAGGAGGGTAAGAGGATAGTTAGTAAGTCTAGCATTCGGCTAGACATTCGAAAGATTTGTTGGTAAATGGGAGATGTGTGGATGCGGTAGGTGTTTCTGGGTGGACAAAAATGATTACCCGGATCGACAATGCGTTCACAGGTGACGACATCAGTGTCAGGCAAGCGAAACCGCAGGCTATGCACTAACTTCTTTTTCGAGCGTAGCATAAGATAAAGGACTCGCATATTGATGGATTCAGCAAGTCCTAATCTTTATCTGACTGATTAAAATTAATATGTAACACATTGCTCACAACCATTCTAATCAAACTACAAGCGTATTGGTAATGAGATAGTAACTGTTCCATTTGCACTGCAATAAATCCAGTTGGGCTGGTGTTATTTGATGCGTTTGGGCAAATGACCCCCCGTTAGGCCAGCAAAACTGGCTTTGGAGGTGCATTTCAACTGATTGATAATCGTTGATGAAATGAATAAGGCACTTTGTATTTGTCCTCTCAAATGATGAAGTGACTGGTCCAAAAATGGCACCCTAGCGTAACTGCGTTGAATGTGACTCTATGATGATTTCCGTACAGATCTCACTTTCTCTAATAACCTGTGCACTTTACTCGATTTTTCTCCACTTTGAGCTGAACAAAATTGTGCAAATGAGTGTTTTGACCTTTCCAAGTTTTTTCCCATGCACTGACAACTAAAAGGAATCATCACTTCGAATGCTCACACAAACAGCTCTGTACGTTAGTTTCTTTCCGTTTCTATATAAAGTGAGTTAAAAATCTGTATAGGCTGTGTCAAAACTAGTAAGCAAAAGGTTTTCACAACCTTTGACATCTACTAAACGAAGGATGTCGTCCACATACCGTTTGTACGAGCTGCAAAGTTCCATTGTTGGCTCCAGTTGGTTATTTTCAAGTTTTGGCGAGAAAATATCAGCAAATACTGGTATCAAAAGAGGCATCATTGCCACCCCGTTCTTATGATGATATTTCCCAATACTGGACAAGAATTGGATACCATAATTGCAGACAAATAGCAATTTTCGGTTCAACCAACTAGATACCCGGATCGATACTGTTCTCTTGCTTTTGTTCACATGGATATTTGATTGTTTTAGCTATCGATACATTAGTGAACTCTGAGGTCACGTCTAACAAAATTATTTTCTTGCCTTCCACATCGAGATTTTTCACATACTTTTCAAAATGAAATGCATCGTGAGTCTTCCTTGTTCTAACCAAGTACTCGACCACCTCACTACTGTGTGATGTGTCGGATTTCAAGTATTCAAAATCAGTCTGTCGTAGACACCTTCTTCGTGTATCTTCTGCAGGCAGTACAACCCAGCGATGGTCGTCCCATTTCGTTCGAAAATGATTCATCAGTAATAGACGGTGGTCCATAGGTCTGAACGCCACTAATTCCATAAAGACTTTGATAGCTGGAATTATAGTATTATCCTCGGACGTGTGCAAGTTGTGATAGATACAAAAACTGTCTACCAGGGGGTTCAATGTGAAGATGTCGTTTTGAACAAGGAATTTTACTTGCCTTGGTGCATTGAAATTTCTCGAAATCGCTGTTTAACAGTCTTTGTAGTGCGACCCGAGTCTCACAAAACGCAATAAATTGGAATGTAGTGGTTTTTGTTAGAAATATCTGACGCCGTTCATCAGCGTTTTCGCTGTATTTTCTGTAATATACCCAGACCTATGATTTCTTCGGTAGCAAACAGTCATTCTCGGATGTTTTTCATACAGCTCATGTTTACCTAATAAGGGTCACTCAGAACTCATCCGGTTAATTTTGTGCGGAAACAAATGAGGAACCAATGAAAATTGTTAAGCTCATTTCTCCAGCCAAAGCGTAACAAAATTAAAGGGGTGACTGCGACCGCAAGGACAGGAATTCGACCGCTGGTTACATGAATCGAGCTGGTGACCGCACGGTATGAATGTGAACCACAATGCATTTTGACAAAGATGGATATCACATTGTGCCCCGCTTAACATGCATACATTGGTTGGAACGGGACGACTTTTTTTGTGCAGTGTTATCAGAGAATTATAACAAAAAGCAAATGTGTCAAATCAATAAAACCCTTCTTCGAACGATCCCTTAATTTGATTGCGATATGTACAGAAGCACATTCCAGTGACTCAGTCTCTCACATTTAGGTGATTATTGGATTTACGCTCTTTCTTCCTGATCTGGACATTGAAGCCACGAAATAGCAGTACGCGGAGGATGCAAGCCCCTTGATACATTTGTGAAAGGACAATTTATAACCCGTAAATAGGGCTCTGGGATACAAACGTATTCGACTGCGGAGAACTGACAGTTTTTCCAGTGGCTGTGAAGACTCATCATCCGTTTCATCCATGGCGAGCCCACGTTGTAGAACATAAAGTAAAGTATTAAACAGACCGTTATTGGCACGAATCTGGGCAGATGCGATGAACACGATCCACTTTCAACTGACCTACTTACTCTCTAGTATTATTCTTCAATGTATTCATTTTTCAAACAACAAAATTGATGAATAATATATGCAGTTCATCCGTCGAACTTGATGCTTTACTAATGCAAGCAATTATTGGAGTAGCTTTGATCAGCGGATCGAATTCCCACGGGTTGTTTCTATTTATACGCTTCAGCCATCAAACATAATACACCACACCGGGTTTTGACGTGTAACTAGGAATCAGTGGTAATAACCTATACATAAATACCTCCCTCAAAAACATTGACGAATCTTCTTGGTAGCATTTCGAATGTCCCTGCAAAAGCTGATACTGTTTGTCCACAGTTTGCATTTCAGATACCGTTGACCTCGCTCTGTCTCTGGATTTATCCCAGGCACATGCTCCTCGGGTCAAAACCAAGCAGTACAATTACACGGCTTTCTCCTTGTTGCTTTAATATGAAAGAATGTTCTACCGGAAATAGTTTCAAGTTATGCTCTGAACTAGAAAGATAATGGCAGATTGCTGCGGGTGAAAAACAGCTCAAACCAATTCGATCAATAATGCAGTGACGTTTTGCACATTTTTTGAAACCATGAAGACTTCTTACTCTGATTATTGTTTGTTGATGTCCGCAATAAAAGTGCATCATTACCCAGTTATATAATTCATCTTTTTGGAAGTACTTTCCGATGAATCACAAAGGAGTCAGGTAATGCAATTACTAGTGTCTTCAAATACTTCAAATACGTTCTTTGAAATGTCACCCCATTGCCATGTTATTGGTAAATCACTGATTTTACTTTCTTTCATTGAGTATTTGCATTAATGAAGCAATTGTTATTACTTCGGGCGTGTGCATTTTTTCTTTTAAATCGTAGAGGAGTACATTACAGTTCACGGTTTACCTGGACTTCCCTTTGTTCCGTATGGTGTTGGTTAACGTTCCCCCAATTAGATAAGCCAATTCCCAGATCTTGTTGATTCCTTATTCCCGACGATTCGTCCTTTAATTAGAGACAATCATTTTCCATATCTACCTCCAGGGCGAGATCCACAAATAATCCAATAGATTAGTTTGAGAGGTGCCCAAGCTAAGAAACTCATTGGTTTGTTTAACCGTCAAAATATTTGGTGTGTACTAATAAATAAAACCTTTCAAACATCGCATTCAGATATGTGTGATTTGCTGAATTGGGATCAACATTGTTCATTAATCACTTGTTGGATACAGCATGTGACATTTTAGGTTCCGCTTTCAGTGGCTTAATTGTATTGTTGATATTTCAGCCCGTGCACGGTTTGTGGCTATTGCTATCTATTCTATTTACCTTGTTTCTCATAGAAATATTTATTTTGCTCTCCAAAAGACGACATTTTAATGAAGCAAGCTAAAACGAGACATAATAAAATAACTGTAACTGATGGGTTTGCAAAAGAATCATCCTCTGTTTACGATAATATCTGCCATCTAGTGCGTGTATTCAAAAGGCAAGATTTTTCCTAATAAGCATGTACGTATGAGCTCATCTCACTGACTTGAAATCTAATCTAAGAGCTGCAGACCTGAGTGAACAGTCTAGCTTGGTGACGAGAGGAAATACGGGTAATGTTTTGACTGTCAATCCAAACATAGATAGTAATTTATCATTCTATTACTATTAAATTAATGTGGGTTTTTTGCCAAAAAAATTACCATACTTTAGTGAAGAACAACTGCATACTGAAAATCCTATACCGCTATTTCATCCTCTTGGTTCAATGTTCATGTCACATTCGTCCCTCACTGTGTCCCGAATCGCTGTAGGGGTCCGATGAATGTGCGCTTTGGATGATTCTTGAAAAAAAACCAACTATACAGTGTCTTCATGGTTGAACGTGGTGATATAAGCTAATTTACTGCGTGGTAAATGATGTTGCGTTCAAATTAAATCTCAAACTTCAATGAAATTTCTAAACACTCATCGCGTGAAGTATTGAGAAATGTATTCAGTTTGGTGTTGCAATAGTTACTTTTACCATATTGTTGTGCTTTTAATTTATCACAACGGTTTGTGTGCTGCTTCAAACAGTTTTCCTCTCGTGGCTTCACTTTTCATTTAGTGTCACATGCACCATCAATGCTAAACTTGCTTGGCAAACAGATGTGCATTCAACTACAAAACATGTGTACCAAAACGTAAGCAAAATATTTTACCATCATAGAACTATCGCGTCTACCAATTGAATCATCGTCTGTCACAGACTGAATGGAAGCCTCGTGATTCAGCAGGAAGTTCATTGGTTACCTGTGAAAAAAAGAGGGCCCGCACGACGCCATTCCGTTTCCTCTCACTGATGGCCTTCAACCTTAGAGATGTAGGGTTTGTTGGACTAGGAGTAACACAGTTTTTTAGATTATATAGATGAGGCACTGAATTCAAAGCGTGTCACAGAAATGTGGATTATATGGAGTTTATCAGTATTCATTGTTCAGACGCTCTTGGTTACATGTGCTGGAACTCAGTCAACATCCTGCTCGGTTCTCTTATTACCACGGATTAGGAAAGTCTTTTGCTATGCTCAGAAGTATCTTCTCGAACAACACCGTAGATGCAGATCGAAAGTAATAACACACCAGAGTTTGCATCCTATGTATACATCGATTGCGGAAGATTGTTTGGAAAGCTGTCAGGCACACCCGGATCAATTGATGCTTCACTGGCCAGTAAGTCTTTCCTAATTGGTTGATATCAGCGAAAGCTTTAACATTTATTTTGAATACGCAAATTTTTTACGCGGTGCTCGCAATAAATTTTGGAGTGAACGATACATTCTAATTATGATTTTCTAAGACTTCAGTACGAAAGGCGCATCAAAGATTTAAACTTGAATTAAATTCATTACTGATTTCGTGTGCAATTTTGAGCCGGAGATTCGGTGGCCCCCGTGCCATCTTTATTTTCACATTTCATCTGACCCAGCAGTAGTTTCTTGACCTTTTCTAATTCAAACGTGAGAGTCCCATGGCTAAGCAACTAAAGTAATCACATTTTTTCATAATTCTTTTTCATGCGTATAGTTTCGTTATCTTCTATGCAAACTGTTGTACAACAGAACCAATAAAGGACTGCTTTCCGAATGGGAAGTTTCGTGTTGTGGTAAGTCAACCAAGAAATATATTTTTAGCGGAACACGAATGAGTAACTTATTGTTTGCTAAATTGTTTGACGTATTGTTCATTGGCTTACATGTGCATTCATTTGTTGAAAACATGTGCCTGTAAATTATCTGCAAAATACGCTTCACCAGTTTGCCTATTTGTCTGCAAAAACGAAATATATCATCAATGTGATAAATTTAAATAGACTAAAACACTGACAGACTTACCAACGAAGATTCTGTGAATCATAACGTTGTACACACTGCTGTGAGTGGTTTGTCACTTGGTTGATAGATTGCCCTGCAAGTGTTTGATTTCTGAACATTATGCACAACACTTTATCTTGGGAATTGAAAGTCTCGCATATGTTTACATGTTCTTTGACTCTTTTCTGACCCATGTGTTGCATCTTACCCCGGTGTGCATCCATTCGATTGCACAAGGGAACCTTTCGTAAAATGTAACTTATTTGATGTTCCCGCTGTCGATTTTGCTGTGAGCTACAAGAAAATAAAAAAATTAGTGATCTCTTAACATTTTCAATTCACATATATTTCACTTATATCTCCCCATTTCTTCATTTGCCATTGTATTCGCTTCACTGCTGTCTTATTTGTATTGATTCACATTCGAAATCGAGTGAACCTGTTTTGAAGAAAATTACAAATGCAATATGGCACAAGCTTTTCTGTCTACTTTTCGCTAACCTGATTTCGGAAGGTTGTGAAACACGTGATTATATCTCATTCATCTAATGACGGGCTACCACTTTGAGCATCTTTCCCACTAAGGAAAATTTGAATATTATTCCTCGGTGGTATCTATGCCAAATCTACTGAATAATACAGGGAAAAAACCAAACATAAACAGTCATAATAACATGTGAACCAAGTGTATGGAATGAAATCACCCTTTGCAAAAAGACACTGCCAGACACAAAACGGTTTTACATTGAAAGTAAGTAGTTTTTTACATAGGTCCACAATATATCTCGAAAGCACTTGGCGGGTTTCAAAACAAGTCAATCATCAGTTGTAAAATGGTACAGATACGTGCGGAGCACCAACCGTTCGCCCTTTGTATCCATGATTTCATATTCATATCGTAAGCATAACAAAAATAATTCACAGCACAACGGTTTGGTTCTTGCTACAAGTTGATAAACAGTTCCGTTTCAACAGGCAAGTAAAATATCTTGGCGTGCGGTACCGATTTGTAGATCTTGTTCTAATAGTTAAGCCAATATACACTTTGCTTCTGAATATCTGTGTGAACGGATGCATTAATAACAGATACCACGGATGAATATTGTTGCAATCTGTGTCCAGCCTATTGTAGTGGAACAAACGTCATCCTGTTGAAAAAGTGTGTGAAGGAAAAATTTGTGCAAACTCAACGTGCTGTCCGCTGAGTATTGGTAATCCAAAAGCAGGTTGCATACCAACAAGAACCCAGCACACTAAAAAATTGTCAATGCATGCCTGATTTCTGTCACAATGTGAACCACAACGGACGTAAGCGCTAATTCCCATATATAGGATTTTTATCCGTTTGTGTTCAGTCAAATTCGTTGCGCTCAGTTTTTGCCACAGTCCGTTATTGTATGGCAAGTTTGCTGTGCAATAAATGGCAATTGTGAGATTACTATTCATTCCCTAGAGCCCTATGCGATTATTGGTCGTTTATATAATGACGAGTGTCCAAATTCTTCAGTGGAACGACAACCACTGAGTCACGTAACGGGCAGGCGCTGTTAACCCAAAATTATCAAAAGACTGAGGTAGTCGCAACAGGAAACTTTGGGTGGATGACTTTGATTGGTAAGCTGAGGACGTTTTCTCCTTTGGTAACATTCATATCCAACTCCAAATACGACCTTAAAACCAGTTGACCTAATTAGTTGTTATGCTATTAATAACTACATCTAGGTCATAGAAACGCTGTTAAATATTTGTCCCAGGTAATCGCCCCTGTATGGTCGAACATTAAAATGAGACTCACCAACTTATCTGGCCCTCACTGTTCTGATGAGCACCTAAAACTGACTAATTAATTAAGTACATTTTTAATCAACGCGAATTTGAGAAACCTCTAGCCCTACGGGGTTTTGTTTCTGCAGTAAACGTAATTTCTAGAAAGCCGTGTACAATGAATTCTTTAAGCAATTTCGAACAAGAATTTTCCATTTGATGCTACGTTATCCCATTTTTTGAATAGTATCTTTCACGTGTGATTTCTATCGGATACCTAGTTTTATTTCATAATGTGCACTTCCGAAAATGGGGCACTAATCGGCTCCATAAACCATAGTATTATTATATTGTAAAATATTATTTTCAAGCAGTTGCACTATTAAACACAGTGCTATCCTCATCTGAATATGCATAAGTAGACCGCTGACTGTTTATCTGACGAAAACATCAGCCCGTGTATTTCTGGATACAATGAAAACGTGAGTGCGGTTTTAGGCTTCTCTTATCGGTGTGGAAAAATTTCAGGGTCAACCAGTTGAATTTACCCAAGCAAAAGGTTGTTCAAAAGAATAAACTAACGGCAGATGGACCAAATTCGTAGCTATATAGTTCTGTCATCCGCTGCACGCTTAAAAAGACGTCTGAATGTTCCTAATACCAGTTCATATTCGCATGGATTGAAGTGGAGAAGACGCCTACCCCTGAGCTCATGGTGACAAATGGGACTGATTGAAATCTAATGATCTTGTCCGCGAAGCAAATTATCACTTGTGGCCTCCGTAGTATAAAACACTAGGTTATCCATGGAAAATCAATGAAGTCTCTTATGTAAGCATACTGGGGTTAACTTTATCAAAATCACGTCTAATCAGTTTCGGAAGTTGGAGATTGCGGCTGGCCGAGAGTAACAACAGACAGTATTGGTCTGAATTCAAAAGGACTGAATCCACGGAACAAATCTTCAACAACGAAGTATTATCATTCCACCTCCTTCTTCCTGGCCATCACCTACCAGAAATGTAGGGAAGCGCAAAGGTAAATATGTGCCGATCTATTTTGCTAGAAACTCTGGTTGCCACTAATGTGAGGAGCATTCTACTTATTATCGTTCTCCACAATTCATTTTAGAAATCCGAAAATAACAACAATCAATGGGTTTTCTGTTCTAATGGGAGTTGTCTAAACTGGGTTGAAAAATCTGGGAGAATACAATACGTGGTATTCGGACTGTTATGCAAAAACGGACAAAAATTACCATTCCATTTGATAATTTATGTCACACAACATAAAACTTATAGTCTCGTGAACCAGCTGAAATCTGGAGACGGGACCAGTAATCCAACAAACGGGTATTTCGTCATGTAATAAAAAATGAAAAATGGTTCTCCAGTATGTCTCTTTGACAAAATACAGGACATAAAATAATTGCATCAGTTTTTTACAGAAATGTCTTCTTCATCAATTTAATTATTGAGTTCCAATCCGTTCGAATTGCTGACAGATAGAAGAAAGTCAAACAATACAACGTATAACGAAATCCTCCTGAAAGTCCGGGGATTTCTAAAACTTCACATTTGTGAATATGTCACTCCATCGGATGTGTGAAATTTAAGCCCTGCAACCCTAAGGGGACACCAGTTTGGAATAAGTGATTCACTCGTTGTTGGCTCTCATCCTCTTTGGACGTATGTGGTTCGCCATCAAGTATTTTTGTTCTCAGTGGAACTATCGATAGTGAGGATGTTCAACGGTAAAAGCCCTGAGAACCTCACACATTCATTCAACTGCACGTGTATTGCATAGTGACAAAATAACCATATTTCGGATTAGTTAGATTTTCAAAAAGAAACCTGGAGCTTTTTGAATAATTCGGTGGCACCCTTCGAATTATCTTTCAAGTAACAGAAAGAAATTATCGTTCGCCACATGGTCACTCAGTCTCATTATATCATCCATATTAATTACAGATGATAATGTATTCACTCTCAGTCTTATATCTCCTGCACTACCCCGTAAGAAAACCCAGAAAACTTCAGAACACAAAGAAAACACCGTTTCAAGATGAAAAAGGAAAACACAAGTACCACACAAAGGTGCATTCAACAGTTTTGGCTCTTCTCTTAAACACCAACTCACACGATTAAATGGATAATAACACGAGTAGTTACGTGTTACTCATGACATATGCTGCTCCGTAAAGTAATATACCCAGTGCACGTCAATGCTGAGTAATCGATCACTCATACTTCCCGCATTTAGTTAGATTTCGTACTTTATCATCTTGGTGGTAATCTACGAAAGTTGCGGAATTTCGTGTCATTTATTTATCTAGCCCGATAAATCATTGATATACAGTCTTTGGATAGCATTCTGAGTCAAGCGGTAATGAGACTCTCACCAATTTTAGAAGAGACAAGATTACGTGCTTTTCGATTGGTTCTGGAGACCTTTCTTGTCATCCCAAATAACCATGTAGGCAGTGGCACATGATGGTACTCAGCTATTCAGAAGTTGAATCCTGGTCTGTACAACAACAGAAAATCATGCCACAGTTATCAATGCCATAGTCGGCACCCGGAAAGACGGTCGGTGATTGGCTTATAGTGTACTTTTACCCGAATTCAAGTTATAACATAGCAAGTTCTCTGTCAACTTAGTAGCATTTGTTTTCTATTGGGTCTAACTAATACTAGATTTGATCTGAATTATCATTCAACCCAAGAGATCTGAGTTTAGTTAAAAGCACTTTTTGATTTGGATGTTAACATAACCCATAAAATGCAATGATTTCTATAGTGGTTTCAAAAGTTTTGTTCATAGTAATTCATAAACATTACATTGACTGTAACTGCTCCTCCAAATGTAATTGAATTGATGCAAATGATTCCAGGATCACATGCGGTTCAAGTCGCCAGGTGAACGTTTGTAAGACAAAATCGATGCAATCACTGATCAGCGACGGCCTCAGATTACCATTCGATATGAGTGTAAACCAGTGAGCAGCAAGGATGTAAATGGTGATTGGAAAACACGAAACTGCGGCAAGGTTATGGAATCGGGTCACTCTTCAGCTACAGCTTCCATTTCAGTTGTAATGTCGAATAAGCTTAGCTAAAGAGAATTAACTTGGATTGAAGTAGGAACACAACGTCTTCAGGCATGAGAAATTTAAGGACACGCCTCTCTTCTCTAAGGTTCTTCTGTGACATCCGCACAGGATTCACTTCGTTGGAGAAGGAACATTGATTATTTTACATTTCATTACATCTTCCAGTTTTAACTCCATTGTCCAATGTGTAAATCGCATCTTAGATTCTCTATTCAGGAGACAGTAAAAAAATATGATTACATTCTAATTTATGTACACAATGGTAATTTTAGGAACTTGACCTTGTAGTCAAGCATGTTTTAAAACGTTTAAGGTAGGTCATAAACAAACAAATGGTTCTTGTGGATGAGTAAACCAGAATCACGTGAATCGCGGCATTGGGCGCTATCCTATAGAATAATCACGTACCAAGGTAACAGGAATTTGATGATTTGGGGTAATTTTCCAAGGGTGCCTTCAAATGGACCTCCTCAGTTAAAACTAACCAGCACTTTTCCATATCCCATTCAGAATATTTCAGAGCAAAATGTCTTGGTATTCGGTAGGATATACTTCTCGGGTATTTGTCACGCAAAAGACTCCTTCGAGCCTTTTAAAGGTCCTCATTTGCCAAGTGTTCATGTTCATGTTCTTGACTTATGTGACGGTATTTTTGTTTTGGATTCCCGATATTATCAGTACTCGCGCTCCTTTGTTGGGCTTCTAAGGAGGCTACATGTGAGTTCCTATTTCAAATCTTGACAGTGGATTTTGGGTGTTGATTCATGCATACACAATATTCATGGTGGAAGCCTTATTCATCTTTCTCGGGCCTCTTCCCAGTGTACCTTGAAGCACTCAAATATCTGCCATCGAGAAACACTCCAGGAGCACTAAACCGACTTTCTTCCGGTCGGAACCTCAAGAGCTCTCTCTTGCCAATTACGTCTATTAGTGAACTCCGTTCTCCTTGATTTATAACGGGCCGCGAACTCACCTTATTCCTGCCGGCAAAAGATACGATTGCATTAGGGAGATTGTGGGTGAAATATTGCTTGTTCATAGTGAATCTCCAAAGCGAAACAAAAATGATTCAAAGGCAACTAAACCCTATTTAGACCGATGAAAAACAGTCGATGACAATGTAGTTCTCATTTAATCCGTAAGCAGAAGAACATGGCTTGAGCGTCTGACTACATGACACTGTCTACTCTCGATATGATACTGTCACATTCTTTGTGGCTTCAAAGCTCAACTTGCTTCAAGCGAGACAACTGCGTTTCACGTAGTAAATGTATATCTCATCATATTCCTGCTCACTGACGAACAAGTGCTCCTTGGTTCATTTTCAGAGAAGCGATTTTAACAAACAATTTGTCCTAACTGGCAGTAGCCAAAAACTCTGAACGAATTTGATGCCTTCCTGATAACAAACATTTTTCTCATGTCATCTCCATCGATCCGATGTAGAGTATCCTACATAAACTGATGTGTTTCACGTATGAGATTGAAAAAAGTGCACGAAATGCAAAAAAACTAAAAGTAATGTTCACGGATGAACTCTCAACAGAGAAATTCAGAGAATTGCGGATAGAGCATGTAAAATTAAACCATTAGGAGCTGAATCAAAAGGGCCAGAGCAATTTACAAGCGGAAGCAAAAGAGCTCCCAATTAAGGCAACACCCTCAAAGGTTGGATGAGGTGATTTGCGAAAAAAGTCTTTCGCAATAAGGGAATGCACTGAGCGAATTATGCAGCTGAAGAGCTATAAGGATTGGAAGATAATCGGGCGATATTTTGTGGTCCGTTATTGGACAAAAGCGGTTCGTGTACAAATTTTTGACGAACATAAAAATGGCAGTAGTTGAAATGTGCATGACCTAATCGTCACCATTTTCCGTTCCGCTTTTGCACGAAACCGGACATTTTGCTTGACTGGCCGCAAGTTCTTGATTGGTCATTACACACAATCAGTTGTTTGTGTGCAGCTTCATCGTAAATCATCCTTCTTTTAACTCCTGTGCACACATCTATAGGGTTTTTGATAGTTGCCGCCACTTCGTTTTACTCTCTCTCTGCGGTTCTTTCAACGTCCAAATGAGTCTGTTCTGAATTTTAACAAACAACCCCACCATGGGTGGCCTCACTTGAGTTGGGAAATCGTGCAGCATGTTATTTTTTGTTGGTCAACTGTTGCTACAATACCTATTATGGAATATGTTTTTCAGAATACTGTGGTAATCATTATAAGTCTTTATAACTGTAATCCAGTCGAGAAATGAGTCTGGCCGAGATTAAACAACCTGGGAAGATTTAAAGATCGCTCGGTAGTACGAGTTCAAGTGCATTCTAATGAAGATGGTTATAGAAGATTCTGGAAAAGATTCCACTCCAAAATAGGATTTTAAACCTGATTCAAAATGTACATCCATTTGAAATGATAGGCTACCAAAAGAGTGATGATGACCAATCGGGAATTGATGACTTTTGTTAGTTCACTCACTGCAGACGTATACGTAGAGTTGGACCTGGAGGGGATGAGCTCGTTGGAAACAGGTTGAGCTTCAAATTACACCGTATATTTCCACCTAGCAATTTGTCGATAAACAGTAAGGTCAGAGGTTTTACATTAGTTTCTACTGTTACATCTGAAATAATGTCAATCACATTTATACACTGTTCGATAAAGTCTACAGAGAATTCTCAAAAAAGGTTGAAGAAATTCTATTGGATGGAACATGATAGAATTCAATCATGAACAGAAGAATTTGCAGAACCTTATGTTGTCCAATCAGTTTCCACAGTACTAAGAACATCGTGCGAAGGGAAAAATGCAAAAATCAGTAGAGAGAACGAAAGCTCGAAGATCATCAAGATTGCCAACTATGCAACCTGTTTCCTGGACCGAGATAGACTCCAGAACTGAATGTCTATTCCCTCGCCGGCAAGTGTAGGAAAGCATTCGGTTGTAAGCAACTTGTAGTGCTTCATTTCTTTGTACAGAAGAATATATAAATATATATAATATAGGTATACGTAGAGTTATAGTTAGTAGTAAGTGCATGTGTGGACCAATTTCCCCAATGCGTTTCCCATTCATATACTACTTACTATCAATATGACCGCTTGCACATTCGATCCCGTCGTTCATTGGGTTAGCAGTAACCCAAACAAGAATAACTATCATAAATCACAGTGGTGATGCATTTTTCAACAATGAGTATCCATCCACACTCTAGACGATTCAAATTAGTGAAGATATGTATATATTTATATATATATATATCTATATATATATATAATTAGAGATAATATTTGTACACTATGATTCATGGTCAGTTTCAATAATGAGTTCAGTTTTCACGCCGCATGATGTATCCAATCGCATTAAGTACAATCATCACAAGGTACATATGTAGAATCAATTTGGATAATCACCCATACTTAGTCACACGGCGTATCGTAGCTTGGTAGATATCACACAATATTTTTGAAATCTAAATCAGGTCTGGTGGATATGTGGATTTCAGTGCACCATAACTGCTCAGACGTGGGATAAGTTAACTTCAACGGCTTTTATGGGAGTATCCTGTGCAATATATACCATGATGAGCATAGCTCTTCATGCTGAAACTACGCAAACAAGTGATTGCCCGAACTCAATGGTTTCCAGCGTTCCCCAAGTAGAGTAATTTCCTACAAGAAAACGACCGCATGAATGTGGCACAGGTAATATCAGCATTTTGTAAATGATGAGGCCTATTATGGAAGCACAGGCCTTTATTGAGTGTCGACTAATTTGTCAAAACAGGCGTTCATTGGAAGCGTAGGATACATTTGAAAATCCCCAAATGAGTCAAGATAGAACAAAATATGACATTGAAGATTTGTTCACAAATAAACCTCATCGGGTAATAAAATAGGATGGCAAAATGGGAATATTTGTCCCTGTGGTATTCTAAGGCAAAAACCGATGCAAAATCAGACTCCAGTTTACGTCGCAGGATTTTACAATCAACGTGCATAACCTTGTTTATAGACACAATTATTCAGGTTATTATGACGTCAATTTTGTCAGACATTCATTCATTCATCAGTGACTACAAAATTGAGTCAGATTGCTTCATGGTGCTACCTTCCCAAAAGATGCACTGTGATGCTAGTTTGTACCTAGTGGAGATTGCTCAGTTACGTAAGCTTGACTCATAAATCGTAAGGGACTACTTCACTCCAAATTCCAAAAAGCAGATAGTGGTTTTCCATGGAAAAGATATTGTGTCCTTGGCTACTAGGTAATCAGATTGTTAAAGTGCATAACAACCGCACTTCTACATTCGGTTTCGTCTTCAGGAATAAAAGATGGAGACCGTCAAATTCGTTTGTTCAATCTTTTTATTCTTATCTGAATCCTAAAGAAAGTCATTTTTGGATCTGATGTGGTGATTCTTGAGGAGTTCTTTCGTCGGTTAACGAAATCAGCATTCGGGACGAAGACATATGATCCTGAGATTGTGTCTCTACTAAGGGTTTTTATGGATTGGTTCATGAATGACAGGACAACACTCTCCTGGGAGATCACCACCGGTTTCAGGTTTTGTTGCTCTTCCTCAGAAATGCTCATCAGGGACTCTCCTACTCAGTTATTCCCGTACTTTGTTCATGCAAGCTCCATTCGATTCAAATGGAATAACAGCCATAAACCAATGTAGGAGTTCTGAAGTAGTGGGATGACTGGGCAGAAAGGTACGTGGGGCACATATATGATGAGCAGCGACAGCAGCGAAATCTTCAGTGAGATTCCGGGTAAACTTTGTCTTGTCATCCAGAATTTTTACCATAATAATCACGGTAAAATAAGACAGTATCCAAAATTCGTTTGAAAACTAACCCGTGTTCTTTACAGTATGATTTTTTTCCAAATCATGAATGTAAAAATCCTTTTTTGCGAAGTAAAATATTTTTTGGCCGGATAGCTTTGTAATTCATCCCGATGCTAGACCAGGCATAGCTATGTTATTGCACCAAAACTTTTGTAAATTATGATAATTTCAATAAGTTTTCCGTGGATTCTGCCTTTCTCTGCTGCCCTCCATTGGTAAAATCTGCAAATACACCACGGGACGAAGATGACAAATAGAAAATCGTGTTTCACCTTCGGAGTCTGCACTATATGGTGGGCTGTTAGAACAGAAGCACCTCTGAAGATGATCACCACTCACCGTTTATGGATTTTAAACCCTGGCAGTTGGTACAAATGAGGATCTCTTCTTTCTTTATTGCGATTATCTTCCATGTTTCACCACCAGTCTATTGCTCATGCTTATTGCGAAAATGTCGGTGGACTGTAGGCTCATTGAACGGAAGAATTCAACATTTCAAAAATGAGTCCTAACGTATTTGTAATGGAGTCCGTTATTAGTTGCTGGATACAACAAGTGGTTATACAGTTGATGGCCAAAGGCGTACGAGTTTTACTTTTAGACGTAAAATTTTTGAACTAGACACATTCATTTTGGTCGATCAGTTATGTTTTCTGCCAGTGCGCGTGTCCGATCATCCACTATGGGCTGGTATATGAAAATCAGCTTGGAATGAATAACCATCGCCTTCCAGGTAACGTCAACGTGACATTTCATAGTTTTATCCAATCCATCAGAGCCATTCGCGGCAAATTAGGCATTTTTTGTTTATCAGAGTTTCAGAACTCTGGGTAATTTCAAGTAGTTTCGAGTTTTTCATGTTTTAAAATACCGACGGCTCATCATTGAAACAGGAGCTGTTTTTATTCCGGGGATAACAAACGCGGCTTATCATTGAGTTTTTATTCGATTATATAATAATGATCCTGAATTCAGTGTTTTTTGATGGTATTTATACTGCAAATTCCTTAACCAACCAAGAATAACAAATCTCTTGCGCGTACAGCGATGGGGCAAAAACATAAGAAAGTGAAGCATCAAACAAACTTTCAATGTGTGTTGAATTAATCACTTCCTCTGTCAACTTCATTGTTGTAGATGGTTCACCGTTTAGTGGTGCCATTCTGGAGTATCACGCAAAATGTTACTTACTAATGACATGGATGTATACTTAGTGTTTCATATTGTAAAGGCTCGTGTTGGTAATGAAAGGTTGTGGATTTCGTTAACTGTGTAGCTGATTCCTAGTTGGATTCGATCACAAGCATTGATATTACGGAAGACGAATAACATGTCAATGCACTGGATACGTATGACCAAAAAGAGCCCGTTGATCAACTAGTGGAATGAAGCGGTAACCTAACACGTCACAGACCGGAGGTTCAATTCCTGCCACCGTCTGTCACTTTTCTGTTAGAAAGTTATAATTTCTCGGCCAGTTTGCTTTCACATCTGCTTTATTGGGGCCCTAAAGGCTACACGCTGAAAAACATAAGTGCCAGATTTCCCAAAACCACATAAAAATGTTGTGAACCGTAGAGAATCCATCAATGAGTAATCAATAAAATATATTAGTTCAGAGAAGGAGCAGATGTTCGATTCATACATGATATGCCCAGTCGAGCAGAGTGAATGTTCAGCACACTACAGGAACCATGGAAGCACTGTGAAGCTGTTTTTGATCCATTTACAGATTGCTGAACCGTGCACATACACCGAACTCCCGCGAGACCCGAACCCTGAGGTGAATGATCGTGAGTCAAACCATCAGTCTACCCGACTATCTTCTTACGGTACATTGAACCTATACACTACATTGTGTACTGAGTATATATACATATACATATACCACTTAAAGCTCTTTAGATACTGGTTTCAAATGTCATTTGAAAATGTCCCCCTCAGCTAGATACACATGTGCTGAGAGGATTTTACTGATGGGGTCAAAGTACAACGAAGGTATTTATTGTGACACAGAGCTTGGCTAGTACTAACTTGGGTAGTATGGGATGGATGTGTATGCCATGATGTATCCTGCATTTTTATAGTGAGTTGAATTCCAATGTGCTATGATGAATCACACTTTATGAGGCACAGTTATCCTAAATAATAATGGGGGCATTGCATATAAACGGAAACTATTTTGATAGTAAACCAGTACTTGTCTCACAAGGACAACGTATCTACTTGCAAACTGCACCAGATTCGCGAAATCCAAGACAGCAATAAATAATATGTAGGAGGGAAAAAGAGAGAGAAAAAATATAGTAAACACAATCTCGATCAGGTCTTAACCCGGCCTAATTCTTCGGCCAGCACTGTTCTCAAGTGTTTTGGTAAGCGGTGTAGAATGAACCATGCGAGCAGTTTAGATGCGACGCTAACGAACTTTTTCCTCAACGGTTTTCACAGAGGGGTCTGTTTCTCCTCTTGTATATCGGTTAGAACACCGAATAAAACTCGCTTTCGGAATATGTTTCCTATGTCGTTTCTTCGCCTCTGACGGAGGAATCGTACCTATGGTGAGAGTTGTACCCACCATCTTGGTTAGCCAACCGGTCTCGGACAATGAATAATTAAATTTTTTGATAAGTTCCTTCGAAAGAACTAGACAACGGTCTTAGTTTGATTCAGTTTGCTAATCACCTCTTTTGAGTAGTTCGCTAATGCCCACAAGACGGGAAGGGTTCCGGCTGTTGCCATTCACGGACGCTATGGCCACCGTTTGACGTTTTGTGATTCATCCCAGGTAGAGGGTCACCTTTCGGGTTCTGAATCAGTTGGTGTTCAGGGTTTCTCATTTTGTCGCCACATACGAACTAGTGAAGGATCGATGTTCAAGCATCTATCAATGCAGCTGAGGATGTAGATATTCATCGTGTATCTGCGTGTCTGGTTGCTGGATCTTGGGCAGCATCACCAGTTTCAGATAAAGCCAGCTTGCTGTCTTTTCAACGTTGTTCTTGATCTTGACTGCATTACGGAGGATCAGGTTTGGTGAGAAGCTGAGTTTTCTCTGAGAAACGAAGTGGTAAGACTTAAACTAGATATTATATACGTATTTTCGTAGCATAAAATTCACCTGTTTTTAAAGGTTTCCAAAGTCCTTGATATGGCAACCTTTTATCCTGTTTGGCAAGGTGCGGGAACTTTGAAAGCAGCTGAGTGCAGAAAAAGCCTAAGTCCGAGAATGAATAATATAACTTCCTCTCTCTCCAATCGAATAACTAGTCAAGACACATCATGGCGACTCGTTTCATTTGGGACTTCTTGGCTGAACAGCGAACAGCAGGGAGAAAGGAAATCCTGCTCCAAAAACTGTTGGGAATTACTGCGTAATTCATATTGCGCGGCTGCTTACAGTGGGTACTTTGGGGGAGTTCTAATCAGAGTCTCGACTCAAAATTCCGTGTTTCACTAAGGCAGCACGACGACATTCTCATCCAGTTTACTATCACACCCGCTGCAATAGTGCCTCACGTGTTTCATACTGAATATTAAGGGGCAAGAGTGTCATTTATTCCATGAGCGAACGGTGGATATTTGAGGCTCCAATCAATAGTACATACAAAGTTATCATGTTTGATTGAGATTAGCTGCCAAGAGGACTTTTATATGACATAATGCATCACGCAGTGTGCACCTTCTACTCATGATTTAAATCCGTTGAGGTGCCATGCTTTATCTGCCGCAGCGTTTGATAATACGATACGGATCCTGATGAGGAGGTTGCATTCACCCACTTGCAAGATCAACGCAAGTGAAAACAAATGGACGTAACGGCAATTCATGGTCTCATTGTATTCGACAATGAGACTTTCTGCACACGTGATGTGTTGAGCTTGATGCATACGACGAAGTTCATAAGTCTGAAGTAACCGAGTCAGCAAACTAGTCTAAGGGAAGATGCAATGAAAAGCGGTTTCGACGAACATCAAGTTCAATTCAGTTCAGCATGTTCACCCATCGAGCTTATACTGCTGTATTCTGGTTTTGCTTCCTCTTCTTAGCATCGTCTAGTAAACGACAACAAAAATCAAAGCATGAACTAAGAACGATCCAAAATAACCAAATTGGTGAGTGAAAGTCAAGATGACAAAGGGAGAGACCAAAGGCAATTACGCCACTGAAAAATCCTCCTGTGAAAACTACAGATGAATTAGCTTGATGAGTATTGAATCCAAACTGCTCACCGGGCTCTTTAACCAACGATATTTCAATGCGTGCGAAATGTGTTAGCGTTAGAATCGAGCAGGTTTCAGACCCGGTCGGAGTTGAATCGAAAGTATCTTTACTCGTCGACAATGCTTAGAGCACAGACACATTCTCCTTAGGCACACAATCTCTGTCATTCTTCACCTTAATGACGCTTTTGATTCAGCCGACTGGCAAGTCCTCTGGCGTTGCCTCCCTTTCAAGGGTATTTCAGAGAATTTTATCTTCTTCCAATGCTTGTATGTGGATAACCAAAGCCGAATTCCTTCTTACGGCAATCTTTCACCGGAAACCACCACGGACCACTGTGTTTGTCAGGTTGTAGTAGTGGAGTACTTGGGATTTCTAACGACGGTGGGGGTATTCATCGCAATAATTCGGCAGTAATCACCCGCATTAGCTGAGCTTCCCCCTGCCCAAAAATGCCGTCCCGTCCACGTTTCGCGTGATTGATTTTGTGCTTGAGGCTGAGAACTGGATCCGTAAAGCGGATCGATACCGAAGCGCCGGAAGAATTTCCTTCACGGGTTCTCCGGCCACGTTCCGGTGTGGGGTAATGCCCAACTCCCTTGGGTTCAGACATTTGAGTCGAAAGCTCCGGTTAGGGTTCCCAAAAAGAACCTCTTTTGTAGTGTTGGCAACCTCGAAGTATGGTTTGGCCAAATCCTTCAGTATCTTCCTTGTCAATGGCCTAACCATTTATTTCTCCTCTAATTTGAGACCAATACAAAACTCCACGGGTTGCTGTGGCCCCAAAGAGATCAGTAGATCACCAGTCGAGTCCAAATCGAAAGCGCTCGTGAGGCCTAAATTTTCACTTTAATGCATATACCGTCCGAACACAGTGTCAGATAAAGCGACAGTCTGCTCTCGCTGAAGCTCTCGAGATCTCTGAAATACATCTATGCTGAGTCTCTGAAACACGCACACAAGACCCCACTTCTGTGATCACTTTTCGCACCCCAGATACAACCTCTGTCTCTCGCTCTACTCCACCTGTGTCGGGTGATTCGGTGTCTATAGCTCGTGGCCAGATTGTCTCTGGGATTGCTTTGAGCAAGAAAGCTGAGTGTACATTGCTAGACTGAGCATTATCCAGCAGTCTTCTGTGTGCAGTTTGGTAGGACGGTTTTTCTGGTGTCAACAACAAATGAAGCACTGATGCATGTTCGTCGTGTCTGTGTGTGAATAGAGTGACTGCAGTTCCTCTAAAAGAAGGACGAGTTCTATCAGGTTTTGTCCCAGCTGCTTCGAAACATGTTTTCGGGAGACATGGAGGTCAGTGCCGGGGATTTCAATGCCCCAATGGTCTAACGGGAGGTTTTGAAGGGGACACCGAAGGTCAGTCTGCTATCCAACCCAATCGCACTGACAAAGATGATCGCCTCATCTAGCTGAGCCACTAGCACATAATTTTTTTTGACGAAAACGAACTTCTGCCATAAGAAGCGGTACAAACTAACACGGCGTCCGTCTACGACTTCACAACGTTGAACTCAGATTGTTCATATTGTAGTTCGCCAACACTGGCGTGGATAAAATGAAGATTGTCGTTATTTTCAGTCCACGAATAAAGACTCAGGATACGCCTTGGTGTGTAGCCGCTTTTGTTTACCTCTTGTCCATGATCGAATCAGCGTATGTGCTACCCGTCCAGCGCTGTTGCTTCCGGATGATAACCAGCGGCATGATTTCCCGACGGAGCTGTCTAAGCGAACAATATGCATCGATAGTTTAGGTTGTTTACTTATGTGTGAGCGGGAAGAATTGTTGATGGCCTGATATGAGTTGTTCGCAGTGCACTGAAAATACCATATGCAGATTTGAAGAATGTTTTTCAGAAAATGTTACGTCAGCTCATGTTTACCGAATGATCAAATTTTCGAATACAGTTTTCAGTAAATCATTACTCTACGGTATTTTGCACTTATTTTATGAACAAAAACGCAATAGCAGTCTTTGAATCACTGACTGTATTCAGCACACTCATTTGATAATCTTTCATATCATATGTGCTTTCCAATATTTTTCGTATTATTCCAAGGAGGATACGTATACCAGTCAGGTCTCAAGTGACAAATCATAAAGTCTTCCTTTTTGGGTGGGTCTTCCGCGTGCAGGACTGATGCCCCACTGCCTTGTGGGTCAGAGTCTTCAGTCAAAGGCTTTTTTAGGCCTCCATAGGAAAAGTCCTTTCGGCGATGTGGGTGGCAGTGAAGTAGGATGTACTCAAAAGTCTTTATTGTCCACCGGAAAAATCATATTGCAAAAACCCTTTTTGTGCTCTCAAACATAGTATGAAATTTTTCAAGCTGTCAGTCGGTCAACTTGAATAAGGTTTTCAATTTCGTGAGTATAACTATAGTGCATCCTAAACAGGATAATACCACCTCCCTTCATTTTACCATTGTATGGGGAACATCTACTTTTTGATGTAAATTTCTTGCATTTTTTTCGAAAACACTCTTTGTGGTGCATTCAATATTAATTAATTTTCAGGGAGTACTTGAGATTTCCTGTGCATGAATAACATCAATTAATCCAAAATCTTGCTGCTAACCATGAAATGGAATTTTTCAGACCACCAGGTGATCATCGGAGTAAACAAAAGCTGAAGTATAAATATTCAACTGGTAATATCATTATGAACAATTTGAAGACGTACAGGTGCCCCCGATCGTAAGTAACGCAGAAGCAGAGTGTCCTGGGAATTTTTACCATCTAATCATCAACATGTATATGGTTTTCCTGAAAATTGAAAAGAAATCCTGGATGTTTATAACCAAACGTTTTGATTTTAAATTGAAAAAATGTGAGATAGTATTTCAGTTTCATGTTTTTCATTTATTCAAAATAAATTCTCCAAATGTTATGCGGATCAGTTGTTTACAGCTAGCTAGCAAGCTGGGGAGGTGAAAATCTTCAGCAGAAATCTCTTTAGTGATTTGTGCTAAACGATTCCTAATCCGTCCTTGCCTCAGTGCACATATCTGTGTAATGGCTCATATTTCATTTAGCCCTAGTAAGTATCAACAAATTGCGTTGCAGTTTTTTATCGTTGGTCCAAAGTGGGTCTATTCCATACAGCACAAATTCATACAGGTTGCTTGGGCCACGGTACACTGATGTTCCTAACTCACGCAATAAAATCCGGACTCTCCATTTAAGGGAAGTTTTATGTGTCAAGTATTCTGATTTGTTCCCTTTCATGGTGATAAATTCAGATTGACTGGGTGTATGTCAGGTGCATTAATCAATTACTTCCATGTAGGTGATACTCTGCCTTACTTGGGCTCTGAATTGAAACCAAACGTGGAGCTAACGCAGACAGGTCGCAAGTGGAAACTATCAGAAAAGCTACACGAACAATTGAGTGTGATTCTTTTTCCAATGCAATTGTTTTGATAAAATGACAGTCCACTTGATTGGCGGGAGAGCGCTCCATTCACTGAAGTGGTACCGAGAACATACAATGTTCTGTATTCAATTAGAGACAAATCATATCAAGACTTACTAGATATGCAGACGTATTTCTCAAGTTATCATTGAAAAGCATGAAAACAATGAGCTGCTGATTCTTCTGTGGCTTGAGTCATCAACAGTGCATAGCCATCGTGCTCTAATCAGGGCTGGAATCAGTGGTGACAGATTGTGAGTCGAACTCCACCACAAGGCCATCCGGGTTGACTCTCAAAATTTCTACGAACTTATGCACAACATGATTTAGCACCCTGTTTCTTGCGTAGACTTCAGCTTCTGTAATGGTTAACTTTTTTATGGGGTCTCAGGTACCACAAGATTAAAGAGCTTGACTATTATATACTTGTGATTAGTGGGAGATAGAAATAGTAGAATGTCATTCATCGTGCCGTATGGATTATGAAATCATCACTGAAAGCCGTTAAAAATCATCTGCAGCGCACACTCAATGAACAACCGATGTGTATTGAATAATCCTATAGTTAAGTGTTTGACTCACGTCGCTCACCACGTTTTTGATTCCCAATGAAAGGAGATCAGTGGATCGGTGCTGCCGATGATTCCTAATCAGGATGAAATAACTGTGCATTACGTCAACGGTTTTCAACGATGAGTTGAGCAGTTTAACTGCATGATGAATCATATTTCGCAAATCTATTCTCCAACTAACGATTACCAAGAAAGATAATCGTCCTTATTGTGTGCGAAATACTGGCTATTGCAGTGCCGTGAGCCTGCGCTAACCTCTCATTTTTGCCTTCAAATCTAAATCAAAATACGGTCTACTGTGGAACACTGTCCTCAGTGGCACTATTGCATGCCGTGGTCGTGATAACTTTGTCCATATGAGATTAAATCAGGCGATTCGCATGAACATCAAATTGGAATCAGTACTGACGTCCGCGATGAGCGCTTTTATATAACAACTACGGAGCAGCCAGTCGAGCATAAAACAAATGTCAAATGATTTGCTCGAAAATTGTTCTGGGTTTCTCTTTTCTTTAAATAAATGAATTATGTAGTGCCCTAAACAATGGAGCTAACGTTGAATTCATTATTTTAACAGAAATGCCGGTTCGGATTTTCGTTCTTCCTGCTTTAAGAAAAGCTTCCTATTGTGCCACGAAAGAAAAATATGCTAGATAACACGTAGCTATGAAAGATGGGCTGGATCACTTATATTTATGCTGGTGTCCAGGTTACATCGAATTCGAATGCTCGCTTTTCCATAAAGGCAAACCTGGAAAAAATCCCACAAACAGAATACAGCTATCATAATTGTGCTCCGAAAGGCTGTTGAACATAGGTTTTCCTAAAATGTATCTGTCGTAATTTTCATTATGTCTTCAGTACGTATTACCACATTATTGCCTTTGTCATGCATGTAATATATTTTTATTCCATCAGACCTTCAATTATAAAAGCGTTCATATTTCAGCCAAAGAGGTTTGTAATAATTTCCTCTACGGATTGAAAGAGTAAAAAGTGAATTACGGCAGGGTAGGTGAATGTGATCGTAAATGTTCCATGCGCTAACTAAAGCCAGGCTTGACTTGAGGTGGGGATAGCCTTCCCTGACAGTATGTTTATGATAGAAGTAAATTGGTTTAATTTAGTTGTTCAGTTTCACAGGAAACGTACCTTTTCAATAGATACTTTTTTCTCTGTGGTCCTTTGATACAAAAAGAACATATAAGACTCGGTTATGCGGACGAACAGGTCTGACAATCGCAAGTGTTACCTGGTATGGTCTGCTTTTTCCATCATCATAGGCACTAAGCATTTAGTGCAAATCATCTTTTGAGCTGATTGAGCTACATGCAATAACTGATCTCTAGTTTCAATTCAAACTCACATGGGCAGAGTTTGGCCAAGTCCATTCGCTGTTTCCTTTTTTGAACGATACTTGGCTAAATGATTGACTGAACACATTCAAAATTGCTTGCACTCAAGGACTCAGTTGGACAGCCCAACACTAATCCCGCTGAGAAACCCAGCGTCGGCTATCACAAGGCATGTATATTCAACAGGTCATGAAGTTGACTAGACCCGATCATTCAAATTAGAATTACTCAGCCGAAATACAAAATTGCTGGCTTTCGGCGAAGCTAGGTAATTCAAGACAGAAAACACTTTTCTCTGTGCACAGAAACATTCATTTAGAAAGCCTTGCCGTACTGTGAGGACCTAATAGCTTAAAGTCATGTTTTATCGTTATCTAACCGAAGCCTTAAATGCAAGGTACTTTGTCCTACGCCTTTGACAGTACTCAGAAGTGTACGGAGATAATTGTGCCAAGAATGCTCAAACTCAAGAAGACCATCAAAATACCGGAAGATCATTTTTCTTGTGTCGTTTTCTCCGTTCTCAAAGGATTGTGTTGTTGGCTGGACGAAATATAATCCAGCCTTACGTAGTACTAAGGAAAACGGCTGCTTACAACTGTGTATATGTTGGTCCTGTTACCAATGTGCTTCAGATATATCACAACTCAGCAGAAACCCTAACAGTTCACAACGAAAAGATATTTCAGTTGTCATATTCTCTATTCATCAGTCAATCAGGCTACATTTGCAGATAGTTTGCAATAATGAAGCCTCGTTTTAAACTGCATTGATGGAATCCTCCTAAGTTTTCAATCCCGAAATGAGCCTGATATGTTCTATTCCGCAGGAACTGCAAGTCTGAATATAGAGGGGAAGATTTCAATAACTTTGTCAATCCATTTATTCACTATCCATGTATTCACCGGTGCTTCTGACGAATAATGCAATAATTACAAGTGCTGAAACTGGTTCAATTACCTACAGTACGACAATACACAAGTCAGTGGAGCCATAATAACACTCGATAGCTTGCAATGTTAAGAAGGTTGTCCACCATCGTCGATCAGTCTGTATCATCATCATCATCAGAACTGTGATGTTTTTCTAGACATCCCCGAAAGCTATACGCTCTTTTGTATCACTAGCTGGTTGGCTGGTTCTAGATACCGCAAACTGAATTTTTCTTGCAATATGCGGTATATTTCGGACGCTCTTTTTCGAGCTAAGCTGAACACACATTCCCCACTGAAGGTTATCGATGCAACAGA
Source organism: Fasciola hepatica (assembly GCA_948099385.1). Classification (NCBI taxonomy): domain Eukaryota; kingdom Metazoa; phylum Platyhelminthes; class Trematoda; order Plagiorchiida; family Fasciolidae; genus Fasciola; species Fasciola hepatica. Next base: position 616,936 of record CANUEZ040000240.1, on the reverse strand, counting down.
TCACCGTACCAGTTTTAATTTAGTCTCGCTTGATTAAAAATGCATTCGTGGGTTGTAAAAGGTTGTCCGCTAGAACTGAAAAGTCGGCTTAATCCAAAACCCACTGACAAAGCAATGTTATTGGTATTATGTATTCTCGCTGAATTCGTGAGTATTCCTGAGTTGGGATTATTTTCCGTTGTCATCAACCGTGACCGCAATCCGAAACAAGCGCTGTTGTACCCCTGTTGGTAAAAGGCGCATAATTCGCTCACTCGTGATCGAAGCCCATAAGTCTTTGGTCTAGACCACTTCGCACAACACAATCTTCCAATGGTACACTTCAACGACGAGTTCCCACTCATCCACTGACATAGCCGACAGATGTTTCCGTTAAATTCAGCGTTCAGTATAGCCTACATGCAGTATATAACTGGCCCGAAGGTTCAGGTACTATTTCCGGAAAATAAGTATATTCAGTGTATTGTAAAATTGCTGCACATCTTACTTTTTATAGTTTGTTGTTTCTTTGCAACGACGTAACAGTGACACTGTCAGAGACTCTGTTGTCATTGATAAAGATAAGTGAATTTATGGTATTCTACATTATCGTCGGAAAATATAAATGGTACGATCTTCAGCAATTTGAATTCATCGATCAGATCCACCGATATTTTTCATTCTCAGATTGATTTTGACTCAATTCAAATCCAGAGCTTGTCGGAAACTTCGTTCTACTTTGATTAAGAAACCATCACCAATGGGTTAGTCGGAAAAGCTGAAGGACCTGGAGCCAAGTAAAGCATTGCCCTATGTTCGTACTAACACTTTGCTATCATACGTTTTATCGGGATTTCTAAAAAATATCTGTAATTCATCTTTGATTCTAGTGCCTTCCATGCATTTAACATCACGAAGCATATCGCTGAATATGTCAGTCAAACATTCAGATTTGTTTGCCTTACATGAATACTTCTTCAGACAAAGACTACGCGGATGATATTCCATCGTTGGTTATCAATTCACTTTTAATGAAACGCGTTTTGTACCAATTGGCCATTTTGGTTCACAAACAAGGCATGTGCTCTGTCCAACGTGAGAGCAACACTCCCTTCTGCGGTTTTGAATCTCGACCATTTTGCAATGAGGTCGATGGTCAACTTTTTGTATCTGACAAACGATATTATTGAAGCATGGCTCACGTTTGGTTGGAACTGCAAATGAGCAAAAAAATGTTCACTACCGCATGTTGAATGTAGATAGCTACCCTTAACGGGATTAGAAAATCCACTTGTTGGTCAGAATATGACTGGACGTATGTGAATGCCAAAGTTGGCATCAGCGCTGGGCTAAGCTCTCTAGTTGGACCCTTATAGGCGGTTAATATCCTCGTTAAGAGAAACTGAGAGACACTGCTCAATATCAAATTCAGTGGTGGCAAAGCTGTTAGGCATGTTTGAGAAAATGCAAATTCCCTCGTCAATGCTGAAAGAAACATCAGAATCAGAGAACTATTTACGAGTAAACTGAAAAAAGCTCGTTTTCTTTCGCCTGGCTCACTTGAATTTCTTGTGTCTGTTTGTGGTATTGATCAAACTCCTGACCGCAGGCTTGATATGTGGCAATAACATTGACCATTATTACGTGAATATAACAATATTACTAATCATTTTCAACGAAAGAGTTTCTTGGAGTACTTTTGGTGGTCCATTCAGTTTATGAATGGTCATTTCTACGAGTACGTACATCGACCTCTTCAGTTCGCGTATTTTTTGAGAATAACGTTTTACTGACCACGGTCATATCCTTTTTTCTTCTTAGTTACATGAAAGTTTCTTTTTCAACGATTTTATCCATATATAAATTTCAACTAATGATAACTAGGCCGGTGCTCTTATCCATTCTGGATAAGATGGTTTGTGGACTTATTTCAAGCCTTTCAGTGCTTTCTTGTTTCTTCAATTTACAATCCTCTTCTTAGCATGTGTCCAAATCAAATGATGGTAAGATGGTGACAACAGTGCATTTGAAATCATCTATTCCTAAACAACAGCTGTTGTATCCAGTCTAAGAAACTGACTAGATGCCATGCAGTATGCCATGTCATGACACGTTAGGCTTAGGACAAGATAACAAAGAGCCCCACGATAATGGTTCTGTTTTTGCTATCCTCCAATTTAGTGGGGTTAAAATTTGCATCCCCAAATCCGGATCCGTGAGAAACTCCCTCTCGAACCGTTCACCTAGGGGTTGGTTGCGCAGTATGTTCCACACTCGTGGGGTAGCGTGATCTCATTTTCGTGCGCATATAACATCAAGTGATCCATCCGCCTCGGTGACATTGCTTTCATGAAACGAATAACGCGAATGATGTAAGCAGATGCACATCCACACAATATTTCCCTCACGTCACCTCATTGTCCCCTAAGCTATTCAATGTGATGTAACTGACTACTGAAGAAACCAGTGAAATGCTGTTTGGTACCCACATTATTTTTCCATATTTAGTTTTTCTTCTGCGCATAACTTGGCTAGCACATGACACCACGTTCTGATGACTTGCTCTCTATTTTACATGCATTTGTTGTAGTACTGCTTTTCAGACCAACTGCTGCTCGACTTCCTCAGGTCTGTCATCGTGACAGATCTGCTAAAGATGAGACACAATATTTTGTTGATTGTGTTGTGAGAAAAACTCGAAGATGATTAAGCAACTCAATATGGGAAATAACTCATTGATAATAATTAACCAGTATAACCAGTATAAACATTTTGATCGGTCAAAGTGAAAGAAGATTAAACTACTAGAATAGGAATACAATTTGAGTAGATCAATTTTCCCTCTTTTTACCAAACAGCTATATGTTTCGTGTAAAATGTATCCTGGTGGCTCCTTTTTCAGGCTACCGTAGGCACATCTTACAGGCATAAATCTGCTTCAGTATTTAGAGTACTCAGCCATATGTTTGTCACCTCCTAGATTCGAATTCAAACGGAATTCTAATTGCAGCATCAGTGCATTTCACAACGGACTCACGAAGACACTCATTTGAGTTGTCCTCATTCAAAAACAACTCTCGGGATTCAGCATTCTTTGGACCAAAGTGAACGGACGATTCGCCATTCTAAGATAACCTCATTTGCTCTCTGTCCAAACATGCAACTCCGGCGAGACGGGCTACACTGGAGCCATCGGATGTTTTTCACTTTGAATTCTGGTAATTATATTTCAAGACCACAAAGCAAATTTTTAACTTCCAAAAGTGATGTGGTTTCCATGCCGTTCATTCTTGTTCATCGTTCCGCTGATCTTCGGTTCATTCACAGAATCTCGGTTTACAATTTACACGGTTCTCATTTTCGCCGACAGTCAACAATTACTTTGTGGTGCACCGGAGTATATAATATAATCATGTCAAAAGTTGCAATGCCTAGCAGTTGCAACAGTTTATATCTAGGACTTGTACGCAGTTGTGCATATGGTTGTCATACTGAAGCATACAATAAGAATATGAACCAGAACCATCACAATGTCCTTCCAAAATCACGGGCACCCGAATCAGCTGCATTTCTTAGCTAGCTTTCATGTGTGAAGTGCCCATTTTCTGGCCACAGCGGAAGCGGCATGCAATCGTTTCTACAATCCCCCGCTGAGCGCCCAAAAACGGTTCGTGATAGCGCTAAGGCTTCGTTGGCCCACCCCCTATCCACAAACTAACCACAAATCCGTTGGTCGGACTAATGACACTGCAGACACCTATTCACATTCCAGAGACGGATCGAGGTCACACATGTGATAACTGATCCCTTCTCCCAAACTTAAGTTTGACTCACCGCCTTGTTGGAAACATTGGGTCCCCTTGATCCAGTTCATCAAAACAGATACAAGACATAAATTGCGAGATGCAAGCATTTCTTTCAATCTTCGCCCCGCTAACATCACGCGAGCCTTGGATCGTCTGTTGACATTACTTTACAAACTCACAGTGGAAAAGATAAGTGTTGATGTTTTAAACGAACGCCTATCTACCTGCCGGTTTCCAAACCAATTTTTCAAAATCCTGTCAAACGCAAAGCTACCGAGAAACAATGCAAACCTAGTTGGAATTGCGAACTCCCACACTGAGGCGGCCCTGGAACAGATACCAAAATTCAGAGAAACACAGCAACGTTTTTCTGTCATCTTATCAAGTCTATCACTTGTGTGTCGAATTAAGTTTGAAAATTTCTCAAAGAAAAAATTGCAAAAAACCAGAATCAAAACTATGGAAAAATTTTATGGAAGACTTCGCAATCCAAAAGAGGTACCAATGTTCTCGTCAGATACATCCAATTATGTTCACAATAATTCCGCTTTTCACTGACAAAAGCACGAAAAGAAGTCTTATCATTAGGTCTGAAGATTAAGTTGCCTCCGAAAAACATCAACCAGTTACAAAAGGAAGCTCAATTCGAAAACTTAAATGACCAAGTTAAAAATCTTACTTCGGTTTCAGAGGACGAAGCAGGTTGGTTTAGGGCGAAATTGGTGGATCTTTCGGAAGTACTTACCTCAACCCCTGTGCGACAAAAATGCTGTCTATCACAAAAACACTAAACTGCAATTATTCACTTGAAAGAGATGAAAGATGTGGTGTTTCTTCAGCCAGATAAGGGATCAGCTGTCGTCAACATGAAGAGACAGTACTACCTTAAAAACATGGATAGCACTTTGGGGGACAAACGACGATTTATTCCGGATTCGACCACAGAGAACAACTTGCTCGTAGTAAAACAGGTCACACGACATCTTCAGATATTACGCTCGCATGCATTTATCTCTGAGGATGTATACAGAAAACTGAAACCGATAGGCACCCAAACGCCTGATGTTCCATTGAGACCTGTTTTATGTATGCAGAACTCAGCGTGCCACAAACTGGCACGCTGGATAGTGGATATTATATATCCAATCCGAAAGCACATGACATCACACTGTCTGAAGAACTCATTTGAACTATCAGATATCCTGGAGCAAATATCCGTGAGTTCCCCAAAAAAGGTTTTCCGTTGATGTTGATGCACTTTTCACCAGTGTACCCGTAAGAGAAACGGTAGAGTATTTGTGCGACATGGTAGCAACACTCAAAACCACTTTACTGATTCCTGTTACATACATCCGGGATCTCATTTTCTTACGTACAGAAAACATACGTTTTGATTTCGAATGACAGTCGTACGAACAGATTGATGGTGTGGCAATGGGAAGCCCTCTTGGACCCACATTGGCAGATATCTTTTTGGGAATGATTGAGAAAAATGTTCATCAGAATATCATCCAGTTTAGCTTGGACAAGCGTCATGTCGATGATATTTTGATTTTTACTGAGGAAGATCGGTTTACTAAGTTCTTCAACCTAATGAACACAACACATCCCAATCTATCAGTCACATGTGAAACAGAGAGTGGCAGCAACCTCCTTTTTTGGATATCATGATAAAAAACGTGCAGATGGGACAATTCAGAAGACTTTCCATCGTAAAGCAACATGAAGTGGACAATATATTCAGTTCTCCAGTTTCACTTCAGTTGCCTACAAAAGGGGCCTGGTCAAAACCCTTTTCCACATAGCGCGTGAAATCTGCAGTGCAGACCAACTGCAAACTCTTTGTGCCAATGGATACCCTGTTAAGTTCATTGAGATCCACAAAAGAGAAAGGCCTAAGACCGTACAAGTCAACACAGTCGAGGAGAAACGAGTTACTCTAGTGCTGCCATTTAAAGGGGATCATCTGTTCAATCGGATTAGCCAAAAGCTAAATCATCATCATCATCGTACAGCGTTAAACAGTAGGGCAAGCCCCACTGACCACTGCCTTTCTCACCATGTTGCACGTTGAATTAAAAAGTATGAATATACAAGATGGAGAGGGAGTGGACCTACATGGGTGGGAAAAGAAAAGAATGCCCTAGTAGCCAACACACGGAATACACAGTCTAACTGTACAAACACACATCGATCAATCATTCTGATTCGATAGAAGGTGACAACACGATCGCCACTGCTCGCGGTTCGCTGCCATATCCTTCAGTGTCTCCAGCCAACTGGTTGACGGATCTTTTGGACCCCAACCACGAAGACGTGAAGCACCTACTTTTCCTAAGTCTGCTGTACATTTTCTCATTCCTCGTTGCCACGTCATCTGTTGACCTCCACGTGGTCTCTTCCACTCCCTAGGAGGAACGGAGAATAGGACACGGTACGGTAGACGTGTGTTTGCCATACGTAACACGTGTCCCAACCAACGAAGTCGGCTAAGTTGGATACGCTGTGACAAAACGTTCTCTGAATTAGCACCCAATACTCGCTTTCTGACCTCATCGTTGCTTACTCGGCTATTCCACCCAACCCTAGCGATACTACGTAAACATCGATGGTCGAAAACCTCAAGACGACGAATATCTTCAGCACGCAGACTCCAAGTTTCGCAACCGTACAACAAAACTGAACGCACAGTGGCACAGTATACACGACCTTTCAACTTCAGTGAAATATCGGATCGGCGCCATAAGTGCTTCAGTCCAGCGTACGCCGCTCGAGCTTTGGATATCCGCGTACTCACCTCTACTACTGTGCTCCCATCCGTCGTCACGCAGCTACCGAGGTAGGTGAAGTGGTCGACAACTGACAGCACCTCCCCATCGAGCATCAAGCTCGGAATTGTTGACGTCCAGTCTTGTAACATCACCTTGCACTTTGAAGGTGCAAAGCGCATGCCGAATGGGGCTACAGCTCTTGCGAGATTATCTAGTGCACGCTGAGCATGTTCCGTGGATTCGAACAAGCAGACAACGTCGTCTGCGTAATCTAAGTCACATAGCTTTTCATCATCTCCTAGTTCGACCCCTACATCCTGAAGATTTTGCAGCCCACTCTCCATTATTTCGTCCATGACGAAGTTGAACAGGAATGGAGACAAAGGGCATCCCTGCCGAACACCACTGGTCGTTTCGAACCGACCGGATAGTTCGCCGTAAACTCTAACGCGGCCAAAAGTATGAGAATACAATGATCTCAGTAGGTTCACGAACGTCTGGGGCATACCTTTTCGATGAAGAGTACTGAAAAGCGATGTTCGATCAACTGAATCGAAGGCGCCTTTCAGGTCTAAGAAAAGCGTTATTGTTGGTCGGCGGTGCGTGTAACGCGTATCAAGAAGTCGGCGAAGAGTAAAAATCTGGTCGATGCATCCTCGACCTGGGCGGAATCCAGCCTGCTGTTCGCGGACATTCCTCTCGCAAGCCGGTGTAAGACGGTGCAGCAAAATCGAAGCTAATACTTTGGTGACTATCGGGATTAAGCTAATCCCACGATGATTACTGCAGTCATTGCGTATTCCCTTCTTGAAGATGGGAACAATCAATGACTCGCTCCATATTAACGGAATACGCTCCTCCTTCCAAATGTCACGGAGCAAGGCGGTTAGTGATTTTATCAACGCCTCACCACCCAGTTTGAAAAGAACTGGGGGAAGTTCGTCGGGACCTGCCGCTTTCCCCCGCCTCAGTAATCGAATACATGACTCTACTTCCACTTCTGATGGGGGCTCAAGTGATACCACCCAAGGAGTCACAGTTGTTGACACGGGAGTAACTACACTAGCGTGCGGCCAGCTAAACTGTTCCTTGAAGTACTCGGCCCATCGGTCAAGCCTTTGCTGTTTGTTATGGATGGGTTCTCCATTCCTATTGCAAATCGCTTCACTGACCTGAGTTCGCCGTCCACTGGTGTCACGAATAAGTTTGAACAGTCTTTGACTGTTACCTGAAGCAGCTGCCACTTCCATTTCTTCGGCTACATTGACCCACCAATTTTCGCGATCCTTCTTAAGGCTTCGCGTAACTTGTCTTTGCAGCTTTCTCCGCATCTTATTCATCTCCTTACGGTTCGAGAGCTGACGCTTTTGCTCCATTATACTCAGCGACTCTTGCGAGATCCAATGTCTTTGATGGACAACGGATCCAGGACCACAGGCAAAACCTGCTGCAACGTGCATCGCCTGTTTGATATGAGACCAATGCTCATCTACATTACTGTTCTCCGTGGATCCTAGCTCATGTGCTAACTTCTGCTCATAACGGGTGCAAACGTCTGGATCACACAAACGTTGCACGGCTAATCGGGTTTGCGGTTTGCGACGATGGCCATGGAGCTGGAGAGATAATCGCATTAAAACTAAGGCATGGTCCGACTCTACGTACGTGGACCGGTAGGATCTACAGTTCTGAACAGAACTGCGCCACCGGTAGCTTACGGCGATATGGTCAATTTGACTAAAAGTACCTGTAGAGTTAGAGCGCCATGTCGCTGTGCGACGCGAGCTGTGTCGGAAATTTGTGCTAGACAAGAACAATCGATTGTCTGCACAAAATTGGAGAAGCCTATCCCCGTTATCTGTGCGCTCAGCGGGTAAAGCACAACGCCCACCTAAACAGGCTTCTGACACACTGAGTTTGCCAACTTGTGCATTGAAGTCACCAGCTAGCACTACAATGTCGGAACCTTTACTGCTGCGAACGAGAGTGGCGAGGGCATCATAGAACTCATCTTTCTGCAAGTCTGAGCTGCAGTCCGTTGGGGCATACGCCGAGATCACGAACAAATTGCGTTTAACACAACTATCCTTTCGAACGCCGACTGACCCTTGGAGTATCACAGCACATAAACGACTGTTAACAGGGATCCAGTCTAATAGGGCAGCCTCAGCCTTGTCAGTCAAGACACTTCTTACACCACGTTGACCCACAGCTCTAGCTGCTTCGTCTCCTGAGGTGCGCAGAATATACCTCGATGAGATACCTGGAGCAGTTAGCTGAATTACATTGCTCGAATCCTGGATACGCGTTTCGCTTAAGCAGCAAACATCAATCTTCAGAGAGTTCATTGTGAGGGCTAGGCACGCCTGCTGACCGACCTGCATCAGTGTACGCACGTTGAAGGAGCCGAGATTCAGAGGCTGACGGGGCTTGAGAAAATGTGAGTTACCAGTCAGAGGATTATTCCCGACACTATTTGACAGTGAATCGTTGCGAGTATCGACCGTGTTATCAATGGGAGCATTATGGGTGGATAGATGGGGCAAAGAGGGATGGTTAGGGACAGAAGACAAAGGTTGAATAACAGAGAGGGAACTCTGAGCAGTAGCACACTTATCACTACCCACCCCGCTCGATGCAATGGGCAGCGCGGTCCTGATTAGCCTGCGCGACGACCGATGCAGTATGGAATTCTTTGTAGTCGTGCAGTTCATGGGAGATGTTGGACGGGTACTGCTAGGGTGTCCAGCCACAAAGCAGGAGAACGATTAGGGTCCTCATCCAAAGCCTTTAGTTCTGACAAGAACCTATCCACAAGGCAGCGAGATGGCTTAGTGGAAGCCCATTTGCTTGGATCAATTATTCTTCCACTGGTTTTTCCGACTGAGTTGCCAGCTCAAATCAACCCCCAACCTGGAGGACCAGGAGACTGGACTTCGTCTGACCTCTACCCATTGACCTGTCAGGTATGATTGCATCTCCGGCTTAAGGAAGCCATCCTGTATAGCTATTTGGGTCATAGAGGCGCACAAGCCATCACACCACGTCAAGGTGCAGTCTCGTCGTGATGTGCGCTAAAGCTCACCTACTTGGCGGCTGAATTGCAGATTTCGCAAACCATCAAACGACTAAACCTCCAAGCACATTCAAACAGTGTCGCGAACCTGAATGCCTCTCACATCATTTATCAGTTCACCTGCAGCTGCTGTGACACCTACATAGACAGAACGGATCGTTGCCTCAGTCAACGAATGGGGGAGCATGTACAGAAGTGATTAGTGCAGTGGATGAGTCATCCTCCACCCAGACAACAGACGACGGCTTCATCGATCGCGAAACACCTTGTGACCTTTCGTCATCGGATTGATCCGGATCAAGCGTTCCGAGTGATTGCATGGAATCGAGACCCAGAGCTTCTAGCTTTTTGTGAGGCTGTGTTGATAAGTAGACCAAGACCCCACTGTGTGCACGGAAGCCTTTGACCCACAATGGATGCCTGCCGTGGCGGTAACCAATCAGGTTTACCGAATGGTTTCCTCATTTTGCTTGACACTATCTACTCCATTGTTTTGCTCTGTGCTCCATTTGAACACATGTTTTACGCATGTTTTACGTCACCGCCTTATCCTGATTTCTATGTTGTTACCTTAACAATGTTCATATAAAACGTGATGTAATGGCATGATTACGAATCACAGAAAACGAGCTTGTACGTGACCTTGTGTTGGTTTCCATGTATTCTTTTATTTTCCTTATTTACATGGTGTGTCAAGAGCAGATCGTTTTGACTGGGATAACAACTGCTTAGGATTGAAACGTCTGACAACAAAACCATAAACATGAATCAGACGCGATAAAATTCATTCTAGGTTATAATAATCATTGTAAACCCACATTCACCATTTGAATCCAAAGATCCACTTAAGAGAGCAACCAAGCTAAGCGATGAATATCTATTTATATGAACTACAATCACTTTGTTCCAATTGATCATTCCAGCAGCAACATACAGCGTTAACAACCTTATTGAATCAAGTATCTGCCCGATGGAAAATCATCATCATTGAGTACCGAAAATGTCTCATTCCAGTTGTCTCATTTGCAAAGAATCCTGTCTTCTAATGTATGGTTGAATTTGTCACTTCTACTCTCTATTTATTTGTTATTGTTTACCATCTCGAAAATATCATTGCATATATTCGGTAAAATAAAATACTAGCACATATTGCGACCACTGTGTTTACATGGAAAGAAATGCGAAATAACTGACTGAGATCCTGTAGAAAGGGGTTATGAGGGGAACCAGCAGATAGTGATGAGCAAATAACATGTATCCAACAATGAGACTATTCATATTTATGGTGGGATGAGAATACGTCTTGTTCATAGCACTAACCATTTTACCTGATTTTTTCACAAATACTCGAAATTTGAACATCGCGAAATATTGAAGTTACTGCACAAATTGCAAATTATTGTGAACGGGTTTAATTTTACGGACTTTCAACAAACATATTGTACCTTATTCCAACTTCCCTACAATGCATTTACGAAAACACTCAAATCAAAATGGATATAAAACCTCGTGAAATATTTGTACATTTACTACAAGCATATAGTGTAATTTTTCCAAACTTTGGATATATTATTGTTTGCACATTTATTACATATACTCTCTTTTTTCATAAGTTAATAAAATACTTTTATTGATTAATCTGGATGAAAAGTTTGGTGGCATTTCAGAATTCATTTGTGCTCTTTTTCAATCTAAAGACTACTGACCACTTGAATTTGTTAACCCCTGCGATACTCAGCTGCTGACCCCATCAGCCATATTGTGAACAAACCGGTCATTGTTGGCTATTTTCAGCAACATGAAGGCATTTGTATTCCGCTGGCAATTCATTTAAACAGTCGACACAAACCTGTGGATAGTGAGAAATAAGCCACTAAATGCTTCCTGAACATGTGTGAACCACATGAGTCCTTATTACTAATTATCTGCACATTGTTCTTTATGAGTCGGCAGTATAAGAAACGGTGATCAGTTCTATTTGGGAGTACACGATCAGCTCCGTGGGCGCCATCAATCATCATGCATGGTATGGTACTGATTATACTTACCGGATGAGCAAGGATAATCCCAAAAAATGTGTCCTTACCTCATTTCGTCACTGTCACTTCACTTAGCATTTCCAGTATAACCATCTTATGAATAATGAGTCAGAGATAGCGCTACGATGAAAAAACTCGACTCATCCATTTGTTTCTTTTCTGTCTACCAATATATTTATTAAACGCTAAATCTAGGACGGAGTGAGGAGCGGATACCTCTGTGTTTGTTGTTGCTTCTCGTCAAATAATGCCACCTATGCGGTTAGGTGTCCGTGTACATCCCCCTTTACACTTAACAATTCTTGGCTGAATGTGAATCCATCTGTCTTCCAACGAAGCAGTGCCTTTCTAAACTTTGTCAAAGCAAAACCCGAGCGAGCCGTTTCAAGAGTCTTACGACCATGGTCTCCTATCCGAAGTTCGCCATCCAGACCTTTATACAACAAAGGCTTTCCCGCACTTTCTTGTCCGTAAGGCGAGAAGAGATCTATGTGAATTATCCATGTTTCTTGGGGATCCACAACCGGTGAGACTAAGTCGCGGGCCAAGTGGGAATTTATAAACACAAATATTTTTCATTTTGTTTATAGTCTCATGAATCAGGAAGCAGCAGGTGTGAACGTTTTTTCTTGCTGCTGCTCGATTTTCTCTCAACTGTGTCATTTGTGTTCAACATTTACCAGTTCACTGTACACATCGACTCGATGGAGCTGCGAAATGGTATACATAGATCAGGGATGAACGAGTGTGGGACGAACAAAAAAGGAAAGAATCACGAATGGGAGGTCACGATACAAGGAGAAGCCTTACAGCATCATGTGACTGATTCAATCACACTACAGCTACCACTTCAGTTGTTTCGCATGTTGCCGAATTTGTACACGCAAGTAGATGAGCTAGCTAGTTTCTGCCAACTCGTTAAAACGGATGGGTACGTAACATCATTTCATGTACGTAAAAGCACCAGCCTCTGAGAAGAGACCTATCATGCGGCAGGCAAAAACATTATCCAAATTGGATCCACTTGTACTTTATCCTGTGGTGCACTGCCTCAGCGCCATAATTATGGCAAGATTCCAAAATCATGAGCCATGGAGCTAATGCCAATTCTCTGTTATTCAAGAAGCTGCTTAGGACCTTCTCGTAGTAAGTAAACATTTCACCCAACTAGGGTAAGCAGACTGGATATTCAATAGAACTCGTTCAGGTGGCATTCATGCCTATAACACACATTAAAAACAAAAAAAACATTCTTTCGTTGGGGAAGGTAAATTGCAATTTTTCTTTTGAACCATGGCAATACATATAGATTTTTATCCAAATATATCTGGCTCGGTTCTTACCATGCGCACGACGCAACCGTATGATTCACAGTTTAATAAACAGAATGGTTCCTGACAAAAATATTCTGCACATCATTACAAAGAACAACAGTCAGTGGTGATCTTTACATTCACATTTTTATCATTAATATGCGTCGATGAATGAAATGTCATTAAATATCACATAAGAGTATCAGAATTATTCAAAACTGGTAAACAATATGGAATAGAGCCTAGGAATCTTGGTTTAGATTCTCATTCATCTATCAGTTTACCAGGGTTAATCTATTCAGTTAGCTGCAGTGTTACCAACATTAACGTATTTGGCTCGTACCTTAACCTTATTAAATGACGACTCACTATGCGTGCTTTTTTGTGATCCTCATTTGTTATGGTTCGTGATGCAGGTATTGAGAGTTTATTACTGAACAGAAACCGGTATGAATTTACGCAAGTTTCTTTTGATTCATGTGATAATCAAGAGGAATCATCTTTTTAAAACAACAGCAGAAAAATCCTCAGGTGATCCGCGGATAGGTGGAATATATTTTCTGAGGGCAGAAATTGCTGCTTGTGCGGGTCTAACAAAAACTAAACGGTAAACTATGAGGTAAGCATTCATCAAGTTGTTTCACGGAATTCTCACTCAAATAGAGCAAAATTCATATCGAAAGCTTCCTCTCATCATTCCAGGTTTCCTTGTCATTCTATAGTAAATGAAGTTCGGGAGAAACTCAATTCTGAAAACATAAGGAACTCAAAAATCAGCTTTCAAATAAGTTTGAAGTTACCCGTTTTGGATTCTGCGAACTCAAATATGTATCCGAGCCAAGCCAAAATGTACCGCAGTGATAAATCATAGAAAATTGTCAATTAAAACAACCTAGAACTTACTTGTATGCAACATGGTATGAATAATAAACAGGAGGCCTAAGTTCAGTGCAATAACGTAAACCATCAACATCGAAAATATTTACTTGTGTTTCGGTCACATGTTCACAGCATCGTGTAAGGGATGGCAAAATTAGCAAACATTTTTTGGAAAGACCCAAAACCCAGTTGACAAGTCAAAATCGCGAATAAGACGAAGGAAAATCAGAATAAAAACAAGTTTCTTTGTTGGGATGCCCAATCAAATCAGTAATTCAATAACGGTGTACTTTGCACTCCAAACAGAAAGAAGTACACGTCCAAGTTGGCCAAACAAACCGAACACCAATCTCATAAATTTCAGCAATTACCGAAATGAATAGCAGGAGATAGGATTCTTATAATCTGACTCATCATGCAGCCTGAACCCTCAACTCACGATTATAAACCATGGAAGCATAGTACAGCTGTTTTATTCCTTTTGGGAATCATCAGTATTGCACATCCACGCAGTCCCCACGGGAACTCGAAACCGGGGTGAACGATTGTGAATGGAACATGGCAAGCACAAGGTTATCTGGGCTGACTTTCAACGGTTTTTTGCACATCTAAACTACATGATAGTGCACCATTTTGTCACTGGCTTTGAAAGGTACCAACCCGCTTCCCTCACATACGGGTTATATGCCTTGCTGATGATTCATAACAAGGACCAAAAACTGCTCAGTGCTTCCATGGTTTCAATCCTCAACTACTCAATCATACATAGTAAACAAGCTCTGTAGATGAATCACAGCGGAATATGTTCGTTGTACTCAGGTCCCTTACAAAGAAGTCATATATCAAAGGACGTCGATCGGTGTGCGGGAAGCGGGTTCGTACCTTTCAAAGCCAGTAACAAAATGGTGCACTATCATGTAGTATAGATGTGCAAAAAACCGTTGAAAGTCTGCCCAGATAGCCTTGTGTTCATTATGTTCGATTCACAGTCGTTCAACCCGGTTACGAGTTCCCGTGGGGGCTCGTTGGATGTACAATGCCGATGATTCGTAACAAGGAATAAACAGCTGTACAATGCTTCCACGGTTTTCAATCGTGAGTTGAGTGTTCAAGCTGTATGATGAATCATATTATATAATTCACTAATTTGTCATATAGACCTACACTCCACTCATTATTAGATCTATGGGCGTACATATCATCGTCCGCTCACGAATTCCATCGGCGGGTATGCGGGAACAATCACCCGGCTCTGTTTTTCGAATGAACTAATTGTTTCAACCTTTGACCTCTGTTTTCCAAAACCTCAGTCTCCTGTTAGCCATTGCTGACGCAATTTCTCCTTCAGTATCGAGGACTATTACAGAAGCTATCGATGCCTAATCAACAACAGTGTACACTTATCCTGTACTCGTAATTATAGTGTACGGGGGCCACCGCCATTCACACTCACCCAAAACAATATCACTGTTTGATGCAAATCAGGAATGTACCAGTTCCTGTAAAAGACTAAAACAGTCGGTGAGTTTTTAACACTTTCTTAACACCTGTTTAAATTAAAAACGGAAATATTTTGCACTAAGATGAAAGTATTGCAAGTGGAACAAAAAATGATTAGGCAACGACTCATCGTCCAAGGGAGACACGAAATTTGCATGCAACTTGATTTTCTAACTCCCAGGTGAACATTATTTTGACTTTTAGGAAAAAAACGAAATCATATATAGTTTTGGATTTGAAAACGGCGTATCAAAGCTCAGTTCATGTGAATAAGATTTCCTGTGATAATTCATGATCAAATGGTTCGTTTTTATCCGAGGCAACGTCAGCACATTTCGAAGCACTTTCAATGGGTAGATATGTGTTGCCTTCCAACCTGTGTACCATTAGGAACAAAACATATTTGGATTTTTTGTACATTACCGGAAAATAAACTTATCAAGGCCGGTCCTAGTCAATGCACTCTTAATGTTCGCAAACATGCGAAATATATACTGATCGAAGCAACTAATTCTCAGTATAATACGAGGGTTGATGGGGTATGCAGGGAGATCGGAAGGCTCATTCGTTCTGAGTACCACCGGAGCAAGTCTGCGTTTTACGACTGTTCACTGTCGGAAACATTAACTGTTGGGAGTCTCCGAGCTCATTTCATTCTCAAGTAAAGATACTGGTCGTCGGAGCACGATGATAAGGTACTTTGCAGTCCTGCTTTCGAAGGCCAACTCTTATTGAAAGTGAATGGTCTAGCGAGACTGGGAAACCACCCTATAAACCACACGGCAAAGTGTTGATGTGTGTCAGAAACTCTGAAAATAAGAAGATATCCAGCACACTGAATCGAATTTTTGTGCAATCAACTTCTGAGGTTGCCCATAGTCTTGATTCTTAGTTATTCAGTTTTATTCTCTATTTTTATCTTTCCAATCCTTTCCAGGGTGCACCCATCATTGGTAGAAAAGGTTCAATGCTGACACTTAGCTTTTGTTAGTAGCTGAACGCATAAGATACACGTCCGAATCAGTTCATCAAGCTTCAGTTCAAGTTCCAATCTGAATCACTCACATGATCCCACTGCTACGAGGCCAGTGGTTAGGAATTTTGTGAACGTACACTATTGCTAGAAACAGGAAAATACGCTCATTAATCTTGCACCTGCGAGTTAATACACTTTGCGTTCAAAATTTTGCCTAGCCGCCACTCGAAGATCGACCCGAACTATAATCTATCATTCATATGCCGAAACCATTTTTTATGATCACCGACAGTGATGGAGACTCATTGAAATTCGGATATGTTTGCCCCATTGTGACCATATTGCAATCCTCGTTTTTGATTGTCACAAACGAAATCAATCTTTGACAGCAGTGTCATTTTACATGCATCAGACGGTTCGCCAACCTAGAACGCAAAGGATCGACTAATAGGCTTGTCGCCGTCCACTGGTCTCTTTATTGATCGCTTCTTGATCACCTGCTCCGGTCACACTAGAATTGGTATCTGGTCGCAGAAAGGTGATATTTACGTATGTAGTTCTGACCGCACATTGTGGTGCGATGTGCATTTGATGAGCACACGTTGTGTAAAAGTCATAGACGCGCCAGTTTCCAGAGGGGTTGCACTTACAAATAATCTAGATGTAACTCTGAGGTTGCGTAGAAAATGGTTTACCGATCCAAGCCGTGGACCGGCTATGCCGGTCATCTTGATTCTGTGTTAGCAAGATTTGGATTCGGAAGGGCACCGGTGCAGTCTACAAACATGAGTTGGCAGTCAATTCACAGTGAGTCAACACATCTTCACAACAGGTAGACCGAACGGAGCGGAAAACTTGTTTCTTGCCCCTCTGCCTCAATACAACCGAATATTGCAATATAGGACATTGCATTCGGCGCTCAAGTGACAGTTTTCTAAGTCCATGTGATAGGTCCGTGAAACTATATGACAGTTTGTGACGTCAGCCTCAAACTGATGTCGACGCGGTATCAACTGTCCCGACTGCGTCAATGAAGAGACCGGAACTGTAAGGTATATGAAGCACGATAACGGTAGGGTCCATTCAAGGAGGGCGTTTGACTCACTTCTGTCAAAAATATCCTGAGTTATCTGCTATTGTTCAAAGGTCTCAGAGTCACAGTTTGACCACCATTTATTTTGTATGTTAGGGTAGAAGAAAGAAAACACATCATCATGCCAGGATAAACATAACCATATCCATGATGTTCTGATCGCTAAGGTTGGCGTTTAGATCGCAAACGTTTCATCACCAGTCGAGGTGACATTGACATGCGCTGACAATGTCACCTCGACTGGTGATGAAACGTTTGCGATATAAATGCCAAGCTCAGCGATCAGAACATCATGGCAACCAACAACCTGAGCTACAACAAACACAAATATTTAAAACTATTGAGATAACCATATCCATTTGACTTAGGGTGTGAGCCCTGATGATTCAATTGAATCATTTGTAACTTCAAGTGAATCCAAACGATTTACATGAGGCATAACTAGCAAAACGTAGAAATTCTCGCTCAGCTTGAAATGCGATTAGGAAGATATAAGATTGAATATATGAATGCCGTGAACTGAAACTACATTCTCGCTCTGATGATATGAAAAATACCGAGTGAGAAACACATTAATTTGGCAAAACTCATTGTGGAACAAACGAAGATACAAATGCAGACTTAACAGAAAAATAAATGGCACAACTTTTACGAAAAATAGGACAACCCGATTCATGCCCACAGTTGACAAAATAAGATCATTGAGGTGCATCATTTAGGATTTCATGGAAGGTCGAATTCTGTGCAGTTTATTGGTGCGTGGGGATTATGTTCAAAATAGGGCAAAGTTACATTCGAAACTTCTGTATAGGCCGAAGGAAAGACCGCTCCGTTCAGAATAGCAAACAATGTTTTGAGGGTTATCCGATGTTATTTATTTCCTCTACATTCGATACAATATGGCAAATAGTAAAGACATTAGCAAACGTCATGACTTTTCCGGATCCAGACCTAATAATAATAACTTAGATGGGAGAAAAGAGCAAAAGCCAGCAAAACGAGAGTCATCAATTAGGGGTTCGGACGACTTATTGACCAAGCCAATATTTGTGATACCTCTCTCAAATAATAGGTACATTATTCCAGTGAAGTATCCCAGGGACCGATAACATGCTACCTCTCTAGCAAAACCGGTCTGAGTGATAAGTCAAAAAGATGAAGAATAGTCACTAAATGTGGACCGAACAGGTTTACCAGAACTGTTTCGAAATTATTGCTTCCAATGGTCCAGATAGAATACGAAACATCATTCTACTTAGCTTAAGTTTCAGTTTGGAGTTCATCAGTTCTTTTTCCAATCAGAGACAAACAATAACGCACCGGCACATTCATGTTGGGATACCTCGGTCGGCTGTGGCAAAAGATACCCTGAAGGAACTAGATTACTGTCGAAATCTGCAGAAGTGATGATTAGGTTGGTTAGAAAAAATTCACACGGAAGGGAAAGGTAACATTTCAAGTCTTATACCTCAATCATAGCTTTCTTCCTCACGAGTGATATTTTTTCTTACTGTCATTCTATATCTTCATTCCTCGCAATTATGTCTAATTGAATAAAATGCTCACATTTCGTAGAAAAGAATCATGGAAGCCAGTAGGCAATACCTATTTGAATTAGAATTTGAAGGATGAGGACGATCATATCAGTGTCTGGTTCAGCAGCTAACGAGAGGCAAAGGCAGGTAGTTGTGGACGAAGTACTACGTTCATATTTGGCGCGTCAGTTGGTTCCTAGGTGTAATGTTTGAATCAAAGTAGCAAATCAATCCACAAGCCCGATAAGCCGCACGATGGCATGGGAACCTCGGCACATATGATCATCTGCTTGGAAGAAGCTTCTGGCCGAAAAAAAGGAATTATACAATGGTCATATTGACCATCCAATCTCAAGCACACTCCATCCAATTTGTCCCCTAATTCACGCCGATGACATGATCCTTGAACACTGAACGTTTTCCGAGTTGTGAAAAACGGAAATCACCTGATATTGACTGATTTTGGAATCAGTTTACAGAGCGTAAACATTGCCATACCATCAAGCTGTCCAGCCACGTGTTCCATTAGTTTTTTTCCCGCCTGCTTGTGCTTAGACACACTTTTTGAACATAAGTTAACATCTACTTATAGCCACCAACCTGCTTGTCAGGACAAAGACTCCATTATCCCGGTTTTCTTTGCACTCTTTCAGGCAAACCGGACAAATCAAAATCAGTTTCCAAAATTTTTATATGATCACATACATCTCCTATTGAAATCTGTTTGCCATGCATCTCCATATTTTTCGGAATCGTCGCTCAAAAGTAATGTCATACATTTTGTAGGGCTAGTAAATTTGTGAAAATAAAATTTCAGTTCGCAGTGGCCTCAAAGCCATTTACGCGCGCTTTATTATTCCCTGTAGAATGTTATCACGATAACGGGAAAAAGATCCACTAGAACCAAATTTCCTGAGAGCTTCAATGTAGGAGATGATATTAGAATTGCCGAGTCCCGCTTTTTTGAATCCTTTTTAAGTATCACGTTTCGTATTTCTGCGCGAGAAATAGCACCACTCATCCAATAAATCACAGAAATATCATCCGAATGAGAATTTTAGAGTTTAAAAATTCGGCAAATAGAATGAATTGGAGGAATTATTGCGCATTAGGATCAAAAGAGCTCCGGAAATCCCAGTCTTTCATCCGGCGCGGGACTATTTCCAAACGCTCTCTTTTCTTTCTGTACATAATGTGACTGTATTTTCAGTGTAGCCAGTATCACATGGTATGAAGTCTATTCTGCAAGAGTAAAAATTGAAGCCACGTATTGGTTTTATCAGGAGATTAAATCCCAAGAGCTCTCATTACCGCGATGGGTTTGTTCCTCCCGTGAATGTATGGAAAACGATGAACGGTAGAATATTCATTACAATATCAATTTGTGAAGAAATCTTCCCAAACAATGATCCCGCTGGATTTTGATGTATCACGGGAACCAACATTATTGAAACAGATCTGAATGAAAGAACTTTAGTTTCCTCAGTGGACTTCAGTTCATCACACTTTGAATGATGGAGAATTTTCCCTCTGGAAATTGAAAATATCCTGAAATCAAACGGAAGGATGTTACCTGGGTAAGAAATCCCTTTTTCAGGATAACGCTTCATGCTTTGTTTCACGAAGGGTTTGTATATAAAGACACGCATCCCGACCGGTTCACTAATTATCAACCGTGAGACTTGTAAACTTATGCCCAATTTCAAGGTCCAATTCGTGCTGTCACCATTTGTAGCGCCGATTTAAACGGCATCGAAAATATTTTCTTTCCTCAAGAGAGTATTCACCAGGTTGACTACCCCTGATCACTGAAGTGAAAAAAGAACCATTGTTGGAGTACAAAAT
Source organism: Fasciola hepatica (assembly GCA_948099385.1). Classification (NCBI taxonomy): domain Eukaryota; kingdom Metazoa; phylum Platyhelminthes; class Trematoda; order Plagiorchiida; family Fasciolidae; genus Fasciola; species Fasciola hepatica. The sequence continues at coordinate 596,124 of CANUEZ040000240.1, read as the reverse complement.
AACTGAGTATTTTATCACCAGCATTATTACCGATGAGACTGCAGAAAACTCTGGAGGATAAATGGAGACCACATTTTTAGTACAATGTATGAACATCACGCTCTAAATAGTGTTTCGGTGGATTCAGTTCCAAAATATCTTTTCCGATTATCCCACATGGGCTCTTATTCCGTCACACTTTCCGCCGAGGTGTAGTGAAAAAAATAATATTTCGTCTACATTTTGAGGGTAGTTTTTCACCACATAGAACCAGACCAGTCCTCCAGCCTAAATATTGTCTTTTGATGTGGTGATTTTATTATACCACTTGACACTGAATAGTTTCTGTAATGCAACAGAGGTGGTTGGTTGCCGTCAGGTACTTCTCAAAAGACTAGCACTACTAACAAGTGACTAATAAATAAAAGGGGACGGTAAAGTAATAGCTTTAGGAGACCTATAAATAGGGACATTTTATTGTCAGAAGAGATTATATTTTGATTTTCGTACGTCCCATTTTTAGATGATTGATTTTTACTCAGTCTGGCTAGTAGGAGAGAAAAATCCAGATTAACACCGAGTTTCCTCTTACGATAGGTGGCCATTACTGAACCCCAATCCAGCACTAAACTCACACAGGCACTCAAGAAATCTCTAACGTAATGCATCGACCCCAATTTTCGAAGAATAGATCACAATTGCTTCACATCATATGACGATGTAAATTACAGTAGATTAGGATTATCAACACCGTATATGATCAAGTATTCAGCATATTACACGGTGGCGGGCATCGTGAAAGCTGAGTTAGCGCACTTCATTGTGTGCTCAAATGACCTGGACCACTTGAGCGAGGCAGTCGCATCAGTCTTTACGCCATGGCACATTCTTTATCTACACACTCACTTTTACCATTGCACAGAACTCTTCCAAAAACGGGATTCACCAGGCTATCCCTAAGACGATCTCGCCTCAATCTGTGTGCTGCATTCAGCTCACCCATGCACACACGCCTTCATGCACCCACAAATACAGACCCAGCAACTATCCCGATTGAAAATTAATGAACTAAGTAACTTTGAGGTATCTAATTTTTTTGCTTACTAGCAACATTTCAGTAGTAGGTTGGGAAGTTCGAACTCCTCAGGATGTGCACATAATTTTGTCCGCACCATACAGATAACATTGCATGATTCTGCCTCAATGATGTCCTGCATGAGCAACTGCGCCTTTCAGAAGCCGGTGTATATCAGTTTCAATAATACACGTATTACGTTTCATTTTTGAATTGGGATTTAAATTTTCCTAACCCACGTGAATATATATTTTGATTTATTTCAATCAATACCGGTGTAATCTCATTTAAGTCTAGTGAAGAGTGCATCGACGGAGACTCCATTTTCAGAATCGCACTGTGTCTTCTATAGTTATTTCGTGCTGAAGGTTAACCATGTTAACCGACGAAGTCACTGTGGAGGATTTACCGTGTGATTCTAAAAATGGACTCCCAGTCCATGCACGCTCCATTCGATTCAAAGGAGATTACAGCTGTAAAAAACTGTGGAGTGCTCAATTATAAGGAGGACGGAGCGGAAGTGTACCAGGTACTTATACCTGGTGAGAGACAACAGCCCCGAAACCGTTCGTGTGCTCTCGGAGAATTTTCTCCCGTCAACCACATACAATACCATGCCACTCATATCGAGACTATTTCAAGCAATAATAAAAGCATGTATGTTGGATCTAAAGAAATGAGCCTGTAATCAGACTATAAACTGTTTGTAGAAATGTGGATCGAATCCGAGTAATTACTTGCTTTGTGTTTGATGCACATTGTCCACAACTCTCCTTGGACAAAATGAATTCCTAACTTTAAAACGAAGAAGGAAATCGCTTTCATTTATATGCATGACTGCCTCACTTAAGTGCACACGCATACTCAAAATGTGATTAGATCAGAACTGATGTGCTGAAGTCCACCAATGTTTCTTCGGTGACATGGTTTCCTCTGTCGAATCGTCGTGCGTGAAAAAATGTGGGATTTTGAATGGAAATAGTAAGGTAGTGATTGATAGGTATTATCGATGACATTTCAGTGTGACAAGAAGGTTATTGTCATTTCTCAAAAGTGGCAGACTATGCCTAAAACTAACACACTACATTTCAGCCAGCATTCAGTCGATATTTTTCAACTGAAAGAATAAACTTGTGAACTAAGTTTCCAAACCAGCTAAGCTCAATATATCTCAAAAATGATATTTGCCTTCCGTACTGTTTTGCTTTATATTCCCAGGATATATATATATATATATATATATATATATATATATATATATATATATATATATATATATATATATAAAGGGGGAGGAATAATCAATGGCAATTTACTGACGCCACTTTCAAGGAAGTATGACATCGACCGTCTGATGAGAGTTAGTTTTTGGTTCACTAACGTATTCGTCGAGTTAAGAAATTGTATTCACGAAAGTCGATAATGTTAGTCAGGGGGGCGGAAATTGTGTGATGGAGAAGCTGGTTTCAAGTGGCTCTACAGAGGAAGCCAAAGAAAACCACACGAATTCAATTCACTTTCTTTTATGCTAATAAACAAACTAAAAGTAGTCGAGGTTATCATGTTCTTTTCATCTGCAATGAGCAATTCGTAGCAAAGTAATCACTGAAGTGGTACACGATGGCTAGGTGACTTTTACCGCATAGTTTGAAACAAGTAGAATGAATAATCTGATCTGGTTTTTCTATTGTTTAAAACCTACAAGAGGTGTTTTGCAAAGGTTGTCAATTCAATGCGAAAACTAAAATACGGTTGCTTCTTGAGATTACCAGTGTCCTTAATCGGTCTCATAGTTCTGAATCGTCTCATAATTCGTTTGAAATTATTATCGGTAGATGATTCGGTATATTTTTCTGAATTTCAGATGTCTACGCTTACTTCTGGAAATGAACGATTCAAGTAGGTGACAAAGTACATCTTGATTCTAGAAATATATTTTACAATCGTTCAAAATCAAGTCGTTTGACAACAAAGCAAAAATAACTGAAGAATAGTGGAAGAGGAATGGGGAATAACAAAAAGAAGCTCAACAGAAAATAGCAGTATGTGGAATTTATGGGAGATGAAAATCATTGCTTCGATAATGAACATTTTGCGACAATATGATGCAATTTGTTCATCATGGCAAACAACGACATGCAAATGGTGCTAACCATGTTGATATAGCCTGATTACCCAGACAAAAAGAGAACACAAGCCTTTGGACTAGAACAGTGTAATATTATTTCTTTGCAAAGTGGTTTTAAAAGGAAAAGCGATGAGTGTAAAATCGATAACAACACATGGTTGGATGAAGCATGAAAAAGCGACACGAAGGCCTGCCAGTCATGTTCGACCTGATGAGCATGGGCGGACATCGGCGGCGGCGTGAGTCTGACTGGTTTGTGGTCCCGCTTCACTTTCACCCTTTGAGGTTATTCGGTAATCTGAGCTACGGAGTTCCATAAGTCTAGATTCTGGGGTGGAAATTCAGTCGGTTTATTTTTGCCTCAGTACGTCTTCAGTGTCTCCGGTACAACCGTCCAGGTGCCTCCGTGGGAGTGACGATATCTTCTGGGCTTGTCTTGTCATCTCGATGATCCGTCAATACATTCCGAGGTATGAAATCACAGGGATGTTCCAATGAGTGGTAAAGCGTATTTCGAGGTCTAGAAAGGTTAACGTGCCTGGTCCAGATGAAACCGCACACCCTAACCCTATATGTGACCGCTCCTTCTCATCTCACAATCCAGTTCTCGAAACCGTTTTGAAAATTGCGCACATAAACTATATCTTGAGTCTCAAATGCTCTGACATCAACGGGTGTATGGATTCGTGGTTGTTTAGTATCGCGAGCGACTAGTCCCAAGGCGTCTAAGGGCAGTCTCATCGGTCGACCCAGTTACAGTTCAGCTGATGACATCAGCTCTGGGGTAGTTGAGCCCGGAGTTGAGGAAGAAAGCATCGATTGACTGCTTTAGTTCCCCTCCCCTTGTGACTTGATCAGTGCGCGTTCGAACGTGTCAACTAACTGTTCTACCTGGCCATTCGATTGTGGGTTATACACTGGCGAATGCCTTTGAAGCACAAAACACCGCAAACTGTAAATATGTAAATGATGGGCCAATCTCAGAGACGAAAAATTCCGGCATACTGAATTGAGCATTTACAGAGCTTGCGAGTATGACACGCATAGGAACAACTTCGGGCCCTTTGTAGTAGGCATCGACAATGATTGAGTAATACATGCCGTCAATGGGCCCAGAGAAATCAATGTGAACGCCAGGTGATCGCTGGAGGCTGTCGTGGTTGGGATTCAGTCTCAGGTGGTAGTTTCCCCCCCCCCCCCCACTGAACAGTTCTCACAAGATTTTATCTCATGTTCAATTTGTTGATCCATAGAGGGCCAATATGCATAACTCCAAGCGAGGGCCTCCATGCGACTGATAACAGGGTGACAACGTTGGAATTCTTTCAGCACCGTTGACTGCCATGTCTGTGGTACTACGTATTCATCACCCGAACATGACACATCCTTTTCCATTAGATATGACAAACTTCTTTTGAAAAACCATTGGTGAACTTTGGTGTTATGACTGCTGGGCTAAACCCGTTCTACAATAAACCTACACTTGTCTGAAAAATCCCACAGAACACATTGAGAATAAACAACGTGGCGAACAAGCTCGTTTTCAGTTATTCGTACTCATACCAATACATAACAATATATATGACTCAAAATAAGAACGGACAATGGCAATCCAAATCTGTCTCTGCACGTGCGTGTGTGCATGTGAAATTGATCACAGTGTGGAATGTTCAAGTGGTTGCACATGTGTTCGGGACCATGACGTGGGCCACGGAAGCTTAAGTACTTGCACAAATTGTTTCTGAGCGCACAGGGGAGGATTGTAGAGACGAATGCTCACGGCTTCGGCTGTGGCTAAGATGCGACACTTGACAAGCCTTGATTGGTTTCCTCGGACTTTGAAAAAGGTGCGAAAAGCGTTTATCACCTCGACTGAGTGGTTTGATTCAACAAGGTGTGAGCACACCGCACTCGTAATTGTCTTAATTGCTCCCGTGTTCAGCCAGGCCGGGTGGTGTTCGCGAACGCGTTCGGATAAGCGCCGAGTCGTGCGACCAATGTACCTAGTTCCACAGGAACAGGTGAAGGAATACACACAAAACGAGGTTGCAGAATTCGGCACTATGTCCTTCAATCGAAAACACACTATCGGTTTGGAAATGAACAGGATTTGCAACTGTGCAGCGTAGAATGTTTTGTTGATAACTCCCGATAATCTTCGTTGAATAATTTCGGCTTCCGTGTCGCCTTTGAACGGTAAACGCGCATATAGTATCTTCCTGGCGGCTCCTATCTCCTTTGATTTCCCTTCATTTTCTTGCATCGTCTTGTCAATAAACCGTTCAGGATAGCCGTTATTTAAGAAAACACTCCGCAGAAAAACGAGTTCATTTATTATTGTGTCTTCGGAGCAGATTTTTCTTGCTCTGTTAACTAAGCAACGTATTAGATTCCTCTTCATTTTGAGGGGCACAAAGCTGTGAAAATGGATGTATTGTCCGTTCCATGTAGCTTTTCTGTGCACTGATAACTGGACGGAAAAATCATTCCGACGGCTTATGCAAACGTCTAAATACGATAGACTATTGTCCTTTTCTTCTTCCAAAGTAAATTGAACATTGGGATGGGCAGCATTAAAATTGTTAAGAAGCATATTTGTGTCCAGATTGGTATCTAGCACACATATGACGTCGTCTACGTATCGTTTGTACAAGGTAAAATCTCGGATTATGGGTTCAAGTTGATTATTTTCAAGTTTTGCCATGAAAATATCGGCAAATAGGGGCCCCAAAGGTGATCCCATTGCAACTCCGTCCTTCTGACGATAGATTTCACCATTGAACTGAAACTGGATATTATGTGTGCAGACATAGAGTAACTGTTTCAGTTCATCCAACGGGATACCCAAATCGATTCCGTTGCTCTGGATGTAATCGCACAGATAGTTGATTGTTTCACTGATCGGGACATTTGTGAACCTACACTTCCTGTAGACGTCTGTCCTTCTTATTCTCAGCGATGACTGATAGACAGCGCTGAGAATATTCGAAAACATATTGAACATCAGAATCAACGGTGAGCGATGCAGTCACACTATCCTCATCAGGAAGATGACTACCACGACCAGCTATTGGTCTGGAGAGGGCTTGTTGTTTAATGGAGCATAACTCAAAGACATTTCCGAAAAACCTTTTGGTCAAACACTGTGGGCGATTTGCATTATGCAAACGTACCCCTTATGTCTGTGCCCAAAGACTTTTCACATTTGGATTACCTCAAAACAGCTTTTTTTCACAAACGATCAGTTCAAAAAACCTATCTCTATATTCACCTGCTGGAAGTGACAGTCGCACCGGGCTGTCATATAAGCTAGAAACAGCAACCCAAATCACAATAAAACAAATCGCCGAAGTGTCGCCACTTTTGTAATTCAAAACATGATACCCGGATAATCCAGAAACCAGAGGTGCAGCCTTTTCCCGTGATCAGTTCTTTACTTATTTCTCCAAACAGATTTCCGAAACACAACAGGCACCGCATACTAGCTCTGAAGACTGTGCAATGTCACTCTTTTTTCTGCGCAAAGGTAAAATTATCGTGGAATTCGTGATGGAATTGGTCCTAAGGAAAGCATCTTTGCGGCGTTCCCAAGCCACACTCACACAGCACCCCATCAATCAGACGTCGTAGTTCTTTGGACCTCATTTTTGCCATGAATGCCCCCGATTACCAGTACCGTTGGAAGTACATTTCTATTTGCAGTAACAACCTAGCAGTAAAATACCAAGTGTACAAAGCATCTGATGTGGCTATCACTTCTGATGTCACTTGGAATTTTTTAAGCAGGCCCATTTATCAGCTGATTACTCATGTTTCTCTTTGTCGATTTCCAAGAATTTCTTAGTGAATTTTTTTCTCGAGACTGTCTTTCCTGTGGTACGTGTTACATAGTAAACTTGTTCACTTGAACCCACTTGGTATCGACTGGATAGACAAGTTGAATCAGTGGCATTTCCCGCCCAAACAATTTCGTGAATCTTTTGGATCTCTGCAACTCTCACAGTCAGTAGTTGTATAAGTGTCCTTCAAAGACTTGCGCATTTATCTTTCATGCTTTAAAACAGCCTTTCATGAACATCTTCCCGATTGTCTTGGTTTATGCTGTAAGACATGTATATCTTGGCACTAGACCTGCATTTTCTCCGAAACGACTTGTACCTTACACATTATGGAGCTTGTTGACCGCGAGTTGGCCCAGTTGGAACAACTGGGAGTAATTTTACTCATCAAATACTCATCATGGGCGGCATCTGTCGTAGTTATCCGAAAGGCGAATGGCACAATCAGGATCTATGCCGATTTTCTGCACGATTGAATTGATGTCTGGAAACACACCAGTGCCCACCAGTACTAATTCGAACGGTGGTAAAATATTTAACAAAATCGATTTTTCTGACGCCCTCCTTACAAGTTAACGTAGGAGACGATTGCAAGGACTTGCTCACTGTAAACAGTCACACGGGTCTTGATCGCTACAATAGCTTACATATTGGTGTTAAAAGTGCCCCAGCAATTTTTCAGCAAATAATGGATCTGATGTTAGCCGTCCTAGAATTCGCAATAGCATTGTGACGTACCTTTGCAGAGGATTTCCGTGTATGGGTGCAGAGTCCAACCTCAAAAATATTCATTTCATTTTCCTGTACCACCTAATTCGGCTCGGTCATTGACAGTACTGGTGGAAGTCCGGGTCCGGCGAAGAGCGGAGTGATAGACCACATGCCCTCTTCCGCCAATAAAAATGAGTTCATCCCTTCCTCGGGCTAGTAAGTAACTGTCACCATTTTGTGCCAAAGATGCATGCGCTCAGAGCTCCTTTGAACCAAATGCTGACACCAAACTCTGAATGGCACTGGTCACCGGCATGTCAAAACGCCTTTGTCGCCGTCAAACGAGTTCTCAAGTCCGATTTACTCCTCACTCACTATGACCACAAGCTGCCCATGATTGTAGCCTGTGATGCTTCCAAGTATGGAATTGGGACGATTTCGCTGCACAAATTTCTCAATGCAACAATAAGGCCTTATACCTTGTCTCTGGATCTATCACAGCAGCAGAAAGGCATCACAGTCAGTTTGAGAAAAAAAGGACTTACTCTATTTGTTTGCTCTCAAAGTGTTTCATAAGATGCCATTTTGGAAGAAATATTCACCTTGTTTACTGATCATAAGCCATCATTATCCATTTTTGGCACAAACACCGGGGTACGTTTGCATAATGCAAATCGCCCACAGTGTTTGACCAAAAGGTTTTTCGGAAATGTCTTTGAGTTATGCTCCATTAAACAACAAGCCCTCTCCAGACCAATAGCTGGTCGTGGTAGTCATCTTCCTGATGAGGATAGTGTGACTGCATCGCTCACCGTTGATTCTGATGTTCAATATGTTTTCGAATATTCTCAGCGCTGTCTATCAGTCATCGCTGAGAATAAGAAGGACAGACGTCTACAGGAAGTGTAGGTTCACAAATGTCCCGATCAGTGAAACAATCAACTATCTGTGCGATTACATCCAGAGCAACGGAATCGATTTGGGTATCCCGTTGGATGAACTGAAACAGTTACTCTATGTCTGCACACATAATATCCAGTTTCAGTTCAATGGTGAAATCTATCGTCAGAAGGACGGAGTTGCAATGGGATCACCTTTGGGGCCCCTATTTGCCGATATTTTCATGGCAAAACTTGAAAATAATCAACTTGAACCCATAATTCCGAGATTTTACCTTGTACAAACGATACGTAGACGACGTCATATGTGTGCTAGATACCAATCTGGACACAAATATGCTTCTTAACAATTTTAATGCTGCCCATCCCAATGTTCAATTTACTTTGGAAGAAGAAAAGGACAATAGTCTATCGTATTTAGACGTTTGCATAAGCCGTCGGAATGATTTTTCCGTCCAGTTATCAGTGCACAGAAAAGCTACATGGAACGGACAATACATCCATTTTCACAGCTTTGTGCCCCTCAAAATGAAGAGGAATCTAATACGTTGCTTAGTTAACAGAGCAAGAAAAATCTGCTCCGAAGACACAATAATAAATGAACTCGTTTTTCTGCGGAGTGTTTTCTTAAATAACGGCTATCCTGAACGGTTTATTGACAAGACGATGCAAGAAAATGAAGGGAAATCAAAGGAGATAGGAGCCGCCAGGAAGATACTATATGCGCGTTTACCGTTCAAAGGCGACACGGAAGCCGAAATTATTCAACGAAGATTATCGGGAGTTATCAACAAAATATTCTACGCTGCACAGTTGCAAATCCTGTTCATTTCCAAACCGATAGTGTGTTTTCGATTGAAGGACATAGTGCCGAATTCTGCAACCTCGTTTTGTGTGTATTCCTTCACCTGTTCCTGTGGAACTAGGTACATTGGTCGCACGACTCGGCGCTTATCCGAACGCGTTCGCGAACACCACCCGGCCTGGCTGAACACGGGAGCAATTAAGACAATTACGAGTGCGGTGTGCTCACACCTTGTTGAATCAAACCACTCAGTCGAGGTGATAAACGCTTTTCGCACCTTTTTCAAAGTCCGAGGAAACCAATCAAGGCTTGTCAAGTGTCGCATCTTAGCCACAGCCGAAGCCGTGAGCATTCGTCTCTACAATCCTCCCCTGTGCGCTCAGAAACAATTTGTGCAAGTACTTAAGCTTCCGTGGCCCACGTCATGGTCCCGAACACATGTGCAACCACTTGAACATTCCACACTGTGATCAATTTCACATGCACACACGCACGTGCAGAGACAGATTTGGATTGCCATTGTCCGTTCTTATTTTGAGTCATATATATTGTTATGTATTGGTATGAGTACGAATAACTGAAAACGAGCTTGTTCGCCACGTTGTTTATTCTCAATGTGTTCTGTGGGATTTTTCAGACAAGTGTAGGTTTATTGTAGAACGGGTTTAGCCCAGCAGTCATAACACCAAAGTTCACCAATGGTTTTTCAAAAGAAGTTTGTCGTATCTAATGGAAAAGGATGTGTCATGTTCGGGTGATGAATACGTAGTACCACAGACATGGCAGTCAACGGTGCTGAAAGAATTCCAACGTTGTCACCCTGTTATCAGTCGCATGGAGGCCCTCGCTTGGAGTTATGCATATTGGCCCTCTATGGATCAACAAATTGAACATGAGATAAAATCTTGTGAGAACTGTTCAGTGGGGGGGGGGGGAAACTACCACCTGAGACTGAATCCCAACCACGACAGCCTCCAGCGATCACCTGGCGTTCACATTGATTTCTCTGGGCCCATTGACGGCATGTATTACTCAATCATTGTCGATGCCTACTACAAAGGGCCCGAAGTTGTTCCTATGCGTGTCATACTCGCAAGCTCTGTAAATGCTCAATTCAGTATGCCGGAATTTTTCGTCTCTGAGATTGGCCCATCATTTACATATTTACAGTTTGCGGTGTTTTGTGCTTCAAAGGCATTCGCCAGTGTATAACCCACAATCGAATGGCCAGGTAGAACAGTTAGTTGACACGTTCGAACGCGCACTGATCAAGTCACAAGGGGAGGGGAACTAAAGCAGTCAATCGATGCTTTCTTCCTCAACTCCGGGCTCAACTACCCCAGAGCTGATGTCATCAGCTGAACTGTAACTGGGTCGACCGATGAGACTGCCCTTAGACGCCTTGGGACTAGTCGCTCGCGATACTAAACAACCACGAATCCATACACCCGTTGATGTCAGAGCATTTGAGACTCAAGATATAGTTTATGTGCGCAATTTTCAAAACGGTTTCGAGAACTGGATTGTGAGATGAGAAGGAGCGGTCACATATAGGGTTAGGGTGTGCGGTTTCATCTGGACCAGGCACGTTAACCTTTCTAGACCTCGAAATACGCTTTACCACTCATTGGAACATCCCTGTGATTTCATACCTCGGAATGTATTGACGGATCATCGAGATGACAAGACAAGCCCAGAAGATATCGTCACTCCCACGGAGGCACCTGGACGGTTGTACCGGAGACACTGAAGACGTACTGAGGCAAAAATAAACCGACTGAATTTCCACCCCAGAATCTAGACTTATGGAACTCCGTAGCTCAGATTACCGAATAACCTCAAAGGGTGAAAGTGAAGCGGGACCACAAACCAGTCAGACTCACGCCGCCGCCGATGTCCGCCCATGCTCATCAGGTCGAACATGACTGGCAGGCCTTCGTGTCGCTTTTTCATGCTTCATCCAACCATGTGTTGTTATCGGTTTTACACTCATCGCTTTTCCTTTTAAAACCACTTTGCAAAGAAATAATATTACACTGTTCTAGTCCAGAGGCTTGTGTTCTCTTTTTGTCTGGGTAATCAGGCTATATCAACATGGTTAGCACCATTTGCATGTCGTTGTTTGCCATGATGAACAAATTGCATCATATTGTCGCAAAATGTTCATTATCGAAGCAATGATTTTCATCTCCCATAAATTCCACATACTGCTATTTTCTGTTGAGCTTCTTTTTGTTATTCCCCATTCCTCTTCCACTATTCTTCAGTTATTTTTGCTTTGTTGTCAAACGACTTGATTTTGAACGATTGTAAAATATATTTCTAGAATCAAGATGTACTTTGTCACCTACTTGAATCGTTCATTTCCAGAAGTAAGCGTAGACATCTGAAATTCAGAAAAATATACCGAATCATCTACCGATAATAATTTCAAACGAATTATGAGACGATTCAGAACTATGAGACCGATTAAGGACACTGGTAATCTCAAGAAGCAACCGTATTTTAGTTTTCGCATTGAATTGACAACCTTTGCAAAACACCTCTTGTAGGTTTTAAACAATAGAAAAACCAGATCAGATTATTCATTCTACTTGTTTCAAACTATGCGGTAAAAGTCACCTAGCCATCGTGTACCACTTCAGTGATTACTTTGCTACGAATTGCTCATTGCAGATGAAAAGAACATGATAACCTCGACTACTTTTAGTTTGTTTATTAGCATAAAAGAAAGTGAATTGAATTCGTGTGGTTTTCTTTGGCTTCCTCTGTAGAGCCACTTGAAACCAGCTTCTCCATCACACAATTTCCGCCCCCCTGACTAACATTATCGACTTTCGTGAATACAATTTCTTAACTCGACGAATACGTTAGTGAACCAAAAACTAACTCTCATCAGACGGTCGATGTCATACTTCCTTGAAAGTGGCGTCAGTAAATTGCCATTGATTATTCCTCCCTCTTTATATATATATATATATATATATATATATATATATATATATATATATATATATATCCTGGGAATATAAAGCAAAACAGTACGGAAGGCAAATATCATTTTTGAGATATATTGAGCTTAGCTGGTTTGGAAACTTAGTTCACAAGTTTATTCTTTCAGTTGAAAAATATCGACTGAATGCTGGCTGAAATGTAGTGTGTTAGTTTTAGGCATAGTCTGCCACTTTTGAGAAATGACAATAACCTTCTTGTCACACTGAAATGTCATCGATAATACCTATCAATCACTACCTTACTATTTCCATTCAAAATCCCACATTTTTTCACGCACGACGATTCGACAGAGGAAACCATGTCACCGAAGAAACATTGGTGGACTTCAGCACATCAGTTCTGATCTAATCACATTTTGAGTATGCGTGTGCACTTAAGTGAGGCAGTCATGCATATAAATGAAAGCGATTTCCTTCTTCGTTTTAAAGTTAGGAATTCATTTTGTCCAAGGAGAGTTGTGGACAATGTGCATCAAACACAAAGCAAGTAATTACTCGGATTCGATCCACATTTCTACAAACAGTTTATAGTCTGATTACAGGCTCATTTCTTTAGATCCAACATACATGCTTTTATTATTGCTTGAAATAGTCTCGATATGAGTGGCATGGTATTGTATGTGGTTGACGGGAGAAAATTCTCCGAGAGCACACGAACGGTTTCGGGGCTGTTGTCTCTCACCAGGTATAAGTACCTGGTACACTTCCGCTCCGTCCTCCTTATAATTGAGCACTCCACAGTTTTTTACAGCTGTAATCTCCTTTGAATCGAATGGAGCGTGCATGGACTGGGAGTCCATTTTTAGAATCACACGGTAAATCCTCCACAGTGACTTCGTCGGTTAACATGGTTAACCTTCAGCACGAAATAACTATAGAAGACACAGTGCGATTCTGAAAATGGAGTCTCCGTCGATGCACTCTTCACTAGACTTAAATGAGATTACACCGGTATTGGTTGAAATAAATCAAAATATATATTCACGTGGGTTAGGAAAATTTAAATCCCAATTCAAAAATGAAACGTAATACGTGTATTATTGAAACTGATATACACCGGCTTCTGAAAGGCGCAGTTGCTCATGCAGGACATAATTGAGGCAGAATCATGCAATGTTATCTGTATGGTGCGGACAAAATTATGTGCACATCCTGAGGAGTTCGAACTTCCCAACCTACTACTGAAATGTTGCTAGTAAGCAAAAAAATTAGATACCTCAAAGTTACTTAGTTCATTAATTTTCAATCGGGATAGTTGCTGGGTCTGTATTTGTGGGTGCATGAAGGCGTGTGTGCATGGGTGAGCTGAATGCAGCACACAGATTGAGGCGAGATCGTCTTAGGGATAGCCTGGTGAATCCCGTTTTTGGAAGAGTTCTGTGCAATGGTAAAAGTGAGTGTGTAGATAAAGAATGTGCCATGGCGTAAAGACTGATGCGACTGCCTCGCTCAAGTGGTCCAGGTCATTTGAGCACACAATGAAGTGCGCTAACTCAGCTTTCACGATGCCCGCCACCGTGTAATATGCTGAATACTTGATCATATACGGTGTTGATAATCCTAATCTACTGTAATTTACATCGTCATATGATGTGAAACAATTTTGATCTATTCTTCGAAAATTGGGGTCGATGCATTACGTTAGAGATTTCTTGAGTGCCTGTGTGAGTTTAGTGCTGGATTGGGGTTCAGTAATGGCCACCTATCGTAAGAGGAAACTCGGTGTTAATCTGGATTTTTCTCTCCTACTAGCCAGACTGAGTAAAAATCAATCATCTAAAAATGGGACGTACGAAAATCAAAATATAATCTCTTCTGACAATAAAATGTCCCTATTTATAGGTCTCCTAAAGCTATTACTTTACCGTCCCCTTTTATTTATTAGTCACTTGTTAGTAGTGCTAGTCTTTTGAGAAGTACCTGACGGCAACCAACCACCTCTGTTGCATTACAGAAACTATTCAGTGTCAAGTGGTATAATAAAATCACCACATCAAAAGACAATATTTAGGCTGGAGGACTGGTCTGGTTCTATGTGGTGAAAAACTACCCTCAAAATGTAGACGAAATATTATTTTTTTCACTACACCTCGGCGGAAAGTGTGACGGAATAAGAGCCCATGTGGGATAATCGGAAAAGATATTTTGGAACTGAATCCACCGAAACACTATTTAGAGCGTGATGTTCATACATTGTACTAAAAATGTGGTCTCCATTTATCCTCCAGAGTTTTCTGCAGTCTCATCGGTAATAATGCTGGTGATAAAATACTCAGTTATTTTGTACTCCAACAATGGTTCTTTTTTCACTTCAGTGATCAGGGGTAGTCAACCTGGTGAATACTCTCTTGAGGAAAGAAAATATTTTCGATGCCGTTTAAATCGGCGCTACAAATGGTGACAGCACGAATTGGACCTTGAAATTGGGCATAAGTTTACAAGTCTCACGGTTGATAATTAGTGAACCGGTCGGGATGCGTGTCTTTATATACAAACCCTTCGTGAAACAAAGCATGAAGCGTTATCCTGAAAAAGGGATTTCTTACCCAGGTAACATCCTTCCGTTTGATTTCAGGATATTTTCAATTTCCAGAGGGAAAATTCTCCATCATTCAAAGTGTGATGAACTGAAGTCCACTGAGGAAACTAAAGTTCTTTCATTCAGATCTGTTTCAATAATGTTGGTTCCCGTGATACATCAAAATCCAGCGGGATCATTGTTTGGGAAGATTTCTTCACAAATTGATATTGTAATGAATATTCTACCGTTCATCGTTTTCCATACATTCACGGGAGGAACAAACCCATCGCGGTAATGAGAGCTCTTGGGATTTAATCTCCTGATAAAACCAATACGTGGCTTCAATTTTTACTCTTGCAGAATAGACTTCATACCATGTGATACTGGCTACACTGAAAATACAGTCACATTATGTACAGAAAGAAAAGAGAGCGTTTGGAAATAGTCCCGCGCCGGATGAAAGACTGGGATTTCCGGAGCTCTTTTGATCCTAATGCGCAATAATTCCTCCAATTCATTCTATTTGCCGAATTTTTAAACTCTAAAATTCTCATTCGGATGATATTTCTGTGATTTATTGGATGAGTGGTGCTATTTCTCGCGCAGAAATACGAAACGTGATACTTAAAAAGGATTCAAAAAAGCGGGACTCGGCAATTCTAATATCATCTCCTACATTGAAGCTCTCAGGAAATTTGGTTCTAGTGGATCTTTTCCCCGTTATCGTGATAACATTATACAGGGAATAATAAAGCGCGCTTAAATGGCCGTGAGGCCAATGCGAACTGAAATTTTATTTTCACATTAAATTCGGCAGTCATCATTAGGAAGCAGTTTTTCACTATATATTGTGAAATCCTCAAAGAAGAAAGATTTACCGTGAACCCTGAGAGAAAGTCACAACTAAAAATAATATTTTGGCCAAAGAAAGGGCTTTCACAAAAGGTTCGTGATATTAAACCCGAGTCGTACTCATGAGCAGCAGATTTTGAATCATTCCGATCTCCACTGTTGTATAAATTAATATCACCCTTATTCAAGTGTTTTCCTCCTTTGAGGCATCACTGAAACCATATTTTGAGTTCTTTTGTCGAAATATTTGATCGCACCAGTTTTCTACTACCATCATTCGTAGCTCGTCCCGAAAAGTGCATGCGAGCTTATCTCCAGTGAATTTCTGTTCTCATTGTTCATATCAGTTGGCTGCTTTGGTGTGTCAACTAACTGGAATCCTTTCGCGGCTTGTCCCTCGTATAATTTAGCTATTATCATCAAGTTTTAGCAACTTTATCTGCAGTTCCTTCTCTAGTTGTGGATGATACTTAGACTAACGCTCAGGGCTTCAGGTGAGGGCAGTAGGCTTGTAAACCTTGGAAAGTATTCCGATAAGTTCCAGCTTATACTAGACATCTAGTATATTAGTCCAACTTACAAATTTACGGTTTTGTTATGGGCCTAAATGGAGACGGAATGTGCATCATCCCACCTTATTTGGTCTTTACTGATCCGTCCATCTCTCTTAAATATTCTAGACAGTGCAGAAATTGATTCTTTTTCAAATCGTGGAGGAATTTTCTTTGAATGTTTTAGTAGGAAAACCGCAGTAACTTGAATTTTATATCTGGGTTAAACTATTTTCCTTCCTTCTGTTTTCGACCCGGATTTAACCAAAAAAGCTCACTCAACTACACACCTACCGTTTACCTCAAAACTTAAAAAATTGATTGTGCTTATCTGAAGTTTGTAATACCTCCACCACAACGTTCTTCATTCGGGATTCCAGCGTGAACAAATATTTCCCTATCAGGTAAACTGAATTATTCCTAAGACACCGTCTTTCAGATTGCTTTTCTGGCCTTCTTTGTCTGAAAGCTGTTTTCTACCTACGATTACAGCATCATGCAGCACCTCTAAACCGGGGTTAGTAAAACAAGCAGATTATGAAACTCATTTCTTCAAAAGGTTCATTCACTCACAAAAGTAAATAAGAATTAACAACCAATGATTATATCTGAGGGAAAGCAAAACTTCATGCAAACTGTTCTCTTTGTACAGATTTTTTCCTGGATATGACTACCTTTTGGCTGGATAGTTGCTAAGGCTCACTGTCAAATTTACGACTATTTTTACAAATATTTTAAGTCACAAATAGTACCGCAGAACATGCGGAGCAGTCTTGTTTCGATTTGGGTTCTCCATCCACTTGGGCTTGCTCCGAGGTTTTGAGAAGCTAACCAGGAGGTGTGAAGCTAATTGCTCGGTGGATCGATCAGTGAATTGTTGGACAGACTGAAACCTGTCCAGAATTCATATATTTTAATCAGTACAATGTATAGCTAATATAAAACGAAAGTAATGTTTCGATTTTATAACAATACCTCAGGTGATATGTTTCTTCACGGCGGGTTTTATTAGTCAAATTGGAGAAGAACCTATTTTTACGAATATCAGTTAGCCGTACCCTTGATACCATAAGAGCTTGTGATGGAGAGCGAAAAAAAGTTTATTCAGATTGAAGTTTTCCGAGAAATGTTGGAAATAAAACTTCCATACGCGCAGATGATCAGGGAGTCAGCACTTTCCTTGACATGTTTCAGTCCTTTCCGCTTGGAATCCAGCTTGATGGACACAGTTTAAATTTGAAACCTATGTTCAATCCTAACTTCAGACCGCTGCCTACAATGGTCATTGTGGATTTGGCGCAATAACTTATCTTTTCAGAAACAAAAACGTTATGATGAACACGTTTAAATATGTGATTTTAGGGGTCATTCAGCTGAACCCTAAAGGTAAGCGTACTTTCACAAGCTTCAAAGTGAATAAAGAACGAACAACCCTGCGCCGTGAAATACTGCATTCAACATTCCTCGGTAAACTACTCTCATCCCAATAAACACATTTTGCTGAGTTTGGGGGAATTCGTGGTCGTCATGGTGCAGAGTTTCCCATTAATCTAGGTTTTTATTCATCTTAAGTCAACCAAAAAGGTAAGTCGCATTTCATTCTGACGTATATCAAAACATAGTTAATGTAATGTCTTAGTATTCAGTGAGATGCATTTTCACGTGAATACCTTCACACGAACGCCTTATTCTGAATATTTCACAACATAATAAATGCCACCTGAAGGCCTGTAAAATGAACCCATCGCCAGAATGACAAGCTCCGTGACTTGAATCCCATGATGAAATCAATACTTGCCCATTTTGACTGGTCTTCCAATATAGTGTTCATATCACCTGATACTAAAGGCAAATGAAATTGCCGCATCCTCACCTTGAACAGAAAGTCACAATACGTGGGAATATTCTCACGCTGGATGAGGACATTGAGATATGACAATGTTTCATGATTTTATAGAATTATATTGCCCGAGATGGTTGGTCTTATATTTCTGAAATGTGTAAACTTCAGAGAGGTTTCTCTATTACCGTTTAAAAGTTGGACAGGATCCATTACAGAAAATAAAATCGTATGATCTTTTACCATTTCGCTTTGGTCTCCTTTCGAATGTTGTCCGGAAAATTTATTTTCATTGGAGTTTATCATTGCTTTCCTTAGGCAAATGTTTGTAATTATCGTAAGGCATTAAGATGACCTCGACCCCAACGTACGACTGATATAAAATGGAATATTTTGTCTTTTGCAAGGTTAGCAGTCATCGTTAGGAAACAGTTTTTAAAAAATGAAACAAGGATTTTCGCAATTGTGCGATAATTTTATTGGCTTTACCATACAAGCATTATCATGAAAACTATATTAGCTAAAAAGCGACTTTCGCTGAAATACTCTTTATATATATATATATATATATATATATATATATATATATATATATAATCTGAGATTTATTTTACATGGAAAAGCTCCTAACTAACCCTTATTTTCTTTCCTTGATAGTTGTGGGCCTACTTTTTTGGAGCCTTCCAATCTGACAGCCAAAGTCACACGTAGGTAACTACCCGAGTAGCAAAAGTTAAACAAATTTTTGAGAGGAAACTTTTGATTCAATGAAGTGACAAAGCTTTGCTCTGATATTATGTATTCAATTCGCGGAGCTTGGGATTTGTACCGAGTATAACTTTAAGTACATCACACCTAACGTTACCTGTATAGTTATTACAGAAAATCAAATATGAAGGTGGTTTATAAGTCTTAGAACTACTTCCATGAATATTATCAGTTTTTACCAACAAGATAGACGGATGGTCACCGAAAAATTTGGGAACGGAGTGTCTGTATGACGCACAGTTTATTGGTTTTTCGAGTCTTGTTTCAATCTGCTCGCTGACTCCGTTCATTCTTTCAATAACTTCTTTTTCTAACAGGAAAATGTAGAAAATGACTCGAATAGATGTGATTTTGTTGGAGGCTTCGATATTAATATTGTTGTAAACCTTACTACTGAAATGTTGTTGGTCGAAACGTGAAACCGTTTATCACATAAAGGTGCGACATTCAAGTACTACTAACACAGATGAGCTATGGTGGTAGATTCATGTCTTCCCAGTACTTGTTGGATATCGAGGGTTCTCCATTCCCAGTTTGACGGCAATGATCAAAGATTGTCCCGAGTGATGCTGTACACTGGATAATGCTCATTCAACACGACTGGTTGGGAAAAAGGAAGCATTCCGTCTAGCTTTGGTAGGATAGTTCAGAATATGGTGTCTGCGAAATCAGAACGCAAAAGCCGTTTGCGGCTAACGTCCAGAAAAGCTTGCGGTATCGCCTGCGGAGTCCTTGATTTGACAAATTAGAATTCGTTGAGTTAAACTATCTGTGTGCGCATGATCAACGAAAAATTGATATTCATTCTTCACATCAAAAATTCAACATGAACAAACCAGTTCACATAACTGATAGAACTGTGCGTACTACTTCGAACGTTTGTTCCAGATTTTTAATCTTCAAATATTACTCAAGAAAGTAAGAAGTATCTGTTGATGAGTAGAACATGATTGGACGCTTCGCTTTAACTTATGCTCATTTAAAGTCATATCGGTTATTCCGCGAGAAGGTGAATCAATGTGAACATCGTAAATAAGACTGTCTGTCAATAATTAAACATACTCGAATCTAAATCAGTTGCAATTTCAGTAACAAAAATAGCGGTTAATGGACCGGCGTGATCTCCAAGGACATTTTGTGAAAAGACCTAGATACAATGTCAACTTTCCACAATACTTTGTGTACCATTAACCAGAATCTTTACGCTATGATTGTCCCAATGAAATGTGGCCAGATTTGAATATACACTCTACCGTGTCTATGATCTAAAAGGTTTTTAAAGTGAGTGGAAGCGCACCCAGGTAGAATCATTCTAGAATGCTGCAGTTTCGATGACCAATGCACTCATTTAACCTGGGGTCCTTCAAACATACTCGACAAAGCTTAAATAGTATAGTCAATTTTGTACTACACTCTTTCATCGTATACCGGAAAATGAGCGGTTATTTACTGATGATAGAATCCATAATTTTTCAGTGAACGTATTTCGAAGAATGCCGAATGCCTGATCACCTATTGCTCATCAATACTCAAGCTTTTATTACGAGGTGATGCAGTTGTGAATCGAATTGCTTTCCAGTGATCTTTCATTGAAGAAAATAACAGACAGTTCAACTTGTGTCCTTCAGCGGGAGTTGCAGTTCAGCTTAAAATGAGCTGGTTTTAACCTAGTCGCGCCAAAGGCACAACGTTTTCAGAATATGTACCAAGATTCACATGTTCGACACTTTCAGTATTGCTCTTTGGTAAGTTATACGGTACAAAACGAAATAGTTAGCAAACGTTTTTCTATTTATTATTTTTTGCCCTTGTTCTTCCAAAGTAAGTTGCCCGGAAGCACAAAGGTTGGAAGAAAATGTGTAATCTGTAACAACGTTTGAATTCTATGGAGCGCACATGGATGTAGAGTCCATTTTCATAATCACGTGAAGATTCTTCTAAATTCATGCCATCGGTTGACACGGCTAATCATCAGAACGAGAAAATATTGCCCCAATGATTGATTTACGATAAGAGTAGAATGGCTTTGTATCTGGATGACAGGAAAAAATTTAAAACTGGGCTATCCGTCTACGCCCGCTCCTTACGACTCAAGTTAGATTGCAGTAGTAAATCAGCTAAGGATGGCTCAGGTATAAGGATGATTGGGCAGAGAAGTACAGGGTACGTTTACGCGATGAGCTGCAACAACCACATAGCCATTCGCGTGATGCCTTGGGAATTTTTTTGTCATCCAGATACAATGCCATCCTACTCATTAGGAAATGTATGCTCTTTCTGAAGAACGTTCCGTTCACCTCTTTAGTGCTGGAGCACTTACTTTGTACGTGATGCGTTGCTTTGCGTCGAACTAAAGAATCGAAATAGACCAACGGAAACTATTCCGAACCCAGCAATCTGATCACCGCTTTACAAAAAGGACCTCTTCGGAATTTGTCAATAAAATTCTCATTGATTTCGCCACTGCTTGCTGCGTATGAGAAATAATCCTTTATGACTAAGATTTACACTTCAACACCTGCGACTGCGATAATTTCACTTCTGGCCATGCAAAGTTTTGACTACAATTAATTTTAGTACTTAAGGTGTTTCTGGTTTACCTAAGTACTGCATCGTTATGAGGCAGAATTATATCATTTGCGAAGATGATCTGATTCACGATGTTCAGGTAATTATTTGTTTGGAAGAAAGCTTGGAAACAACAATAATGTCTAATTAAAGTTTAAGGTAATTGCCAGATATTGTTCCTATTTTTGCATACACTGATATTGTCAACCAAGTTCAGTCATTGTAATTGACCACATTTTTGTCCACAGTCCACGTGGGGTAAACCTTCACGAAACCAAGATGGAATAGTATTGTTACACGAGAAAGCTGATGATGAAATACGATTAGGATACACATTGTTTATCGTCTCGTTGATCTGCTGAGCTGAGCTGAGCAGGGTTGAGGAATGGAAGCTTTGGCGTATTCACTGTGGGGGGGGGGAGTGCCAATGACAACGTCAACTCCATCTGGTGACGAAATGCTTGGAAACCAAGCAATCGATCTCATTCGGAAAAGCCAATAATTTTCGAGACTGATGCATACGGGCTTTCATGTCCCTTACAGCTCTAGTGTCGAGAAATGACTTACGCAAATAAACTTAAAGGTATTACTCGCCAGTAATGTGTGCTATCAATAAAGGCTGGCAACCGGAGGTGAAGTATCCACAGTTTTCCGTGAATCGAGAGCTATCATACATACAACATGACAGAGTACTTTGTCGTGGCAATCGATTTGTCCTACTTCCTCCCCTACTAAAAACGGTTCTAGAAAATCGGCATAAAGGTCATTAGGAGGCGGAGAAAAGAAAACCTCTGGCTCGGAAAATGTGTTGGTGGCCCGAGATGGATGCGGACATATGTACAACATCCAAGAACTGTGATGCGCGTCGACCTAAAGCGCAGTCGAAACAGAACAACTGGAACCCGTGGCCTGACAGCTACAAACCATGGCAACGTATACACGCCGATTTCAGCGGTCCATTCCTGAACAGATACCAAACCCTCCTACTGATCGATTCATACTTCCGAGGCAACGATCTACGACCAGCAAATGCATTATTAAAATGCAAATTGGTCAATCCACGTTGGAGATTACCGGCTTCAAAAAGGCAACCGTACACCTGCACCGACTTAGTCAACTCCACTTCAGAGAAGTTCCTGAAAGCGCAGCAGAGATCGTGACCGAGAATGTTGATCACGATGCTCCAAAAGAAAGAACGAGACAAAACGGTTGATGAAACAAAATTATTGCCTACAGCGTCAGTTCGGATATGTGGACGCCAAGCAAGCCAAACCAATGAGGAACTTCACAGCGAGAAAGCTTGTAGTGTTTCGATTTTCTCCACACGCGGTTCAGTGCACTACAACTTCATTTCCAGTATCCAGCCAATCAGGTGAAGCTGGACCGTAACCGTTAGATCGTGCAGAAACAGCGAGGTCTACTTGTAATTGTTCAGGCCTTTATCTTCCAATAAGTATATTGCCTATTTTTTATATAAACGAGTGAGCGCCAAACAGATGTGAAAGAATTCATTCTTGCTATTCTTTTCTGGTCTTGTCTTTCTTCCAGTGCGCGTGGTCCGGGTTCAGGTTATTCCATTACATGCGGTTGGTCGGTAAGATACGGTTTCTACAATTTTTCACGGCATAGACTCGACTATCTATGTGATGACTTCACAGTGAACTGTTCTTTTTAGGAAACCAAAATCCCAAGCTGATGCAGTAACGTACAACTCATATCGAGAATTTATGTATCCTCACTGTGAATGTCAGACGTGATAACAGACGGATTAACTCTACAAGAATTACCGTGTGATTATGAAAATAGTTTATTTGTCCCTGCACGCTCCATTCGGTTCAAATGTGATTACAGCTGTATATGAACTTGGGAGCGCCCAGGTCCAAAGGAGATTGGGCAAAAGAGTGTCGGATTCGCATCCCTGATGATCAGCAATGATAACAAAAAATTATGAACTGATTCCGGTAATCGAGAATGCCTCGACTGATTTTGAATAATGCGATGTTACTTCAAAAACGGTAGGGGAAGTTTGATTTCATCAGAAATATCAGATGTTTTCGATCGAAGATCACGGATCAATCAAAAACCAAACATTATTTGAATTACGGAAAATGAAATAGCAGAAAAGAGCTGACCGTATAATTCTCCTCAATTGGTTATCGATTTTCTGAGGACTTGTTTTTTGATACGTAGTCCTCAAAGTTAAGCAACCTTTGTTGTATGAATAAGCAGTTGATCAAGTTCAAATCAGTGACGAATGTGTATCAGCAAATCGTGTTGACCTAAGTAGGCAGTCGAGATCCGGTTTGAGTAGCACAAAAAGTGTAACCAGTTAGTCCGACGCAAAATCTATTCGGCTGACCGGATTCTAGATCCAGGCTTTCCACGGTAATTTATCTACACTGAATCTGATGTTTAGTGGACAAGCTGTGTGAGTAAGTATGTTGGTTGAGTGTCCGGTTATGGTCTAATGGTTGATTACATTGAACTGACACCTCGGAGTTAGGAGTTTCGAATTCGGCCATTGTGGCTACAGGTATTGCTCAATACTGCTCTGGGCCTTCGAGGTTATGGACTATACATCCCATCTACTGCTATCGTGCGCCAACATATACTGAGAAAAAAATGATAGACTTTTGCATTTGAGTTTATTACACGTTCCATTTGCCGAAATCATTCATTTATTCATTCCTGAGAAATATATTTTTTGTTTTGCTCTACACGTTTTGGAGTACACGATTCGGATTACATTTTGTCTCATTTTCTGCAGCTGACTTTATCTCTGCATGAGAGAAAAAAATCAGGTTACTAAAAAATCAAGTAATCACGGTAATTTTCAGTACTTTGATTGGTTCCTCATATGAATCGGCCATGTTGTATACCTTCATTCACCGTTGCTCGAAACCGTGAATAGAATTTGTCTAACAAATTGTGACCTCAGATTGTCTCTTATGCCATATGCTGCCTTTGGCAGGCCGCATTTTCAGTACTTTGGTCAGCTTTCTTACCATGAGCTTGTTCCTCATCCGATAAATCGGTTTACCGGTTCACGCTCATGTCTTGTGTGTGAATAGGAAGAATCAGGAAAACTTATTCATACTGCATCTTCAGTCGGTGTCAGAGGACTAGCAAAACGAGCTAAAACCACTTTCAGTTCATTTCCCATTTAAACATTCAATTATTATCTGTTCTATTGGATTCCTTGCGGCGTTGCATTTCAGTAATAGTGGTTGACCTTGGGGCTTACGTAGCAACACGATTATCAACGACGACAGTGAAGTGCTTCTTAGTCCTATTGTCTGCCTTGATCACATGTTTTCAACAGTCTTATAACATTAATTCATCCACTATGTCAGGTGACACCTACTTATGGGCTCAATAACTTGTCCACATTAAACTAAGCGTCGGTGCACGCTATGTTTGCTCATACTTTACCCATAACAGGGTATCTAAATGCTTCTAATTTGTCATTGCGGCGTCTTGTTTATCCACGCTTTATTGCTAGTTGAACTCTGCAAAATGACGATATCATGATGATGATGATGACGATGTTGTGTTTCTGAGCTCATTGGTGGATGTAGTAACCAGAACCTGATGCAAACATAAAAGAACAGCTGAACAGCAAAGAAACGAACTGCAAAAGTAGCAATTTGCACTCGAATAACTACTCGGATGTTTTTCCACTACATGGGCCTCTCCTGGTAATTTTCACCAGAGTGCACCCATACAACTAATTATGCTGAGGTAATTCTCGGTTGCTTTTCTTTATATAAGAAACAAATTATGCACCAAATATCTGTTTTAAGATTTTTATTCTAATCCTAGATAAAACGTGCAAAAAACTGTCAAATAGTTCTACTTCCTGTTGTGTATACCTGTATACGTCTTCTTATGGAGCAAGATATTTCGGAGAAGCAACCAGGCATCCAGTTGGTTCAGTTCAGGGCCAATTTACTCTGGCTGGCCGTAGGGATCAGTAAAGTGGACGGTAGCCACGACCGCGTGCAGGTCCTTAAGATCGATCCGGGTAATAGCCCTTTATTCTTACCAGCGGTATTTCTTTGAACTGCTCTAGGTCAGATACATTGTGTCAAGGATTCTGCCCTCAGGTTACACAAAATTTTCACATGCTGACAAAAGCAGTATATCAGTGTACTCCAGCTCTCTCAGACAAATGTTCAAGATTTTTGGGAGAGGTAAGCAAAACAGGTGCACATGTCTAACAGTCTATGGGAAACAATACAAAAAACAACCCCATTTGGTGTTTGGGTGGTAACACTATGGCTCCTATTTATGATCATCGATAAATATTAGCATAAGTTCGTAATTGTTACAGACAACAAAAAGACCATGGATAATTCACCTCGGTGACAAAGTCTTCCTGCATTTCATCGGGCTCACTAACAATGGATGTGCGAGAAAGAATTCAGTTCACTTTCTGTTTGACTGTACCGCCTCAACTGATTGAGAGATATCAGGGAAGACCAGTAACTGGTCATCTAATGAGATGGAATACTTACAATGATATATTTTCTTTGAGAATGAACAATATTATTGTGTCCGGTGATGAGA
Source organism: Fasciola hepatica (assembly GCA_948099385.1). Taxonomy (NCBI): domain Eukaryota; kingdom Metazoa; phylum Platyhelminthes; class Trematoda; order Plagiorchiida; family Fasciolidae; genus Fasciola; species Fasciola hepatica. The sequence continues at coordinate 570,005 of CANUEZ040000240.1, read as the reverse complement.
ACACGTATGTACCGACAAAGGCACATCCAGGCACGGCATACCTGCCAAGCACAAACACGAGCAAGTCAAAAAGAGGTAGGCTGTTGAATGCGTAAGTGAGTCATAGGTATATGCCAATGCAAGGAAAGCATCTAATCGAATGAGACCAGTCTAGGCCGTTCGACACTGGACAAGTTCTGAATGCTTAACGCAATCCGGGATGGAGTACGATTGACATCACTGCTGCGTTGTGTCCGACTACTGGTGTATGTCCATGCGCGTGAGTGATATCAATGAATGATAAGCAGAATGTGCCAGTATGTGTGAGACGTCGTTTGAGCAGCCCACTGTCCAGAAACTGTACCGGACTCCGATTTAGTTGTTGAATGACTAGTAGCAGACGAACTTCGAGTCCATAGTATGAGAATCCAATGTTGCTAAATAGCGTGTAAGGCAAAAAGAATCATGATGAACCACTACCGAAAACATACTTCAATTTGTAGGCAATCCAACCAAAATGTAGAGACCAGGTAAAGAAGAGCGAAATTCTAGTCAAAAGGGGTAACAAATGCATCTAGGTTGCTTTGAGTGCAAAGTTGATCGATACGCAAGGGGCAGAAAATTATTCGAGACAAGTGGAATAGAATGGCCAGTCGTGATCAGTGGTCGGTGACAGTGTGAAATGGCAGCTAAGTTCATGATGCAAACCTTGGCGGAACGGGGGGGGGGGGTTGAGCGAAGAAAATGTAGAAGAATGAACGACGGTAGGGCTGATCGACCAGATGACACAGCAGGTATGGATCAGGGCTAGGAAAGCACGAGCATTAGACGACACCGAAGAGGGCATAGAAACAGTGACGATGGTAAGCAGCACGAAAAGGTAAGGCCCACGAACTAGTTGAATATGGATGAGAAAATAGGTACACTGATTTGATCAGGGTGTCATGGCAACAGGTGAGTATGTCAGTCTGATTGGACAGAGGTGAACTCGGAAAACCAGCTGATCAGTGCATCAGAGGGCACAGCGGGACCCAGGAATGTGCAAACAACGCCGGATAAGGAACCATAGCTTATTAGGTGAGAGGAGATAAAATCAAGGGCCGATCATAAGTTGGTTTCAGAGATGGATAACATCAATCTGTTATTGCCGTGGAAGCCAGATTAGAAAACGCGTGACAGAGCAGGAGTGGACAAACAAATCAGTACGTGAGAGTAGTGGAGGGTCGGATAAAAGTGCAGTCTACGTGATCCAGCTCACTGAGTCAAAGACTAATACAAAATCGGGGTCGGCAACATTGGAGATGGCCTGCAGGACTATGTAGAAACATACACACGGGAAGCACAGGCAATGGAGTTGAGCTTAGGCTGGTGTGGTAACTAACCAGAAAATTGGAATCCGGTAAAATAAACAGCAAATTTTTCGAAATGCGTATTATGATGCTGTCTAAGCGAGGAAACAGAGTTTACTCCAAAGTACAAAACAGGTTCGCAGTTTTGCCCCTCATCAGTAATGGGTAACCTCCCAGTCATTCGTATGCTTGAGCAGTTCACAGGTGATTTACCGTTGTTATCTTATTTGAAGCGAATTGTTTCCTGTCATCCATACATTACATCAAGTTACTCACTTCGAAAATCCTTAATATAGATCGGGGTCATCGATCTGAAGTTTAACTGCTTTACCCGTCGAAATAACTTAGGCAGCATCATCGTGTGATCTTAAAAATGGACTCTTACCACGCACAGTCAATACGACTCATGTGAGATTACAGCTGCGGAACGAAAGGTATCTGTGAATTGACAATGGCCCTTATGCAATTTGCGCATGTACTACCTGTACACAGACCGCTGAATCCCAAGCTCCTGTATATAAATGCTAAATAAACACAGAAATTTATCTCTGCATATTTGGCAGCGGCGAATACGTGCCGTTTTCTAAAGATCAACGAAAGTTCGCAAAAAAGAAGAGATCGTTTGATTCAAATCAAGTGCAATCACTCGTGTAGCTTTCCAGTCCAGTGAACTGAACGAAGCGTGGGACCAACATGAATATATTCAAACTAATAGCATTTCAAAATAAATGGTACTTATTTGGACCGTTGAAATGGAGCTTGGATTACGTTCATCAATGCTGGATCTTGACGTGAAGTACCTACGGCTACAGGAGCTGAGAAATCTTACGACTGCTAATCGCGATCTAGCATCAAATCAAAACTTTCATTTCTGATCCTCCCTGTTACGAGCACCGTCAAGCACTTCATAACAGCATTTGGAATTCGAAAGGTCTAGTTTGACTACTCATCAATTCTCGATTTTCGCTAGTACTCCTCGTATTCACTGTCCACGTACACACAACACCACATCCAAACAAAGCCCACCTTTGAATAACACGTTGAAAGGACATGAAATGTTCCTCACTCCAGTCTCTTCTCCCCGGTTCGAGTGTATGTCAAGCCATTGACCCTACTGCCAACCATCTGGAGACGAACGTCTACGGCTTATCTTTCACTTTTGGCCATTGAATTCCTCGACCGTATTATTCCGATTATACAACGGACTCTGTCCTTTTGAATATACTTCACCAATCCGTGAATTGATTATTCGTTCTCGTGAGTCGTGTGCACACTTAAGGATCGTTACATATTTCATATATCATATAACATGTCGAATGGCGTCATTCAAAATAGAGTTAACCCTGCAAACTGCGCAAATATGGAACACTCTAAACAACTTTTCACACCTTTAAACTCTTAAAACCATCCGTTTTCAGGCCTGAAGTGAATAAAAGCCACCCCTTCCGGACCAGTTACTTGTTATATGGTTAACCTACTAGGCTGTGGGATAAAAGCCCTTTTGGTGCATCTCATTACCAATCATGCAATTAGTCTCATCGAAAATCCGGCTTCAACTCTAAATTTTGCCAACCTGCCACCTATATCGCTTGTCGAGCGGCAGTTTGTGAGCCGAAAAATGGTGATGGTTTTTCCTGCATGTTTTGTTTATTCACGGCTGAATCACCTGGCCAGTTGTTCAGCGAATGAACACAAAAATTCTAAAATCAGTTTACTTACTTTTTAAAGTAGCATTTGAACACCTTCAAAAGCGAGGACGTTGTAACGTCAGTGGTTCTCAACAACAATGAACCAACTATAAACTGTTAGCTTGTAGGATTTTCCAGTTCTTTTCTGATGCTCTGGCTCATTTAGGAAGACTCCTGTGGTAGCAAACTATCTTGTTTATTTAATGGAAAATAGGTTGTCTAACACGCCTGGTAACCGCAGCCAAATCATTGTTCGAAACAAGTTTTGTCACACTTTCCCCATTGGTGGATTTTCTGACTAGCTTTCTCAATTAACGCGCCGATTGGCTAATATTGTCCTGTCTGATAAGACGATACTTGTCCGATCGTGAAAAACTCTGTTCGTATCTGGTCAGTTGATTTTGTTCCGTTTGGTCCCAGATTGACTTGGTCATAAATCCGCCCCACTTTTTTCGGTTGACGGGTAACAGAAACAGGTCATCGCATAGACAACGTGTTGACCAATATCCTTATATATTTCCTGTCTACTAAATAACAGGTGAACGAAATTAACAAACAACTGTTCAGAATTGAAATATTGTAAAATGTTAGCTTGGAAAATTCGTTTATTTTACCACCTTGAATCATTTTCACTATTTCTGACAAGGATACCTTAAATTATTTGCAATGAGACAATACCAAAAATCCTCCCTCATAAAAGTGATTCGAGCTGTTCTAATTTGATAATGGATGCTAGGAATATACCTTTGATCAGATTAGATTTTTTTGCGAAGGTCTTATTTCGGGTCGATATCAGCGTGGTCAAACATGCGAGTGTACAGCATTACCAATGAAAATATTGTCACGTTTCGTTGAATGTATTTTGTTTCCTTGTTATTTAACAACATGGAATTTGAGTGCAATTTTGACACACCGGGTAGGCAAAAATAAGGATATGCGGAATGTAGTGAATTGCAATTTACGTACAGCTTACAGAGCTTAATGTAATCCAAACTGGGATTTCTTTGTTGTGGTATTTCATTGTATTCAGTGTGGTTTGCGGCATTCACCATTTGAAAAATATCAGGTATTTTTCTATACCCAATATCAAATAAAACTCGTTTTGCTTTGAAACTATGCACATCTGACCAGGAAGCCGGACTTGTTCTGCATGTACGTAATCATCATCTAAGGTTTCTTTACCCTTTTCCCGTGTGATAGACTGACCACATTGGCTTTCCTTGAAAGTGCTACCTGCCTCGAAAGGCATTAGACCATGGAGGACTCAGTTGGTAATATTTGCAAGTCCTGTTCATGACATGCGCCTGTGTCCGAGATATTTTATTTTCAGCATGTGAATAGTACTGATAGGATGTTTTTATACAGATCAGCCTGGCCGAGAGAAAATCCGTGCTCAAACTCCTGGTTGCTGAGATTGGTTTTTCTCATCACAACCAATCACCAGTCATTCTGGGACACATCATCAACGGCAAGTTACCTAGAATAATGATGACACATTTGCAGTCTAACAGAGAGCTGAAAGCAGAAGCTTATGTAAATAACCCATCTGATCACTAAACACCAATGAAGTTCGGAGATATAGCACTGAGCGTTTTTTTCTACATCAAATGACTATCTATCTCAGTCGATGTAGCTGACTTCGTGCACACACAGCCTTCGAAGAACGAGTGAATATCAGAAAAACTGTTGATGACATATAGCACTACAGCCTCGCCGATCCAATAAATACTACGTAGTCATAAACGCATTCGGATGTAACTACCTACGTGAGAACTCATCATGCAATCAAACAGAACGTGTCACAAATGTCATCCCTCTGTACTGAAACCAGTGATAATATGGCCCGTTTTTCTGGAATAATAATGCAAGATCCGTGAATGTCCTTCTATATTGGGTGTACTTGACCGCTACATATATTCACTTTGTTGTAATCTGTTGTAACACTCTCAACAGACCCTCTCTGTATACCACGTCCTGGACCGAAAGAAATCGCCGCCTTATCGTCTGAAAATCACAAAATATGGCCGACGGTGATAGGATTCCTATTGATTTCTTTAAATATTTGTTGATCGTATGTAATTGATAGCTCTGACGTTTTGCTTGTAGCAGCAGCTTTGGATGAATTTCTTTCGATAGAGAACCAGAATAGACAAGGACTTGGCTTTTCAAAACATTTCCTTCTGATGAACTACTTTCGAGTTACTCATTTTACGATGGAACGCGGTTATCGGATTACAGATGGTACAGATTCAGCTGTGATGGAAATTTGAAGTGAATTTTACAAAATAACTACTCTTGTTTAGCTGCCTTTTCGGTTTTTATTCAGGAGGAACCAAAAATACAATATACACTTATCCTTTGATAAAAATAATACATACTATATTCACTAGGTTGAAAGTTGAACACACTCAACTTCAGTTCATTCCAAATGCCACTTTAATAAAATGAGTCAGGCGAATGAAGTTAATGATGGTCACGAGTACGGTATCTTATAATCATCCACATCACGTGTCCCTTTATTTCTACAATCAAATTCGCCACATTTTCGGGATATTGATAACTGTTTGGGAATCAAACACATAGTGGTATTACTCAAATACGAAATCTGGGCTACTACATTTTTCACTCAGTGCGGTAACCGGGTGAACTGCTGAGGGACTGGTGACGATCCATCGGAAGAAGAAGCACATACAAAATCGGAGTTCATCCGATTGTGAAACTGGCGTTTGTGAAACTCACAAGCGAACGGCACCCAAACAGTGGTAGAGCGTATACTCCATGAGCTTGATTGTGGGATCATGTCAAACAGCCTTGGATATTTCGCACATGTACCTAACTGTTCACTTACACGAACAACATTGGTACATGGCACCCAGTACATGGAACTAACTAGTAACAGTAAAGCCTACAGTATCATTTCCACACGAAATAACCCGTGTCCAACAGTCGAATATTAGGGTTTGTTTTGATTAAGAAAGACGGTTAGGGATAGTTAGCAAAACGCTGAGTTGCTGAAAACTTGATTATGATTGGCTTCAGTATTGAGATCAACCGATTTGATAAATTATGTTGTCGTGAGTGGCCATCGATAAGGTGGGTTTTGTGTAGTCCAGATGGACCGTAGAGCTCAGGTTACCGACTTCCGAAAGGTTTAAATTACGCAGCTTTACTACGCTGCTTTTTCCTTCAAATAACTTTCAATTATCTTTTTGTGTGCAGTAGAAATTGAGGTAGTTAAAGAGCTAAAGCCTACAGACACAGTGGCGAGAATTGTTTAGGTACAATATTCTAATAAGGTAAAATTGACGAAACATTCCTCGGGACATCTAGCGTTTTGCGTAAAGATTTCACCGTATCAAATAATGACAAACCAGTCCGTGAGAGATAGTGAAACGTAATACAAGTAAGGCACTTTAATCCTGTTTATTTCATTGCGAACTGTATTGTTATTCCACGTAATTTGTCCAAATTATGCGAACAAATCTTGGTATTAGATTTTTCGAATAAATATTTTGTTAAAGGTAAATCAATGAATTTGGGTGCAAAACTTTCCCGCAGACCATCAAGAGACTAAGTTATCTGATATATTTGATGCTAAGAGTTTTGCAGGAATCAAGGAGACTCACCGGTTTTCACGTGTTCCTTCAGTTTATCTTATTGGTAAAACCGAATTCAAGAGAAATTATTAGGTCTGATGCTCCACGAAATTTTGGACAAGTGCACAGACATTCACTGGTAGAAAAACTCACCAGCAAACCATGAGCCATTCTTCTTCACTGCAACAAATAGAGAAAAAATAGCGAATATTTTCAAATCATAGTTTACTTGCATTTCGTGCAGTGGAGAATTAGGCCAGAACTGAAGTTAAACTCAAGTCTCATGATAAAATAGTTGCGTATTATATACCGTCTTTCACTTGATGGACGATAAGAGCATATCTGGTAGCTAGGTAGGGTATGGGGAATTGCATCCAATTATGTGGCTTACCGCGAACTAGGTGAATCCTAGTTCACTAACTATGTAATCGCGAATGAACAACTGCAGTACTCGAGGTTGTGAAGGTTTTTCCAACTTGGCTGTTGTTGTCCCTTCTGGAATGCCACTCAAGTCTTTGGGAAACAAAAGAACGTGATGAATATGAACTGCCATTAAATAAGGCCACATCCCATTTCTTCTTCCATTTTGCTCAACTATGCGTCTCAGAGGAAGGGAATGGGCCGAGAAATTTACCACCGGCTGCATTGTATCAACGAAGGCTGTCACGGATGATGGGCTCAGTTATTTAAAAGAAAGTTTCTTACGTAATGATTTAGAAAGAAATAGATTCACAAGAAACCCTCTCATAATTGAAAGACTTCGAGTCAAATGAGGTTCCCAAATGTTTCTTTACGAAGTCTGTCAATCTTACTCAGAAATGGACATTCCTCTTCGCATTAGTGTGAGTGTCGGCGTCAAGATCCCTTGAGTGCGCTTCGGTTTTCTTTTGCATTGTTCACTGTGCTGAGACAAAGGTCGCCACCAGCTTCTTTATCGGTGTAAGTGCTGTAATGGCTTATATTACGTATCGAGCTCCGGCTAACGGAATTCTTTTCGAGTGTATTTGCAGATCACGCACAGGCATTCCCCGGAATCCAGCATTCGACGAGTGTTTGTGCGAAAATGAGGCAAGAAAATGAGAAAGCTAAGGTTTATCGGTATCTGAGTAGACAAGACAGATGTCAGATTTTAATGGGTTATAAGCTTGGAATGACTGTTACAGACAATAACTAGTGTCGAATAATTCACGGAGCAACATCCGCGCGAGCACCGTGTGACCAGAGACATCGAAATCATTTTGTAGCAAAGAAGGCAAGACGAGTGGGGAAACCTGGATTTAGGCCCCCAAACAAGTCAAGACCTTGAAACATTGTCAGTCGTTTGTATAGTCCGTGTTCTAAACCGAGCTGCAACAACATTGCTTCTCTGGCTGTCTGAGTATTTTGGCTGCTTTCTGACCAGTAGCTTGTGGCCATTAGCTTGGTTTTTTGCACTTTATTTTCGCTTGGCTAGTCAGACTGGTACAGTTGACGGCTTGATAGGTAGCTCCTCACCTGGGTCATCTTGATTGCGAATGATCCCTCTATGGCCACTCTGCTAGTCCGAATGCCTCTTTTTGTCTAATGCGGGATGCTTCCAACATGTTCAGTGTCTGTTCTCAGGTCTGTGGCACTCCGCTGGTTGGCTCCATCTTTTCGATATTCACGTCGTTCTGTTACTCCAGCATTTGATGCTACAAGATGACGATGTTATGCACATAACACTGAAAAATGAGCGCCCGAAATCCTTGGCATCGGTTCAGCGAGGCGATATAGTGATCCTCCACACACTGTCTCAAAGGAAGATATGAAGCCCTGTGGAATGAGGTCATTTTATGTAACTGATGAGTGAAAGGTGTGTAATGAACATTAGAACGCTTAAAAAGTCGTCTGTAAATAAATTCTTCCCAGAAGTATCCAATCAAGCACCATGGTATCAAACCAAACACGATTGTTGACTTGATCTGGAATAGAAACATGAACAGACCTGTCAGTGTTAGGAAAACCGTGAATAATGGGAAGTTGGACAAAGCTAAAATGGACATGGTACTTGAAAACTACGAACGGACTTCACTGTGTAAATTCCTAATGTTCCACAATGGAGCCCCTTGCCACGTTTTATGAGAGGTTTGTATACATATATAAATACATATATATATATATATATATATATATATATATATATATATATATATATATATATATATATATAACCATACCGATGTTCCTCTGAATTATTTCTTTGTGGACCCAGCAACATTTGCACAAGTTTCAAGGTAAAGTTCATACAGTTTTCCTCATAACCCAGATACTACTATTATCGAAAATCTGTTTTCGGTTCTGACGAGAGACATCAATGGGCTACCTCAACAATTGACTGTGGAGTCTAAAATGAACCCGTAAAGGAACACGCGAAAGCATGTGTTTTCATGTGTAAATTGGTGGACTTCACGCCAAGGAGACTGGAGGAATTCCTGAAGTATGTTGACAGACCCATTGATTGTTCGTTTCTATCAAGCTTTTATTTTTATTACCGTGTAGGTTACTCTGTTGTAAATAAATCTTGTTTCCCTTTCATTCAAAAGCTCATATTCCGTCCTGGTTGTGGCCGATTGTTGGAGACAAAGTTATGATTTTCTCTGCATTGTGAGCATATTTACTCTCACCGTCAAGTCAGATCTCTAGGGTTATTTTCCCGAAAACGACTGCCGGACCTTTTGTCGCCCGTTGTTTGGTCGCTGGACATTTGGTCAAATGAACATTTGGTCGAATTGACATTTGGTCGCCAGTCATTCACCTAAGTCTGTCGAATGTTATACTCCAAAAAAGCAGCCGAATTTCAGTCCCAAACATTTTCATCGGTTTTTAAACTGGAAATTTATTACTTCCAAAATGTCGCAGTCTGTATAGTGTTCCCATTATCGCGCAAACCAACCTCAGTCACTCAAAAGTAACACTCGACTGGTCAAGACAAGGCCAGCGATAAATCCTGTTTTGCCTGCTGCACGTTATCGCTAAGGTGTCATTTTGTTCACCAACTGAGATAGGCGATTGGATCAAGTTTATATCACCTCAAAAATAACATAGGCTTGATTTCCAGATTCCCCAGGCGCTGCCGTGGTAGACCGCACTGCGATTTCTGCTGACCTTAGTTTCAAGCCTTCGCCCTTAGGGGTTCTAGTGTGAAGCTATTGTGAGTTCATAAAGGTAAAAGAATTTGACTGTAGTCTATTTGCCTAACAGCATAGTGTAAGCCCTTTTGCTTACCGATTCTTGTTCAATGTATGACTTTATAACTCTATGGATTACCAGGTGTTACCTGGAAATCCCGAAAATGGCAAAGGGGACAGGCTTTGCCCAATCCACTTTCGGAGTGTGTGACATATGACGGATTGAAATGAATATTGCGTAATTCAATCATCCACAAGTCCGGCGACCAAATATCCGAACACGCCCAAAACCTAATCAATAATTGGTAGTTACTGCAGTTATAGATTACGTAGTCCTACGTTTATGCTGTCATCCACGAAAACAAAATTGTTAGTAAGAGGTGTTCTGCGAACAGTGATGTGCACGGGACAATTCGACCACCATGCAGTCATGCAATGCCTCCAATCTTGGTCTACTCTACAACTACAGAGAAATAAGCGTCACTGACGTAAATAAACATTATCATTTCATGTCATATCATATCTCCTATAGAAAACGTGTGGAGGATCGGTCAGTTACCCAAGCTGAACTGAACGGCAACTTCAAGTGGACACTTACAACAACCAACGGGAAGCACAGAGCAAAACGTCACTGATTAGAAAACCGCCAGGGTCCTCCTTCGCACGTCGTTTGCAAAACACAAATTTTCGGGTCAACTGTGTTCTCTGTGATTTTTCCTGCCACGAATTCAAGTCTACTGCAAAATAGCCAAAGCGATTGCGATGCGAAGACGGAAGCGCAGTTTGTGCGAGTAAAATGAGTTACTTTTCTCCCTGGCGTTGTAGTGGCAAAAGCGTGAATTTGGAAACCTTCACCTGTAGCGTTATCTTTGTTATTATAATGATCATTGTTTTGTCTATAATGTATACCTCATGTGGTACAGTAAAATTCGTGCGTGTGAAAATTGTACTAAATAAATCTCCTGTATTCTGTATTCTGTTCCTAGACAGTTCAGATTGCTTTGAACTGCTTCGCGACTAAGACGTCCGAATACGGTACGCCTTTGAACCTTCCGAGAGCAAAGTACTTTGCCAAACTGACAGGATCACGATACTGCAATTACCCTATCAGCTTGAGCAAAACGATGTATTCAACTACCTCGGGAACTTGATTAGAGCTAGACGTCGCGTTTGGGTATGGATCGATCCACCTAACTTCGGCATGCTGGTACCGATACAACACCTGTATCTGCCTCATAAAAAGGATTCGCAACGCGCCGTGATACACAGATTTTCGCTTGACTGTTTTGAGATTTGGTCATACCGCATCGAAAACCCTTGACAAGTTCAAATTTTTTCTAAAAATTAACTTCGAATTATTGCTGGCGTCCGTTAGGCACTCAGGCCGGCTAGCTATACTCAAATCGGCGGGAACAATCCTCACTGCCTCAGACGGTTCATTGCATGCTTTACGCAGATCTTATTATCGTCTGCCTATCCGGAATTTCTCTACAACTGCAGAAAAAAGCTGAAGAAAGTGAAGTGTAGAACAGACTACGGTATATGGTATATATATATATATATATATTATATATATATATACATATATATATGTATATATATATCTACTGAAAATGTTTTGAATAAACATGGAATACCAAAATCCAAAATAACTGCAACGAAGAAACTTACTCTTCGATAGGACCATAAAAGTTTGACAGAGTGAGTGTAACGTCATTTGTTTCGAATCGAAGAAGAGCTCAGTACAATGAAAGTGTCATTTTGAAACGTGTTGGGTCCTTGCCCTTTGAAAATCAGGTTATTTGTTTTAACTTTTGTGCAATGCTAGAAGATAAAGAAACCCTGATACGAATAATTTTGTGGGTACACTGATCAACTCTGAACTACATACGTTGTGTATTGACACATCTGATTTAAGCGTACCAGGAATACTCAACAATGCATACCCACGGAAGCTGATCATTTGGTAACCGGGATGTATTAATTTGAATCAAACTTTTCCATTTGGCTATGCTGACTTGTCCTCACCAACAACCGAAGCCATAATGAATATGTCTTTGTACGTTCAATTGAAATAATCCTTACTTTAGAACAACATGCTCCTTGGATTGCTATAGCATTTTTCATAGTCCCTTATATAATTTCATCTGACTAAACAAAACCCCATCAGAAGTCGAAGCCCAAGGGGTGTATGTCCTTTCCTAAAGAAAACGTAGTGCAGCTATTTCCTGTGGCTTTCCAAAAGAGGACAGTCAGTCGCACTTGGCAAGATTAAACGATGCATTCCGATTTACGGCGGCCTACTTAACTCGAACATTACTTCCATAGCATTCAGCTGTCACCGGTGTTGGCGACCGGCAACTGGACACCCCCACAAAACAAACTACTCCCATGATGCACATATTTTGAACAATGGGATTCTGTTTAAAGAATAAAATCTACATTAGTTAGTTTTAGTCTCAATTTTCGGACGTGCACTGCTGGCAATTATTGACAAGCCAGATGATAACGCTGCTTATTTGATGAGCTGACCTAGAATGATGCAAAAACTCCAATTTACTGGATAAAAGTACTCTATTACTATTACATCAGTTGACGACTTCGTCTGTATTATTTTACTTCAGGAACAACCAGTGAAATTATAAGATGCCTTTTAATCATGAGGACTGAAATTTCGCTCATATTCTTCACCATTATTGTTAGGTGGCGATATCAAACGCGTCACAACCGATACTCTCCGATTGGCCTTGGTTAGTTTCCACTAGTTCAAAGATGAAAGTTTTCTTTTACTTCCTCCAAATTCCATGTGAGCCGAAAACGTGGTTGTTCATGCCAGTTTACAGATATCGGCTCTGTCCATTGACTCAGACACTGTTGTGCTTTTACCTTTGCCCGAGGCCCGTCAGATTTCTAAAAAATGCACTCAGGGCTCTTAGCTTATCTTCACACAATTGTTGATCTCTTCTTTATCGTCCTCCGAAATGAGTTTCTTTGAGGAGACGTATCTCAAAAATATATCAAGCGGTACTAATAATTCGTTGATCTTGATTGAAAATGAATCTTTGGAAAAAACGTCTCCCGCAACTATTTTATATTTTATGATCAACAAATTAAGTTTCTATCCAGTGAATTTTTGCATGACAATTTTAAACTGTAGAGTCAATGGAGAACAGTTCTTGTCTGATACTCAGATTTACCATAGGTTGGAAAGTGCTTGCTTTTACTCAGCTGACCAGGTTTGCTTCTGGTAATTAAACATGGAAATTACTATCCATGAGAAAAGTCACAGAACACAAGCTGTGATGTTGGTACCATCTACCAACTTCGTCTTCTTCATAACATTTTGGTCAATTTATTTTCATTCCTGACAGTTTGCGGTTCTCTCTTTAAAGTCAATGCAACACAGATATCTAAGACCTGGGAAGGAACTCGTTAACCCCGTGGACTAGTACGTGTACACCCAAACGAGTTCTAGATGAATCAGTAAGACAATCGTACTATAATGCTTTCTATAATACAAGAGGTTCGTTGGAGTTCAGTCAAGATAAAGTTGTATTAGGACGACTGTTTGACACAACAATCTTGTCAGCACATTGTTGCTAGTTTGTTAACAGTATCCGATCAAGAATGTTGACATCAATAGTACTGAAAGAACACGAAACGAAAGAATATTTTCCATTGTTCCAACAACTGAACGATTTCACCTGGAACAAAAGGAAGAAAATAGGTGAAATTTACTCAGTACCCATTTTACCCGAATAAGAGTCATCAGGGTAGCGGTAAAATTATCAAAACAATCCAGAAACATACCGTCTGTTCGGATGATTTCTGAAAAATTTGGAAACAAAATTCCTCGGGAAATATCAGCTGATATATGCTTTGAAAAAACAGTGGAATTTGTTTTCATTATTGGTTTTTCTTTTTGAATTCCTTTTAAACGTCGAAGTCCGAATCCAGGATCATTTACGGTCAATAGTCTCGTAGCAGACAAACACAGAATTGTCCAAGTATCCTCGTTCAAATTTGTGTCTTGCAATCGCAATCTCAAATAAAATGCACCGATTGTATCACTGCTAAAAAGACTGCGAGACCCGATCTTTTGGACGAAGAAATTGATGATCTCATCACTTCATCTTCGATCGAGCGGATTGCATTTCTTTAACTGCGTGAAATGGTGTCTTTTTATCATGAATAGCAATATCCGTTCACTTCAGTGGCCAATATAATCTTGCATAAAATTAAGATAGCATTATGTGTGCAAGCAACAAAGGCGAACAGCATGGGAACTTTCCACGTCGTTGGTCTTTCTACCGTACTGATAAACTGAGTGAAAGGCATCATTTGCTCAAACATCTTTAGATGTGGGGCCTGATATATGAAACTGAAAACAGGATATCTCTCAACGGACTCGGTTGTTGGATGGGGAACAAAATTGTCACTTCTCGAGTTAGTGACTAACGGACAGTGTGTCCCGTATTGCTCAGGGAAGTAGACGGATAGGGGTAACTCGGATTGCTAAGTGGTTATTTAAGTTCTTCACAATCACAAAGCTACGGATTTGATTTCTGATGAAAACCGATGAAAGCTGATTGGAGCTGATGGCGATTAGACAGCTGTACAATGTGCTGCCTCTGTGGAGTTTCATATCCAAACTAGCCAGTTGACAATTCACGTAAATTATTGCATCAAGAGACAAATATTATTTATTAAGATACATTTTCTTCGGCTGCTTTACATTTCATTTTTGTTCTTTGGGTCGCTAGGAAAACCAAGAGAGAAATTTTGTACAGTCGGTTAGAAAATAACAGAAGTACGGCGTATCGATCGGAAAATGACTCACATTTCGAAGCCTCCGAAAGTTCTAAATCTGTATAAGTGGAAAGATGTGCGGAAGAATAAAATGAACCAGTTTGTTGCAGTCGACTTGTCAGATGTACTGTAGTCGTTTTCATTCGTAAATCCAGGGGAATAGAAATAATGAACATAACACTTGCTAGTTTACCCACTGAAGCCCGGTTTTCTCTGGATCAATCAACATCTGTCAACTGAATATATGAGTGAAACTTATTTCTAACGCAAAGTTAACGAACAAGCATTTGCTTGAACTACAAACCCACTAGGATCACTAGGTTCACTGTGATGCTCCAAACGAACGACGCATGAAAATGTGACACAAATGGCATTTTAGGAGCTATAGCGTTATTCGGTGTAATCCCTTTCGAACGTTTCAACCTAATGAGAGTTTCCTTTTCCTACACCATGTGCAGATGAGAGGAACCATGAATGGCGTATTCGGTTCAATGTGTTAAAGAAATGCAAATCATGTGATGCCTAAGCGCTTCACAGTTACAAGGACCACGGGTTTAACGGAATTCGTTTGCAAGCTAATGATAGATTGCTCATCCGTATGGCTGTGCATAAGCTAGGAGCAGTAGAGGAGGTCAGTCTGACTGTTTAGCTTTCGTAAAAAGGTGCTGGTTACAGGCATGTGCGTGGGACAAAAGATTCTGCTGTTCCCGATCGCACCAATACTGAGCGTTGATTTTACCCCTTCATTCAGAATAAGCAGCATGTGGATAAAACTGCAAAGATATTTACTGGACAAAGATAAGCCGTCTGTAGATGCGTTATCCGATGCAACTGCAATGTTATTCCTTATTATTCCTTTATGGTCCATCACTTTCAGTTCTGTGGTTTTTACACAATATCCCTGTTATGGTTGGAGCTACTTGCGAGCGCCTGTGCATCGTTGAGGTAAAAATACACACAAAGCAGTGGCAATCACCTGTGATCGAACAGGTAAATTTGCATTCCTGGCTGCACTAGAGTTCGAGTTGATTTCACACTGTCAGGTCCGCCCACCTGGTTGTCTACACTTGTATTAATGGACACCTAAAGGCTCAACTCGCATAATAACCATACAATTGGAGCTTGTGCATCAGCTCCGATACAGAGCTTTGGAGCGTTTCACCAAGGTTTTCATCCTGGGTTCAAGACCCAGTATTACGTTTGTTGAACGCGTTATATTGTCCGTCCTCGACTTCTCGCTCAGCTGGTCTATAAGCATTCAGCATGTATCTAATTCCACAACGTATATTTATCTAATAAAAATGAATCATTTACAGGATACGTTTTTTCTTTGTTGTATGGATTCGGCAGTGTATGAATAGAATCAGTCAGTTCGATCGAAAATGTAAAAATGTCATCTGATGGCCTAATATGAACCTTCATTTGTGGGTGGTATACACACCAGAAGTAAATGGAAGTCACTCACTCTTCCTTAACAAGAGACGGTGCCGTTATAGCGGTTTTTTTCTGCCCCAAGATATGAATGCAACATTAGCATGAGTTCGTGTAGTAAGAACTTCCTGCTTTTCCTAAGACAAACCACCATTCCGAGAGAGTAATTCGATGTTTTAGGGACATGACTTACTTGAAATTACATTTTCTGTCTAAGTATCCTTGTTCTCGCACAACGTGTGAGTTCGAACGATATTTTTTGCAATCTGATCTAAAAGTTACAGTATTATGAAGAGAAAGCAGACTGTAAGCAGATTTGGATCAAAGATACTCCTCTTCTAATGCTAAATTACGTGGTAAAATCATGTGATGTGTGAGCGGATAAGTAGTTTTGTCTGAGCAACATTACCGGCCATATTTTTCCCAGTAGCTCAGCAACGGTGAACTCTTGATCCGCTCATCAAGATTAAATGGTACACTTATACCCGCGAGGGAGAAGTTGACAAACCATTGTTTCCAAAAGTACGCTTTATTCAATTCACTGTAACAAACAGATAATAAACAGTGCCGTTATATGCTTTTCTCCCAGCAAAAATAATAGTAATTTAAATTTGATGGGACTAAGAAAGCTACCTACCAGTAAGCCATAGTTTGCAATGGGAGGAGGAAAACATACTACTTGAAATAGTATTCATCCAATGCAGAAGCCTCCCTCTTGACACTCGTGCTGTGGATCATTTATTGTCAGCATATTTCTCCATGCGAACCGTTTACACTGAAATAATTGCACTTTTCTTCAGCTGTTAACAGTTCCTCATTTATTAATGGTGTACTGTGCCTTTTGGAAACAAAGAAAACCAACCCAAACCTACTTTTCACTTAGCCTTGGGCACCAGAAATAATCAAAAATTATCAGTCAATTTGATTTTTCTAAACTCACTTCCAAAGCCCATTTGCGTTCAATTTCGGTGACTTGATACGAGTTGGTAGCATACGAAAATCACGTCACACATCATCCACAGAATGTACGTCCGCCTCTAGCGAATGGAATGATCCTGAACAGGGAGCTGTTTCACACTTGACGAAGAATCACGAGTGAGACGCACTGACCGTGTGCCCACTGAGTACCCATGTATGCAAGTGAATTGCTATCTGTTGTGCTATTTTATAGTCATTTACTGGTATTTTACTGAGGCAAAACAGAACAGTTCAGACCCCGGGATCAAATCTAGTAATGACCGGTCATCTACCACAATATCCCTATATAAAAATCCACTTAACCTTCATCGATATTCCGAATGGACTGCCCAGCTATTTTTCAGTCGATTTGCACAACAATTTAGGAATACCCCAGGTGGTTTCTTTGAAGTTCACGCCGATCCAGTTTTATTGCAAACCATGGATAAGCTTTTAGACCGTCATGGTTAGTTACTAACAATTCGCCTCACGTCAACACCTTATACACGTGTGACGGGCTATTTACATGATCCTTGATACCGCTTACACAAAATGGAATTCATATGATTTCCATATTTTTAGGCAAATAAGCTATTCATGTTAGGAGAACAATAAACCAAGCAATCCACAGAGCTTGGCTTCTCAAACAATTTAGGAAGTGATAGATTTGAAATGTTGAGAAATTGTTCTTTTCCGGATAATTTAGTTACGACCAGAACATCGTGAAACTGAAACGCGAAATCGAATGATACTTGTTTAGGGGAGATGATTGGTGGAAATGGGAGGTATGCAACATCCGATGCGTTTGGTTCGCAGCGTCTGGCTTCAAAAGTGTATAAAACAGCCAAGGGGAACAGAATCCCACGCAACATTTAAGTAAGAGTATTGTTCTGAAGATCACTTATCCTTTAGTGAATATACGCTGGAATCGCTCTCCCTTATTTTGGCGTACAAAAATTCTGCTTCACAAGCGATTTTTACCAAAACCATGGAAATCGTATGTCCTTTCACAACTCCACTCAAAAAAACCATCGGTTACCCCCTCGTGAAGACATTGTCTCCGTAAAAACACAATCAGGATTTCGTAATTTCCCGAAATGTTTTCCTCAAGGCGTACACTGTGCTTTATCTGGCCATTAGATCTGGCAAAAAAGAGACATTCGCAAAATTGTCGGGTTTATTTATTGACCTAATTAACCGAGTTATCGTACATTTTCTACACTGTAGCTATTCTGTTCAAATTCGGCTCAGTTTTTCCACTGACAAAGTCGTGTAACTGACATTATATTTTCTCATTTACAATCTACTTTCTTGATTTCGCCATATTTTGCATCCCATGGAATGAACGATAAATATTGAAGATCTATTCTTTCTCTGATTCCTTATAAGATACGAATCTTCCCAAAGGACATTTCTCACAGAATCAATTCATATTGCAAACGATCTTATCTAAAAGAAACTACACAAGCAGCGTATTTCTTGCAAAACTGATCCCCTTCTCGTGGACTAAACAGATTGATCAATATCTTGGCCTCATCGAGAGCTTTGATAAACCGAAAATATACCGTCCACCAGTCAGGCGGTCATCACCATAAAGTGTGATTGTATTACAATAAAACTAATAACCGTGGTTTCTTACCTGTTTGCTTTCAAATCTTACTCGGAAAGCCACACCACCAATGTGGCTTTTAATAAATACGTTAACCCCATTAGTAGATAGTATCTTATGAGAAAAGCAACCTACAACCTATACGCATCTAACGACAGTGTTACTCACATTAGTCAGCAACATGTGAAGGATTCTTACAGATATGTTGCTGGCGAAATTTAAATAACACGTTCCACAGACGAGATGCTGCAATGAACACAGAAACCTTGGATAAAAATACTAAGCATTTCTAACGAACAGGCAGGAACAGTTTTATTGAGAAGAAATATCACTTCTCTGACAAGGTGACCAGGGGTTGATACACTTCAGGGAAAAACATCATGGTAAAGGTGGAACAACATTTCCAGTTGCATTCTGATACACTCAGAATATTACCGCCAACAAGTGAATTAGCAAAATGGGTTGAGTTAAATCCATAAAACCGGCTATATAACTTGTTAAAATGAATTCAACACAAGTATTACGAAAACCAGAAGAAGATTAGAGAAGGAAGATTATACTGTTTCTGCTAACCTATGAGGGGAGAAAAATCACATATTGTACCCCCCCAAGTGGAACCGTGTTCGTTCGTCTCACACTCTGCTAGGCCATTCTGAGGCAGTTTTGCAGACCTGCAGCAAATGATGGATGTGATTTCCGGGTGTTTTTTGCTAATTCTACACAGCTCATCGGGCCTAAGTGACACTCCAATGATACAGTGCGAGTAAAGTGCGACGTACTTGTGGACTCAGCTTTTTAGTTTAATTCATAAGTTTTTCAACAGATTCATTGAAGTTTCGGATAATTCAGAATCACTGGAGAAGAGACCAAAAGAAAGATGGTTGTTGGTACATGCGGGCATTGACTTACTACATTTCATCTTGCCGGGTTGCTCAACCCCAATCCGTTTTGAACAAACAGGCTTTGTTCGGTAAAGTATGGGTTTCTAACCTGTGAGTTTTGTTCTACTAGAAACGAGAAAAAGTGTACAGTAAACGAGCTTGTTCATTAATTGCTTGATCTTTATGAATGTGTTCGCTCAAAAAAGGAACACATCAAGATGGAACGACGAAAATACGTCGCGACTAACAACAGACGTTTTGAGTAATAACGGGTTCCTGTGGAAAACGAATCTTTGTATGAATGAAAACAATGTACAGCAGATGAAGCTTAACCTACGTGAATTATTCTTAAGCAACTCGAAGATATTGAAAGATATTCTGTGCATAGTATTCTTGAGAATGCTACCAAATCATGACTGGTATTGCAAATCAATATCAATAAACGATGAACAAATTTCACCTAAGTGGAATGCTCCAGAGGCTACATAATTCATATTGTGCCACTTCATACTGTTACGAACCATCAGATCGTCTCTACAATATACCTTTTACATTGCGCGTTTAGTCTAAAAGGGCAGCTAGCTGACACCGAATCACTGAATTCTTTACGTTATTCAGTAATTTTAATAGCAGAAAACGTGGCTCTTCGTCATGTGGCATTGATGAGATAGGATTTAAAGGCCATTCAAAGTCAGGTATAGAGCTGTATCCAGCACATGTCACGATAAGCATAATCTTGTTTCGTTTATCCAAATTCTTCATTGGTAAAAGCTTTCAGGTTGAAAATTTTGTCAGAATCAGGTGACCATATAAATGCAGTATGCAGAAGCATAACTTGTCCAATTTTATTGCAGCAGAACTAATAGATGCAGGTTTCAAAGTGCCAGCGTGAACAGTCTTTTTGTTATCAAATCATAAGCTGGCTCTGCACGTCCCAACACAAGGGAGCATAAGAATGGACATCTCAAAATGTGGGTCGCCTGGTTACCAAGATTACCAAAGCATAACTTGCGCTGTGCAAGCAATTCTTGCATTCATCTAAAACGCGTACGCAAAACATGCAGATTGTTGTCCGAATAAGGCACAGAAAAGCACAGAAGGATAGAAATGGTGAAAAAAATAAAACAGGGTTCGGCAAATCTGATTACATAGTTCCATGGTAAACCTTAGGTGGATCAAATGTCTGTGTGCTCACAGCGGAATCTCTTATCAACATCGTGGAAACATTGCAGCTGTTTAACGGAGTGCGCTCAAATGACTTTGAAAATAACCCTTATACTGAGGAGAACTGGAATTTCTTGTTTTTGGTGACTTTGACGACCATCGGTAAAAGGCCACTTTTACCAACTTATTTCGTGGAATCTTCAAAGAAATAAACGATGTCTCTTAACTTTGTTTAACAGGTGCAACCTTAATAATATTTCGGCGGTGAAAACCGCTTACATCATTTTATTCGGATAGTAAACATAGGTATTAATAATCTTATTTACCTTATGTGGTCCTAATATTCCGCTGAATCATATTTTCATTTGTTACTTATTAGCTTATTTTCCCAGAGCATTTCATCCTGGCAATCAGAATCATAGAAGCTCAGCTACCCATAGCACAATGAAAAACTAATTTGTAAAAGAAAAACTGTGACAAAAATTATTATCATTGCCTAAAGGTTTGATGTACCTCAAGCGAATCAATAAACTCGAAATGTATACCCAGTAAATTTCCGAATGCATTACAATTCACCACTCCTTGTAAATACTACCGCAGAATCGATGAATTTATTGCCCATCGAACTCAATATATAGGAAGTTGATTTGCTTCGACTTTGTTCATTATAATAAGTACTGTAGATGGCGATGTTGAGTTACAAATTTTTTGCAAAATTTTACGTTGTTTTTTAAAGGCAGTGTTTGATCTTGCAGTATGACAATGATTTTTCTAAGATGTTCCACGTTTGCACAGTGATTTAACTAACCCGTCCCGTTTCCAGGTAATTTGTGAGATTGTGCACTGGAAGGATTATGAATGAATTGACACAGCGGTATTTCTCCTAAATCAAAATGTTTTGAATAGAAATAACCAACTGAAAGCAGTATGCGTCCAATGACGTAATTTTCCTGTTTTTCGTTTTTCACCTAAGGTGAGACGTGCAGATGACACCGAGTATGAGAACAAATATTTCCAAAACTCGCCATTTTACTTTATTCTCAGGTGTATTTGGTAGTAAGTTTCATCCTGCATAAAAAGTACCCTTTTAACACGTTGACTGAATCTCTAGATGACTTAGATTTTATTTGAATTGCGTCAGGGATATCGGTAAACTTTGGGTGGTTTTTGTTGTGAAATTTCTTCTACTGCATAGTTTCGAGTTCTGAAATGGTAAATATGGCCTGAAACAGTGTACATACGAATTATTTGAAAACGCGATAAACGGTGAAAAGCCAGTTGAAAATGAATTCCAATACCGCCACTTGAATAGTGTAATGGCCTGAGCTGGCACTGTTCTTCTTCATTTCAATTGAATACATGGTCTTCAGAAAATATGTAATGTCTACTATTGACTCTCATACGTATGTATGTTTTCAAGGAGATAACTGAGGAGCAACATGGAAATGCTGTCGTTTTTTTGGTATTGCTTGACAACGATTCTTCCTCGACCCTGATACGGAAGTCATTTTTCATTGGTCTTGATTTATTTTTTATACTAAAGACGTCGGAATATAAATTCCTCTTTAATTTCCATTTGGGCTGCTCTGTTATATTGCTGAAAGGTTCGTCTGTATGTCAGAAAGGAAGATGGAATACTTCTTGAATATTTCCTACAAACTGATATTTCCATTCAACACTTTGGTCTGTATCTAAACCTATATTGTGTTGGCACTTGTGTATCTCATTGCTGTAAAAAAAATATAGATACATAAACTGAGCTGGTCTTCCCATAGAGCTGGTGAACTGGTATTGACACAGGTGATTCCCGTCTTGCATAACTAACTCCTGCTAGATACCTCAGTATGGTTATTGGCTAAACCACGATACCCCAGCTAGTGGGAGCAATACTTGGTAGGCGGAATTTCTCACATTCAGTTTTTGTTACGAACTTGAACCCTTGATACTATCTATACTAGTGAATTTTCGATTATGATCATGATTTCAGTGTACTTCACCAAACATTTGTTCGAACAGACGTATGTATTTCCCTAGAAAATATGGTTCATTTCAGCGAATTGCAAAAATAAAAAGAAAGCTATCACTGCATAAAGTGATAAGCAAGTCAGTTGACTATCTCGCCTGTATTGTGATGATCATGGCCATACAACGAATAGGTTATCTGATTTTTACCAGGAGCACTTGGTGGGAACACATGGATTGAAAAGTGGAACATGTGGGCATGGAAGAGAGAGATCAGAGTTAGGAAGCATTAGGAGAGCGAGCACTTCAAATGTGGTTACCTAAATTTCACACAATATGGCATATAGTTTCACAATTGCAAACAATATCGAAAGATATAAGATGAAGGTGTAGATACGTCATGTATGTCAACACTGGATGGGCTTAGATACTGAGTAGTCATAGGGCAGATCTTATTCATGGGATTCCAGTGAATAAAATCCAAACACATAATCATGAAATTACTTGAAGGTAGTGGTTGGGATTGATGAATATTTGTTTTGCAGACTGTCCTTCGGACTCCACCTTCCACGCACAAACCTCAAGTCATCCGACCAACCTGCCCTCGGAAGCACCAGACTCGAGTTTCGCTTTGTGGGAGGCATTCGCTTGGAGTTCACGGGGCTGGTTCCGTATCTCCATTCCAAGCTGTCGGGCATCTCTTATAAGCGTGCTTATCTGGTTAGTTCAACAATATCATTTAAACCAATGTACATTGTCCCTGCGAGAATTTGACTTCTATCAAGCGTTCCAAGTGTGACTGTTGGCTAACATTCAGATGCTTTTGGCAGTGATTAATGGCAAGATTGCAGTCAGATGAGTACATCATATTCAGATGAGCTTTTGTGTCCACAGATAATGATATAGAATAAATCACTATGTGGTATCCAGCAGCACTCCGAGAGCAGAAAAGAAAATTCCAGTCTTCTGAAAATCACTAGAAGATAGCTATGCACCACAACTATCGCTGAATCAATTGTTCATAAAATCAGATATAATGAGAGACTGAATGAAGTTATCTGCCGTTGGCAATGTTAGGTTTACCAGGCAGATCATGCGTGTCAGCCTCATCTATCCCAAGTGTTTCATGATCATTCAGAATTTGATTTATGTCAAAGAAAATTTTCGAAATAAGTAATAATTCAGGGAATTTCATAGACAGATTTCTCCTCGTAAACTCGCAAAATGTGTCTGTTGTTACCGGATAGGTGCACGAAGGACCTGCATATCGTTTTAATTTCCAGGTCATTTCATTTTTCCAAGATTTGACCCTACATTATTCTTTGGGATTCTTCTTAGTCTCATCGACAAAGATGTCATTGTTTTTGTAATGAATTATTCTCTATCTTAACTTTACCAGATGTTGCTTTTGGACTCTAATATTCGGTGCGTAGGCATCCCTAGATCTATTCTTTTCCGAATCGAGAGGATTTCCGATTACTCTTGTGTCCAGGCTATTGTAGTTGAGTACGCTTTCACAAGCTTCACATTGAATAGCCAACAGACATTTCATTCTTACCTACTCCGTTTACGAACCTCTTGTAGAGTAAGTTGTGTAGCGTGATTTCGAAAAACTGTTACATACAAAAGACAGTGTTTTCGCCAAAACACGCAGGTTTATCCAACCACAATGTTGAACATTTTCCAAACGTCTGAAGTGACTCTAACCAAAATCCACCAATAAGGCTGAAATCATAATATTGGTTGGTGTAATGTATTGGCATCTAGCAGGAAGACTTTTCAATAAGGAATTTCCCGCGCCAAACGAGTTGATCCGGGTTTTCCGCGATTCCTCATAAAACAAACATTCACATCAGAAACAACCTCATCCTAAAGATGAAAGTCCTCGTTATCTGAATTCCTTGAAGAAATCGACATGTGCTATCATTTGTTGACTGATCAATGTGTCTTTAATCTCATGTGATACTAAGCGCATTCAAAAACAAATGTTTACCTTAAGTGTAACTGGGAGTGAAAGTGCCCGGCATTGTTCTCGCGCTGGAATAAGGACAGGGATTCCCAGCACAGTTTTTGAGCGTGAAATGCATGAAATCGTTTAGGACTTAAAATTACTTGTATTGTCTATAACCGGAACGGCTATTTGTGGTAGTTTCTGTGTGTTTGGCCCGCAAACATGTGGAAACTCTGGGCTCGATCCACCACAGAATTTGCAAACAAATAAGTGTTTGGAAACCAGCTTTGGATCTCACTGGGGAGGGGGGCGAAAAAATCCGGTTCAATGAATCATTTCATCACAATCGCATCATCTATATAAGCAAATAGCGAAGTGTACGCGGTTGAGCTTGAAGCGAACGCCAAAACTGATGCAGAATGGAATTTCGACAGTCATTAGTACCAAGCATTTTCAAACGATGCACGCCCTGAAATCTGCAGATGACGAATGAATTCATGATAACCATATCATATGGGTACCACCATATAAATGTTTCTGGCAGAAAAATGACGTGAACCGGAAAGTTTATATTGTAAAGCTTTCTAAAATGAAATTAGGATAATTCCTGTGGTTCTGTCAACATAATTATTTACATTTCCGTGCATTGGTAATCTGTAGCATTTTTTGCTCACATCTGCTTACCTTGTCATCTAAGGTCAAACAAATTCAGATGCAAGGCGCAGTAAAGAATAAATAGGAATGAAAGAAAAGTTTGGATAAATCATTGATATTACCCAATGGCTTGCCATACGGTATTCATGTCATGAAGCTCGAGATATATATTTGGTACATTCTGAAATACATCGAAATAATTACTACATTTCTCAGCTATCTTTCTCTATACCTTTCTTGATCCATGCATAAATTTGTACATGTACATATATACATATGAAAATTGTCTTGTTTGCCGACTCTAAAACACACAACATATAATTGGGCAGATGAGAGGCAAACCATGTCTAGAACCAAACCACACAATTCTAAAAATTGACCGTGAGCTTTGGTAATCTTGCTTACAAAAGCAGTCTAATTGGGAAAGGCAACCTCCTTATTGAAATGGGATACCCGTTTGAACCATTGGACTTCGAGGAATGAGGGTAGCTTCTCATTAGGAATTTCTCAACCTAATTGTTGCTTTGATAACATGGTCCATGGGGGGTGACATTTGTAAATACGATGAAAACTCGCAATAGGAGGAAAGACGTTGGAATGAACACTTCCAAAGGCATGCGAGGAAGGAGCAATTAACTTGATCAGATGTACTGTGTGCAACCTGTCTATCGTAGGTCTTTCGAATATGCCATGTTTTCTACCGACTCACTCTATATTTCGCATACACGTCATTTTTGTATAGCTTCAAAAAGACCCGTGGTTTCAGGGCGTTGTCAGTTTTCTAGATGTTTTGCAAAGTGCACCACACCTTGATTCCGTTCGTGAATGGGATATGAAAGAATTTGTAAATCGGCTCTTTCGCTACTGGTGGATTTTACAGCCTGAAACTGTGTTTTTTCATCCATTTGTATGACCACCTTTGTAATACTCCTGTATTGTTGCGCGCTGGTAACGGCCATGTAGCTGCTTTCATTCATATACTTACAAAGGTGGTTGATCCATCCAAAGGAGTTACAGTGTTCAACGTTTATCAGTTTTTCGTACGTTTTTTGATTACAAGGGAACTTTGAAATGACCCACCTGTTATCTACTTCAGTGTTACGGTTTTACCTTTATACAGTTCCTAATTTACCGCCCCTCCACGCTGTTATTCTTCCATATAACAGATAGCAATTGTTCCCTGTCACACAGTTGTATAGTAATGCTCGAGGATATCGCTTAGAGCCTTTCCCATCCTACACACATGGTGAATCTGCATTCGGTGTACCACAAAGTTCTTACATCATATTTTACATAACACCTTCATGCATATCTTTATATACATCAACATGAGGTGTTTCAGTGCATAATACATCATTGATTTCACTTGAAGTGATTCTGTTATAGAGCTAGATTATTATGTGGCTGTGCCAGTCCTCTATTCCGCCATACCACTGAGTAAATCTAGCGGCATACAGGCCTGAACATTCCATGTATGCCGAGAAATCGATCGCTATTTTAGCCTCCGTCAGAAAACACGTAGTGTGATGACATGCCCATTCACCTACGATTGTCCAGGAAGTAGGAAATGTTGAAAATCGTCCCAATCTGGATTGCAGATAAATGTAAGGAATAGGCTTGGACTCCCGTAGTGTCTGACATGCACAATTGCACCTTGAGCATACTCATGTACATGTCGTAGACAACAAGTGTATAACGATGGCAGAATCGTTTTCCTTTCAACGCCTGTTTGTTCTACCATCACTGAATCTCGCATATGAAGGCATTCTGCAGATTCAAACGGCAGAAAATCAAAAGTTGTTTTTCACTTTCGCACAACTGTCTATACCGCACTGATGAAATAGTGACCACAATTTCAAAATGGGGTTGTCCTTTCTCTCGAATCGTTAATCGGTATGAATAACAGTTCAAGGCACCGCATCTCATATTTGTTTATTCGACTGTGAGTGGAATTATCATTCTGGAGTTTTGGTGAAATCCATCGACATAATACACAAAAATGATTGGATAGTTCATTGCATTGTAATATCAGCTAGTTTCTCCAACTTTTGTCGGTTGATCATTTTTCCGATGATGAACAATATCTATAGGCCGCAAATGATCTCCAACAAAGGCAATCCTCACTTCGTGTATAGTTGAATCGTTGAATCATCCTACACATTCTCCAGTAGGCGTTTTTCAGCATGAATATCAGTGTAGTGCGCATCAGTTAGCATCATGTCAATGACTGTTTTGAAAACACGCAATGAATTGTCTTTTCGATGAGGAGCCCTTGCAGTGGGGTAAAGATGGATCCTCCCATGCTAGTAGCTATTCTGCGGGGTGCACGTGACTCATCTATGACATCGCCGTTTAGATACATTTGTAGGAATTTATCGTAACCATCTGGGAAAGAGAGCAGAGGGCCAGATTCACGATTAATTCTGTCTTTTCATTTTGGAAGTTAGTGGGAATTGAACTATTCCGACTTCTGACTCGAATGACGTATTTCGGAAGCGTCAGTTGATTTGGCAGTGTATCCGGCGAGGAAAGTTTGCTATGGTTCCTGCGGTTCTCCGAGTTTACACAGTATAATTTTCCCGGGAGTGATACACTTTTCAGATCTTCTCAGTAAGAACACACCTTAGTCCTAATATCAATGAGAAAATGTCAGCTGAAACCGTAATCAAAAGGTGGATTGTACCGATAAGTAAAACGATTTGTTTCTGGTTGATGTCTTCCCGCCGCTCCTAACATGTGGCGTTCATTTTCTTGAGGATCAAGCAGATCTGAATCTGCAGAACGCAATTGCCATGCTCGCAACGGTGCATCCCTAAGTCCGGCAGCACGTCGCTGCGGTACATTCACTTTCACTTTTGCTCCTTCACTGATACACCTTCTTTATCAGTTTTATCTTCAGCTACCCGTCGGAATGCTTCCGCTCCACAAATACGAAAACGTGCGTTTGGTATTTTGCAAGGCAATAGTGGGATGAACCAAGGTGGGTTGACTTCATTGAAAGCAATGACATAATAAGAAAAGCAGTTAAAAAACCAAATAAACGGAATTTTTAACGACACGACCTTATTCCAGCTTATTATTGTACAAAATAATCAAATCAAAATGAAAATTTCCCTCACAAATGTCGATGGTATCATTGAAATTGAATCGTAACGAGGCTTGTTTTCACCTTTCTTAGGTGACATCTACACAATGATAGACGCAGGGTTCGTAGACCATGTTAGTCGGAAACCGGCACTGTAATTGGTAAACCCTTATTATTCATCAGAAAGTTGCCAAGTCTATCCTAAAGCGGTGCTCATTAAACCGCTTGAGTAGAACAGTTCGTAATGTGATAATGCGAATGGCAAGCAGATTAGCATACAGCGGGTTGGGTGGAACTGATTGAATAATATGGTCGCAGTTCAAAGTGCACGGATCTGCGTGTCTGTGGTTAATACTGCGTATGTGTAATCATGGAACAAATGCCACTTGGTCACTGAGTGGGGTCATGCCGAGAGAATAAACATGTGGACGTAAGAGCACGTGTGCTTACTTAGGCCAGCTTTCAGGAGAATCTTTCAATGAGATGAATCAGTGAATGTTTGTGTATGTGAACATGCTTGTGTCAATAATCACGGAGCCACCGTCCATGACCGTGCGTGTGGGCCTGACGACCAGCATGGACAAAACATCACGGGAGCAGTGTCGTACATGAATGTGTGGTTGTGTGTGTGTGTGTGTGTGTGTGTGTGTGTGTGTGTGTGAACGCTTGCCTGCCTGACGCACCGGTGAAGAAACCGGTTCACGATAGTTGTTATCGTCGCAGAGTTGGCAACAGTCAACTACGGTATATGTAGCGGGCATATATAAGACGCACGCAGTCTAGAATGATAAGTTTTGTCAACATTTTAAAATAATCGGATGGAGCTCTCTTGGAGACCTTGGATTTGAAACTGATACAATTTCACGGTTTTATTCATATAGATAGATATGATTACACATATTTCAGCTAACCGAAGCAATTTACCGATTTCGAAATAGGACAGGGCCACACCAGAGGACAATGCGTATTAAGATCGAATGCTCACGTAATAGTTTGCTGCTATCCATGCTCACTCTATCATCTTTGTACTATTGTTGATATATTAAGTTCTGGGTCTTCGTTTTGATCTAGCAGTATATACTATAACTCTCGGCCTTGGCAGTATCAGAGGGGGATTGCACGACGATACTTCGGGAAAAATTGAATACAAGTTGAGCTCTGCATCAACAGTCTGCTTCATGACAAGTGACCATCATGGATTATACCTGAGATCTTCAACGGGAAGGACCATTCATAATGTTCAGCCATGGTTTTTCAGAAGGGA
Source organism: Fasciola hepatica (assembly GCA_948099385.1). Classification (NCBI taxonomy): domain Eukaryota; kingdom Metazoa; phylum Platyhelminthes; class Trematoda; order Plagiorchiida; family Fasciolidae; genus Fasciola; species Fasciola hepatica. The sequence continues at coordinate 540,477 of CANUEZ040000240.1, read as the reverse complement.
TCCACGATACCGAGGCAAACATCCAATAAGTGGTCGACGAGGGCACTCATTACCCAATTTTGGTGGCCAAATGTGGTTTGGGATATCCGAAGTATTGGTAATGATGTTTAAGTATGGGTGCACTGTATGCTGTCACTTCACGAGAATTAGGGCTGTTGCAGGGAGCCTAATTGCTGAGGGAGTGGTACTGTGGGGATTATTATGCTAATGTAGAGCTTCGTCCCGACACTATCGATGTACTGTCGGAGATGGACGTCCTTGGAGTACTTGTCAGTAGAAAATGGTTCCGCAACTACCACTACGTACGCAATGACGTTTTAACTTAGAAAGTATGTGGTAGGACAATTTAAACAATTATTATGAAGCGAGCTTGCAGATCTAGTAAAATTACTTTGGATACCACTTTAGAAAATATGACTGCTTTTTCGAAAGGCAATCAGTTTTTTGTCACGGTTTCATAATTCGAGTGAGCCGACTTGCCTTTCTCTTGGTCATTATATTCCGTATATCGGTGTGATCTGATTTCTGCGAAAACAACTAACCCTGTTTATGAAACCTGTGTAAGTGCGTTGCATGCCTAAGCAATTACATTATTTCATTCACTTAGTAGATGTCAATAATCGAGTAATTTGCTCGTCATTTTTTCATTCAGAACCACATTCCCATGTACTTGATCACAATAAGCAGTGGTTCAGGTCGACGTAACCCTACTTGTAAACATTTCAATAAATACATTCTGATTTTCATTAGTCATCAATCCACATGGGCTTGATTTTATTCGCTTTACCCTCACGAATGCTTCAGACGCTAAACTCAACGGTATGAGATGTTCTCTATTTCTGCAGGCACAATCATTAAGGTTTCTCATTGGTCAGCCTATCATAAAACTAAACGTGGATGAGAAATTTTGCGGTCCACCATCATAACGAAGAACAGTGCCAAATTACGCTACTTTATTTAAAATCAGTCTAATACTTGAGATTCAGGAGATAGCTTGATGTATTGTCAGTGGGGATTTGAATGAGTGATTGTCGTAATTACAATAATGAAATCAATCAATAACAGACGATTGATGCAAGGTGTCTATTTAAATCCCGACACACTATGTTTCTTTCATTGTGGCAGTTATTATATTCATCACGTATCATTGTTGGTAAATGTTAAATCATTTTCAGAAAGATTACCCACGGTAACCGAAACGGTAAGATACTGTAACTTCTGCCAACAAACCATTGTTATTGCCATTATAACTTTCACAATCATGAACGCAGTGAGGATTATCCAACCAACAATTTTTTGGTCAATCGTGTATCAGTATTATTGTGGTACTTTTGTTCATCACTCAGCCTTTGATTCCATATCGAATACGAAGCTGTACAGTCTGACGATGTTATCTGGTGGTATCTATCGTGGCCGGCATCAGCTCGTTCAATTTTGCAACATTCAGTTTATTGAAAGCTAGATAGAAGGCCGATCCAAAAAATAGTACACCATGTCTAAGAAGGTCAACGAGAAGGTTATTGCTATAAAACAAAGAAAGTAGACCAGCTTGATTATAGATCTAATTCCAGTTTTGCAAAATGCTAATGTTTTTCGATGAAGAGCCTAGAAAGCGTGATAATCAAGTTTGACAATACGTAAGAAATGTATCGTTGTACGTACGTTTCTATTAAAACTCTTGTGATATGTATTTCCGTTGAATCTCCTACTTCTTACCAATTCGAAATCTCGCTTTGATTCTTGTCATATCCTTCACATTAGTACCACCCGTTTTACACGTTATCTGTGAGAGAATGAGCAGACACATAGCCAGTACACTACCTAATTGATAGCATAGTTGTTCGGTGGACAGCCAACACGTCTTCGCCTATTCTGCATCGAGGACAAGATCGGGGCAAATGCGGAAACACGAAAAACCAATGAGATGCCAACTACCATCTGAACTGATTAGGCTAACTGGGTTTGTTCCCAGACCGACCAATCTGAAGAACAGACTAAGAATAACAAGTAAAACCAATAAGATTGGGGGGCAAGATTTGGTTGTGACCACCATTCGTCGTAAAGTAACTGAGCTTTTTTAAACCAAGAGGTAAATATGATTCGGAGGCAGATTAGTTTTATTCCTAGAGCGAGTGGGATAATTCAAAACGTCATCATTCGAGTTCAATTATCGGGTGGAATCTATTCTTTTTTGCGCTTAGAAACTGGATTCGTTGATTTTACAATAATATAATATTTGTGCAACCACACGTGCTCGTAGGTTATCCGTAAACAAATATGTGAATCTTCGGAGGAAGATAATGAAAACAAAATCCGTCGTTTTACCAGCTTTCTCCTTGAATCAGTGTTCAGTATGTATCATTGCTAAACATATTGCAGGTTACCAGTTAAGCAAACATGTGCCGCTTTTGATGAATTCAGAAGAAAATTATTATATTTTGCACTTACTTCCCCAGGAAAATATTTTTCTTCCCGTTTTGGACGGAGTCGGTTTTCACGATGATAATGTGCTTTTATTTGAAGACGGTTTTGGGTATTTAATTACATTCTACGAGAAAATGCATTAGACGAAAAGGTTAGATGTCCTGCGTCACATTTTTTTTCATATTGCGTTGTTCAAGATTGAAAAACCTCTACAAAGGCATTCGGTACAAATGACAGATGCCGGCTATAGCTTCGAACGAAATAACGTTTTAGTAAATAGGACCTTTTGCTTTGACCAGTAAATTTGAGCAACCCATTGATTCGTGTTACACAAGAAAGATTGGTTGTTTTGTTTATAACTGGTGAGTGCCACCCATTCGCAATAATATATGAATTGCACAATGACATTACGATCATTTTCGTTTTTAGTTTCCACATTTATGCATCCTACATTATTCTGTTTTGAGGTAAAACCCAAGCCTTTAAATACCACAAGCATTCCGTTTTGTTGACATTTTTGTATTCCGTATTCAAGTTAGACGTGGGAGAAAATGGCAGCTGATTAACAGCGGTGATGTGAATTATCTTGCTTTTATAACTCACATAAAAAGTGTGGGGAGGTTCATTATTTTCGCTCCATATTGCACGATTTGATACTGTTTAGGATTGACATTCGACAAACATGCTCCGTTTCATTGCACCATCAGTCCCATTTTCCTCGGTGCGAATACGTGTATTGAATTTCAGATAATACTGTGACACTGCCTACAGCCATTTGTGGGATAGGGTTATAAAATAATGTTGTCTACTTGATCATTTGTAGCCTTTTTGATAAAATTTTAGACGATTGGATAAAAATAAATGAAAAAAATAATAAATTAAATAACCTAAAAGAAAGTTCAGTAAATAAAAATAATAAATAAGTTTATTACTTTGTTCAAGGACCGATAACCGAAAAATTGCACCAACATATAAGAAAAAGTGTTTCTTAGTTCATTGGACACCAGCGATGGGTTGATGAGGTATCTAACGAGATATGGTAGGATAGATTAAAGATGAAAGGTTGTCCGGGATCAGCTGTTGGCACTTGATCAGGCTCAAAAAGTAGGAACAAATGCATGATTTGATGACTGACACTTATGCTGATGCTGAATGCAAAGAAATTGCGGAGATGTCGGTCTCAGTGTCAATCGGAAAACAGGTATTTCACGAGGAAGTTGGTAAGCATGAGATTAAGATCAACGACACGAGACAATGGCCATGAGGAGCCGCAATGTACGCAGAGCGGGAGAATAGACCTTGAATGAGTGCGTGATTAGGATCGGACATTTTAAAAGAACGAAACTGCTTTATTTTACGAATAGCTCCGTTGAGAATATCGTACTCTGCTGCAAGAATGCAGATTCGTCGGACGTGTATCAGGGATGGTTATACTACAGCAAGTTCACCTAAGATCCGTTTGGCTCTGCATGTCATTTCTATACACACAATGTTTCACTACCTATTAAGTGTTGGATAATTCCTCGAAAAACAAAGCCCCCTATAGGATAGAACTTTGTATTTCACACTCGCCCCCCTTACGGAATTCCTATATATGTTTGAGGACTTAACAAAAGAAAGAACAGTATATTGTATGCGAATACATTACAGAGTGTAAACTAATTTCGGCATTTCTCTAGGCTGTACATGTATAGGGGAAAGTATAGGCGAGCACCAGTTGTATTGTAGGGGCACTGAGTAGTCATCAGGGGAGTGTCGACTTTTGGTAAATGAGGGAGTTCGATCAAAAGCCTGGCCGTTAAAACCGATAAGATTGTAACACAAACGAATTCTGAAGTAGAATGAACAGTATTCACATGATGACGTTAGTTGAGTTCGAATCAACTTTATGCTATGGATCACATGTCGGACTGAATGAAACTTTCTTGAACTGCATTTGCAATGTTGATTTTATCACATTAAACCACCCCACTCACTCATGAGACGGGCTGTTTTATTCCGCGACTTGATGGAATGCATCATCGTAAGCAACCATAGACCTTGCTTTCGAAGATCATGGAAACAACCAATACCCAACGGTACTACTGCAGGCAGACTGTATTACAGTTAGTTTCACAGTGCACCATTGCCAGTCTTACCGTTGTGGTGTTCAAAAATCTTGCGCAGTAATACAACCAAAAGGTAACCCAATTCTCACCATCGGGACTAACCGTGCTGATCGCGGATGATATGAGGTTGTGATCGATGCCGCGCTTGGGAGAGATATGTGGACGACGATAAACGCTGCTTCCGAATTACGCTGACACCGCCAATACCCTGCCGTACTACTGCAGCCAGACTGCATTATGGTTAATTTCACATTGCACCATTGCCAGTCTCACCAGAGTGCTTTCCAAAACTCTTGCGCCATAATGCAGCCAAAAGGCAATCCGATTCTCACCATCGGGATTAGCAGTGCTAATCACGGATGATATGAGTTTGGAGTCGATGCAGTGCTTGAAAAAGATATATGCCCGGCCATTTGTACTTGTCGGCTTCCGAATGTTGGTGAGAGAAAATACTTGCAGACACCGAAAAAAGCACAGTAGTTATTGCGTTCAGTATGATGTCATCATATGCACCTGCTTCGGTTGGAGTCCATAACCGGCACTGACCGCCAAGTGCTAGAATTTCCAATTCGATTGCCATGATGCAAAAATGGAGTATTCCCCTTGTTTTTTATAATTACTTCACCTTATATCGGTTTCTATCAAAATACTGGCATTTGGCTGCAGCTGAACAGTGCAATTTCATGTCACCGGCCGTTCCTGTGTGGAGGGAGTATTAACGAGAATAAGTCCGATGATCAAACTCGCCAGAAGTTTCGGCCATCAAGAAATGCTAGCAAACCGAGTGGAAAAAAAAGCACCCACAGCTTATTTGGGATTCGAGAGTTATGCGAACAACCTGGCGGAGTATAGCATCGTGACGACCGATTGATTGTTATTTCTCCGTTGTACATAACCGTTTTAGGAGATCCGCATGAAGGTCACCTAAGTGTAGCAAAGATTCGTATTTGTATTCGTCTGTGTATTTGCAATTGATCAAATTTTTGAGTAGAAAGAAGTCCGCATTTTTTCGAAAATATTATTCATTTGGCATCAAATAGAACGGAGGGGATGAGAAAGAACGAATGAATATCCAAATTGCCAAAATATTTGTAGAAACTCGCGCCCAGTTCTTAAGGACTCGGACCACATAGGAAAGGACGTAAAGTTCATTGACAGTAATGAGGAAGGTATGAATCGAAAGTAGGAACGTGTAGAAGGAAACGAGCATTACCTGTGTAGGTCCCTGTGCACTAGATAAGTGCTGTCTACAAAGATTTGTGACCAAACTTGTAACGTGTGTTCAGGTGAAGTTCACTTCTTTGAGCATACAGTTCACTTAAAATTGTGAAGGATATCCGACTGATCATGTATAGACCTAAACAGAGAAAATTTGAATGGTTCTCCTCGAGAACCGCAAAAACAAGGGAGATGCATAAAAGAAGAATAAAAGACAATGGTTAACGAAAAAGGAAACAACACTCTGTTCAACAATAAATTGTCCAAGCTTTGGGATCACTTAGGATGGTAGGCTTAGTATCTTAACACAGCTTGAAGTATGAGATGACCACTTCGAATTCGCGTCGATGATGATTCATAAGTATTTGACCGACACCATTGTACCTTGTAATTCTGGAGAAGTGACAGTTAGATCACAAGGATAAAACTCTCAAGAAAGTGAGAAAATGTATCAAAAACATTTGGAAAAATTTAAAGCAAAACCGGATCCGGCAGAGATATCGTAAATGCGAGACAGATTACTGCAAAAAGGATTGAAACCTTTGGTTACAGAAACAGCTCGGCAAAGAGCCACATCATGGGCATATCTAAACAACATTGAAGAAGCACGGGATGGAAGATCACTAATGTACGCGCCAAAATAAATAGGGTGAATTGACAGCTCCTTGAAGAATTCTTGTTCATTAGGGTTTGAATGTTTACAAACCCACACGTGTGCACCGAGTTTTGTTGGTAAATTCTTCCGACAAACATGCTGATGAAAGTTTATACCATCCATAAATTTCCAGTCTACGGAGGAGGAGAGTCCGCGGAATAGAAACGCAAGCATTTGATTGGTCCAAAAATACACATCACACCAACTTCGCTGATCCATTCACGGATTTGGTTATGTATGGTGGACTAAGGAAGCGACAGCATTCTCAGTTGACTTTTTTTGCTTCGTGGGCAGGAAGTAAAGGTTCTTGGGAAGAATTTATAGAATAATTCAAACATCTAAGTATGACACGCTTTGTACGTTGAGGACTGAATGAATTTGAAACTATGAGACGAAGCCTTCATCGATGCTACCGAAGTAACTAGGTTTGGGTATAGACAAAGTGGTGACGGCTCTCCAGCAGTCGGGAGTAGAAAACCAGCAAAAGGACTGTTCCGCTGAGGAGTAAATATATCGGTGAGAGAAACGGTACCATGTTTCAAATTTGGTGGCTTTTAGACATCGGTACCAAATCCTGAGGTTATTTTTGACAAATGAAGAAGCTTACCGATTCCATCCAGTTAGTGCAATTAATTTCTTCCCCGACCAACGAGAAGTGAACTTACTCCAGAATTACCCCGGTCCTTTTGGTAATTTTTCTTTCAACTTCAAACGGATTTTTGAACAAAAGAATTAGCGTGACCGTAACGTAGAATGACCGTTTTTGTGGGCTAGCACATGAAATATTCAGTTTACCCTCCCTACAAAATGTATGACATTATTATTGAGCGACGATTCCGAAAAATATGGAGGTGCATGGCAAACAGATTTTTATAGATGTATGTTATCACAAGAATCAGTTTGGAGACTGATTTTGATTTGTTCGGTTTGCTTGAAAGAGTGCAAAGCAAACCGGGAGAATGGAGTCTTTGTCTTGGCAATCGTGTTGGTGGCTTTAGGTAGATGTTAACATATGTTCAAAAAGTGTGTCTAAGCACAAGCAGGCGGGAAAAAAAACTAATGGAACACGTGGCTAGACAGCTTGATTGCATGGCTATGTTTACGCTCTGTAAAGTGATTCCAAATCAGTCAATATCAGATGATTTCCGTTTTTCACAACTCGGAAAACGTTCAGTGTTCAAGGATCATGTCATCGGCGTGAATTAGGGGACAAATTGGATGGAGTGTGCTTGAGATTGGATGGTCAGTATGACCATTGTATGATTCTTTTTTTCGACCAGAAGCTTCTTACAAGCAGATGATCAAATGTGCCGAGGTTCACATGCCATCGTGCGGCTTATTGGGCTTGTGAATTGATTTGCTACTTTGATTCAAACATTACACCTAGGAACCAACTGACGCGTCAAATACGAACGTAGTACTTCGCCCACAACTACCTGCCTTTGCCTCTCGTTAGCTGCTGAACCAGACACTGATATGATCGTCCTCATCCTTCAAATTCTAATTCAAATAGGTATTGCCTACTGGTTTCCATGATTCTTTTCTACGAAATGTGAGCATTTTATTCAATTAGACATAATTGCGAGGAATGAAGATATAGAATGACAGTAAGAAAAAATATCACTCGTGAGGAAGAAAGCTATGATTGAGGTATAAGACTTGAAATGTTACCTTTCCCTTCCGTGTGAATTTTCTAACCAACCTATCTATCCTTTCTGCAGACTCAGACAGTAATCCAGTTCATTGAGGGTATCCTTTGCCACAGCCGATCGAGGTATGCCAACATGTAAGTGCCGGTGCGTTATTGTTTGTCTCTGAATGGAAAAATAACTGATGCACACCAGATGGAAATTTAAGCTAAATATAATGATGTTTCGTATTCTATCTGAACCATTGAAAGCACTAATTTCGAAACAGTTCTGGTAAACCTGTTCGGTCCACATTTAGTGACTATTCTTCATCTTTTTGATTTATCTCAGACCGTTTTTGCTACAGAGGTAGCATGTTATCGGTCCCTGGGATACTGTACTGGAATAATGTACCTATTATTTGAGGGAGGTGTCACAAATATTGGCTTGGTCAATGAGTCGTCCGAACTCTTAATTGATGACTCTCGTTTTGCTGGCTTTTGCTCTTTTCCCCATCTAAGTTATTATTATTAGGTCTGGATCCGGAAAAGTCATGACGTTTGCTGATGTCTTTACTATTTGTTGTATTGTATCGAATGTAGAGGAAATAAATAACATCTGATAACCTTCGAAACATTGTTTGCTATTCTGAACGGAGCGGTCTTTCCTTCGGCCTATACAGAAGTTTCGAATGTAACTTTGCCCTATTTTGAACATCATCCCCACGCACCAATAAACTGCACAGAATTTGACCTTCCAAGAAACCTAAATGATGCACCCCACTGATCATATTTCGTCAACTATGGGCATGAATCGGGTTGTCCTATTTTTCGTAAAAGTTGTGCCATTTATTTTTCTGTTAAGTCTGCATTTGTATCTTCGTTTGTTCCACAATGAGTTTTGCCAAATTAATTTGTTTCTCACTCAGTATTTTCCATATCATCAGAGCGAGAATGTAGTTTCAGTTCACGGCATTCATATATTCAATCTTATATCTTCCTAATCGCATTTCAAGCTGAGCGAGAATTTTTACGTTTTGCGAGTCATTCTTCATGGAAATCTTTCTGGATTCACTTGGAGTTATAAATGGTTCAATTTAATCATCAGGGCCTAAACCTTCAGTCAAATGGATATGGTCATGTTTATCCTGGCATGATGATGTGTTTTGTTTCTTCTACCCTAACAGACAAAATAAATGGTGGTCAAACTGAGACTCCTTTGAACAATAGCAGGTCTCTGAGGATATCTTTGACAGAAGTGAGTCAAACGCCCTTCTTGGATGGGCCTTACGATTATCGTGCTTCACATACCTTACAGTTCCGGTCCCTTTAATGACTCAGTCGGGACAGTTGATACCGCGTCGACATCAGTTTGAGGCTGACGTCACAAACTGTCATATAGTTTCACGGACCTATCACATGGACTTAGAAAACTGTCACTTGAGCGCCGAATGCAATGTCCTATATTGCAATATTCGGTTGTATTGAGGCAGAGGGGCAAGAAACAAGTTTTCCGCTCCGTTCGGTCTACCTGTTGTGAAGATGTGTTGACTCACTGTGAATTGACTGCCAACTCATGTTTGTAGACTGCACCGGTGCCCTTCCGAATCCAAATCTTGCTAACACAGAATCAAGATGACCGGCATAGCCGGTCCACGGCTTGGATCGGTAAACCATTTTCTACGCAACCTCAGAGTTACATCTAGATTATTTGTAAGTGCAACCCCTCTGGAAACTGGCGCGTCTATAACTTTTACACAACGTGTGCTCATCAAATGCACATCGCACCACAATGTGCGGTCAGAACTACATACGTAAATATCACCTTTCTGCGACCAGATACCAATTCTAGTGTGACCGGAGCAGGTGATCAAGAAGCGATCAATAAAGAGATCAGTGGACGGCGACAAGCCTATTAGTCGATCCTTTGCGTTCCAGGTTGGCGAACCGTCTGATGCATGTAAAATGACACTGCTGTCAAAGATTGATTTCGTTTGTGACAATCAAAAACGAGGATTGCAATATGTTCACCATGGGGCAAACATATCCGAATTTCAATAAGTCTCCATCACTGTCGGTGATCATAAAAAATGGTTTTGGCATATGAATGATGGATTATAGTTCGGGTCGATCTTCGAGTGGCGGCTAGGCAAAACTTTGAACGCAAAGCTTATTAACTAGCAGGTGCAAGATTAATGGGCGTATTTTCCTGTTTTTAGCAATAGTGTACGTTCACAAAGTTCCTAACCACTGGCCTCGTAGCAGTGGGATCATGCGATTGATTCAAATTGGAACTTGAACTGAGGCTTGATGAACTGATTCGGACGTGTATCTTATGCGTCTAGCTACGAACAAAAGCTAAGTGTCAGCATTGAACCTTTTCTACCAATGATGGGTGCACCCTGGAAATGATTGGAAGGATACAAAAATGGAGAAAAAAACGGAATAACTAGGAATCAAAACTATGGGCAACCTCAGAAGTTGACTGCGCTAAAATTCGATTCAGTGTGCTGGATATCTTCTTATTTTCAAAATTTCTGACACACATCAACATTTTGCCGTGTGGTGTATAGGGGTTGTTTCCCAGTCTCGCTGGACCATTCACTTTCAATAAGAGTTGGCCTTCGACAGCAGGACCGCAAAGTACCTTATCATCGTGCTCCGACGACCAGTATCTTTACTTGAGAATGAAACGAACCAGGAGATTCCCAACAGTTAATGTCCGACAGTAAACAGTCGTAAAACGCAGACTGGTCACAGTGTTACTCAAAACAAATGAGCATTCCGATTTCCCTGCATACCCCATCAACCCTCGTATTATACTGAGAATAATTGCTTCGATCAGTATATATTTCGCGTGTTTGCGAACATTACGAGTGCATTGACTAGGACCGGCCTTGATAAATTTATTTTCCGGTAATGTGCAATGAAAAATCCAAATGTGTTTTGTTCTGAGTGTTACACAGTTTGGAAGGCAACACATATCTACCCCTTGAAAGTGCTTCGAAATGTGCTGACGTTGCCTCGGATAAAAACGAACCATTTGATCATGAATTATCACAGGAAATCTTATTCACATGAACTGAGCTTTGATACGCCGTTTTCAAATCCAAAACTATATATGTTTTCATTTTTTTTCCTGAAAGTAAAAAAATAATCACCTGGGAGTTAGAAAATCAAGTTGCACGCAAATGTCGTTTTTCCCATGGGCGATGAGTCATTGAATAGTCATTTACTCTTTCACTTGCAATACTTTCGTCTTAGAGCTATATTTTTTCGTTTTAAATTCAAACGGGTGGTTAGAAAGTGTCAAAAACTCACTGTGTGTTTTGTTCTTTTACAGGAACTGGTACATTCCTGATTTGCATTAAACAGTGATATTGTTTTGGGTGAGTGTGAATGGCGGTGGCCTCCGTACACTATAATTACGAGTACAGGATAAGTGTACACTGTTGTTGATTAGGCATCGATAGCTTCTGTAATAGTCCTCGATACTGAAGGAGAAATTGCATCAGCAATGGCTAACAGGAGACTGAGGTTTCCGGAAAACAGAGTTCAATGGATGAAACAATTAGTAATTTGGATAACAGAGCCAGGTCATTGTTCTCACATACCCGCCGATGGAATTTGTGAGCGGATGATAATATGTACGCCCATAGATCTAATAATGGCTGGAGTGTAGGTTGATATGACCAATTCGTGAATGATAAAATATGACTCATCATGAAGCCTGAACCCTCAACTCACGATTGAAAACCGTGGAAGCATTGTTTCATCCTTGTTACGAATCATCGGCATTGCACATCCAACGAGCCCCCACGGAAACTCGTAACCGGGATGAACGATCGTGAATCGAATACATTAAACGAAAGGCTATCTGGGCTGACTTTCAGCGGTTTTTTGCACATCTAAACTACATGGTAGTGCACTATTTCGTCACTGGCTTTGAAAGGTACGAACCCGCTTCCCGCACACCGATCGACGTCCTTTGATAGATGACTTCTCTGTAAGGGACCTGAGTACAACGAACATATTCCGTTGTGATTCATCTACAAAGCTTGTTCACTATGGATAATTGAGTAGCTGGGAATTATATGTGTTACATAATGCATCACGCAGCTTCAACGCTCAACTCACTATTGAAACCATGGAAGCACTGTGCAGTTTTTGTCCTTGTTATGAATCATCAGCAAGGCAAATAACCAGTGTGGGCGGGAAGCTGGTTGTTACCCGTCAAAGCCGGTGACAGAAGAGTGCCATATCATTCAGTGTAGATGTGCAAAAACCGTTGAAAGTCAGCCCGGATAGCCTTGTGTTTGCCATGTTCCATTCACAATCGTTCACCCCGGTTTCTGGTCCCCGTGGGGCTCAGAGGATGTGCTTTGCTGATGATTTCTAACGGGAATGAAACAGCTGTACTATGCTTCCATGGTTTTTATTCGTGAGTTGAGGGTTCAGGCTGCATGATGAATCATATTATACAAATCCCATCTGCTGCTATTCATTTTGGTAATTGCTGAGATTTATGAGATGGGTGTTCAGTTCGTTTGGCCAACTTGGACGTGTACTTCTTTCCCTTTGGAGTGCAAAGTACACCGTTATTGAATTACTGATTTGAATGGGCATCTCAACAAAGGAACTTGTTTGCATTCTCATTTTCCTTCGTCTTATTCGCGATTTTGACTTGTCAACTGGGTTTTGGGTCTTTCCAAAAAATGTTTGCTAATTTTGCCATCCATTACACGATGCTGTGAAGTTGTGATCGAAACACAATCGGATATTTTCGACTTTGATGTTTTGAGTTATTGCACTGAACTTAGGCCTCCTGTTTATTATTCATACCATGTTGCATACAAGTAAGTTCTAGGTTGTTTTGATTGACAATTTTCTATGATTTATCACTGCGGAACATTTTGGCTTGGCTCGGATACATATTTGAGTTCGAAGAATCCAAAACGGGTAACTTCAAACTTCTTTTAAAGCTGATTTTTGAGTTCTTTATATGTTCAGAATTGAGTTTCTCCCGAACCTCATTTACCATAGAATGACAAGGAAACCTGGAATGATGAGAGGAAGCTTTCGATATGAATTTTGCTCTATTTGAGTGAGAATTCGGTAAAACAACTGGATGGATGCTTACCCCATAGTTTACCGTAAAGTGTTTGCTAGACCCATACAAGCAGCAATTTCTGACCTCAGGAAATATATCCCACCTGTCCGCGGATCACCTGAGGATTTTTCTCCTGCTGTTTTATAGAGACGATTCCTCTTGATTATCACATGAAGCAAAAGCATCGTGAGTAAATTCATACCGGTTTCTGTTCAGTAATAAACTCTCAATACCTGCATCACGAACCATAACAAATGAGGATCACAAAAAAGCACGCATAGTGAGTCGTCATTTAATAAGGTTAAGGTACGAGCCAAATACGTTAATGTTGGTAACACTGCAGCTAACTGAATAGATTAACCCTGGTAAACTGATAGATGAATGAGAATCTAAACCAAGATTCCTAGGCTCTATTCCATATTGTTTACCAGTTTTGAATAATTCTGATACTCTTATGTGATATTTAATGACATTTCATTCATCGACGCATATTAATGATAAAAATGTGAATGTAAAGATCACCACTGACTGTTGTTCTTTGTAATGATGTGCAGAATATTTTTGTCAGGAACCATTCTGTTTATTAAACTGTGAATCATACGGTTGCGTCGTGCGCATGGTAAGAACCGAGCCAGATATATTTGGATAAAAATCTATATGTATTGCCATGGTTCAAAAGAAAAATTGCAATTTACCTTCCCCAACGAAAGAATGTTTTTTTTTGTTTTTAATGTGTGTTATAGGCATGAATGCCACCTGAACGAGTTCTATTGAATATCCAGTCTGCTTACCCTAGTTGGGTGAAATGTTTACTTACTACGAGAAGGTCCTAAGCAGCTTCTTGAATAACAGGGAATTGGCATTAGCTCCATGGCTCATGATTTTGGAATCTTGCCATAATTATGGCGCTGAGGCAGTGCACCACAGGATAAAGTACAAGTGGATCCAATTTGGATAATGATTTGGCCCACCGCATGATAAGTCTCTTCTCAGGGGCTGGTGCTTTTACGTACACGAAATGATGTTACTTACCCATCCGTTTTAACGAGTTGACAGAAACTAGCTAGCTCCACTACTTGCGTGTACAAATTCGGCAACATGCGAAACAACTGAAGTGGTAGCTGTAGTGTGACATCCCATTCGTGATTCACTCGTGTTTCGTTCGTCTTACACTCGCTCATCCCTGATCAATTTATACCATGATCTGCACTGTCATTTACACTAATCACATGTGGATTAATTTCAGTTTAAGTGATATCGATTGAAAGCTCAAGTTACATTGGACATTCTTGTTCTGAGATTGACTCTTGTGTATCCCGTTCGTTGATAAGAATAAACCTTCTTCGTATATGTGCTATTTTATTCTTTCTGCCGAAAAAGTAACACAGCAGTCGCGAGTTATAGTTTCCAGACAGCTTAATTTTCATCCTACAATATTCCGTCTTCCTAGAGCACAATGTCCTCTGAGGGTATTTTGAGACAACTCACATAAACGTGACACAGGGGAAGATACTTTTCAGGGTGCTAAATGTTTTTAGCCATTCAGGGAAGATGATATCCTCTGAGTAATACATTGATCAATTCTGACTCTTCGGTTTCGTCGAAGTTTTCGTTTGTAGCCTCAGTGGATCGTCAGTGCTCGTGCATCAAGTGATTCATAAGTATTGCACCATCTGTTAGCAAAGGCAGATTGTTCAGAGGTAAATGGCCCGAAAATGTATGAGATAGTAAATGAGAACAAGCTGCTGGAGCAAATTTCGCAGCTCCATCGACCCGATGTGTTCAGTGAACTGGTAAATGTTGAACACAAATGTAGCTGGACACAGTTGAGAGAAAATCGATCAGCAGCAAGAAAAAACGTTTACACCCGCTGCTTCTTGATTTATAAGACTATAAACAAAATGAAAAATATTTGAGTTTATGAATTCCCACTTGACCTGCGACTTAGTCTACCCGGTTGTGGATCCCTAAGAAACATGGATAATTCACATAGATCTCTTCTCGCCTTACGGACAAGAAAGTGCGGGAAAGCCTTTGTTGTATAGAGGTTTGGAAACCGAACCTAGGATAGGAGACCGCGGTCGTAAGACTCTTGAAACGGCTCGCTCGGGTTTTGCTTTGACAAAGTTTAGAAAGGCACTGCTTCGTTGGAAGACAGATGGATTCACATTCAGCCAAGAATTGTTAAGTGTAAAGGGGGATGTACACGGACACCTAACCGCATAGTTGGCATTATTTGACGAGAAGCAACAACAAACACAGAGGTATCCGCTCCTCACTCCGTCCTAGATTTAGCGTTTATTAAATATAATGGTAGGCAGAAAAGAAACAAATGGATGAGTCGAGTTTTTTCATCGTAGCGCTATCTCTGACTCATTGGTCATATGATCGTTACACTGAAAATGCTAAGTGAAGTGACAGTGACGAAATGAAGTAAAAACAATTTTTTGGGGTTTATTCTTGCTCATCCGGTATGTATAATCAGTACCATACCATGCATGATGTTTTATGGCGCCCACGGACCTGATCGTGTACTCCCAAATAGATCTGATCACCGTTTCTTATACCGCCAACCCATAAAGAACAATGTGCAGATAATTAGTAATTACGACTCATGTAGTTCACACATGTTTATGAAGCATTTGATAGTTATTTCTCACCATTCACAGTTTTACGTGGACTGTTCATATGAATTGCCAGCGGAATACGAATGCCTTCATCTGGCTGAAAACAGCCAACAATGACCGGTTTGTTCACGATATGGCTGATGGTGTCAGCAGCTGAGTATCGCAGGGGTTAACGAATTCAAGTGGTCAGTAGTCTTCAGATTTGAAAAGAGCACCGATGAATTCAGAAATTCCACGAAACGTTTCATCGAGATTAACAAGTAAAAAAGTGTATTCACTGATGAAAAACGAAAGTACATGTAATAAATGTGCAAACAATAATCAAATAATATATCCAAAGTTTGAAAAAATTACACTATATGCTTATAGTAAATGCACAAATATTTCAAAAGACTTGATAAACATTTTGATTTGAGTGTTTTCGTAAATGCATTGTAAGAAAGTTGGAAGAAGGTACAATATGTTTGTTGAGAGTCCGTAAAATTAAACCCGTTCACAATAATTTGCAAGTTCTGCAGTAACTTCAACATTTGCGCGATGTTCAAATTTCGAATATTTGTGAAAAAATCAGGTAAAATGGTTAGTGCTATGAACAAGACGTATTCTCATCCCACCATAAATATGAATAGTCTCATTGTTGGATACATGTTATTTGCTCATCACTATCTGCTGGTTCCCCTCATAACCCCTTTCTACAGGATCTCAGTCAGTAATTTCGCATTTCTTCCCATGTGAACACGGTGGTCGCAATATGTGCTAGTTTTGCTGTGCGTCTCCGATAGGCAAAATTGGGAATTTTATTTTACCGAATATATGCAATGATATTTCCGAGATGGTAAGCAATCACAAATAAATAGAGAGTAGAAGTGACAAATTCAACCATACATTAGAAGACAGGATTCTTTGCAAATGAGACAACTGGAATGAGACATTTTCGGTACTCAATGATGATGATTTTCCATCGGGCAGATACTTGATTCAATAAGGTTGTTAACGCTGTATGTTGCTGCTGGAATGATCAATTGGAACAAAGTGATTGTAGTTCATATAAATAGATATTCATCGCTTAGCTTGGTTGCTCTCTTAAGTGGATCTTTGGATTCAAATGGTGAATGTGGGTTTACAATGATTATTATAACCTAGAATGAATTTTATCGCGTCTGATTCATGTTTATGGTTTTGTTGTCAGACGTTTCAATCCTAAGCAGTTGTTATCCCAGTCAAAACGATCTGCTCTTGACACACCGTGTAAATAAGGAAAATAAAAGAATACATGGAAACCAACACAAGGTCACGAACAAGCTCGTTTTCTGTGATTCGTAATCATGCCATTACATCACGTTTTATATGAACATTGTTAAGGTAACAAAATAGAAATCAGGATAAGGCGGTGACGTAAAACATGCGTAAAACATGTGTTCAAATGGAGCACAGAGCAAAACAATGGAGTAGATAGTGTCAAGCAAAATGAGGAAACCATTCGGTAAACCTGATTGGTTACCGCCACGGCAGGCATCCATTGTGGGTCAAAGGCTTCCGTGCACACAGTGGGGTCTTGGTCTACTTATCAACACAGCCTCACAAAAAGCTAGAAGCTCTGGGTCTCGATTCCATGCAATCACTCGGAACGCTTGATCCGGATCAATCCGATGACGAAAGGTCACAAGGTGTTTCGCGATCGATGAAGCCGTCGTCTGTTGTCTGGGTGGAGGATGACTCATCCACTGCACTAATCACTTCTGTACATGCTCCCCCATTCGTTGACTGAGGCAACGATCCGTTCTGTCTATGTAGGTGTCACAGCAGCTGCAGGTGAACTGATAAATGATGTGAGAGGCATTCAGGTTCGCGACACTGTTTGAATGTGCTTGGAGGTTTAGTCGTTTGATGGTTTGCGAAATCTGCAATTCAGCCGCCAAGTAGGTGAGCTTTAGCGCACACTTTAGATTTTGGCTAATTCGATTGAACAGATGATCCTCTTTGAATGGCAACACTAGAGTAACTCGTTTTTTCTCGACCTTGTTGACTCGTACGGTCTAAAGCCTTTCTCTTTTGTGGATCTCAATGAACATTTCCGGGTATCCATTGGCACAAAGAATTTGAGATAAAAACTCTTCTTCCTTTTTCAGTTGGTCTACACTGCAGATTTTGCGTGCTCTGTGGAACAGGGTTTTGACCAAGCCCCTTTTGTATGCAACTCGAGCGAAAATGGAGAACTGAATATATTGTCCACTTCATGTGGCTTTACGATTGATAGTCTTCTGAATTGGCCCATCTGCACGTTTTTTATCATGATATCCAAAAAAGTGAGGTTGCTGCCACTCTCTGTTTCATATGTGACTGATAGATTGGGATGTGTGGTGTTCATTAGGTTTAAGAACTTAATAAACAGTTCTTCCTCAGTAAAAATCAAAATATCATCGACATGACGCTTGTACAAGCTAAACTGGATAATATTCTGATGAACATTTTTCTCAATCATCCCAAAATGATATCTGCCAATGTGGGTCCAAGAGGGCTTCCCATTGCCACACCATCAATCTGTTCGTACGACTGTCATTCGAAATCAAAACGTATGTTTTCTGTACGTAAGAGAATGAGATCCCGGATGTATGTAACAGGAATCAGTAAAGTGGTTTTGAGTGTTGCTACCATGTCGCACAAATACTCTACCGTTTCTCTTACGGGTACACTGGTGGATAGCGCATCAACATCAACGGGAAACAATTTTGGGAACTCACGGATATTCACTCCAGGATATCTGATAGTTCAAATGAGTTCTTCAGACAGTGTGATGTAATGTGCTTTCGGATGGGATATAGAATATCCACCAGCCAGCAAGCCAGTATGTGGCACGCTGAATTCTGCATACATAAAACAGGTCTCAATGGAACATCAGGCGTTTGGGTGCCTATCGGTTTCAGTTTTCTGTATACATCCTCAGAGATAAATGCATGCAAGCGTAATATCTGGAGATGTCGTGTGAGCTGCTTCTCTACGAACAAGTTGTTCGCTAGGGTAGAATCCGGAATAAATCGTCGTTTGTCCCCCAAAGTGCTATTTATCTTTTTAAGGTAGTACTGTCTCTTCATGATGACGAAACCTGATCCCTTATCTGGCTGAAGAAATACCACATCTTTCATCTCTTTCAATTGTCTAATTGCAGTGTTGTGCTTTTATGATAGACAGTATTCTTGTCGCACAAGGGTTGAGTTGAATACTTCCGAAAGATCCACCAATTTCGCCCTAAACCAACCTGCTTTGTCCTCTGAAACCGAAGTCAGATTTTTACCTTGGTCATTTAAATTTTCGAATTGAGCTTCCTTTTGTAACTGGCTGATGTTTTTCGGAGGCAATTTGAACTTCATACCTAATGATAGAACTTCTTTTTGTGCTTTTGTCAGTTGTACCGCGGAATTATTGTGAACATAATTGGTTGTATCTGACGAGAACATTGGTACCTCTTTGGGATTGCAGAGTCCTCCATAAAATGTTTCTATAGTTTTGGTTCAGGTTTTTTGCATCATTTTCATTAAGAAATTTTCAAACTTAATTCGACACACAAGTGATAGACTTGATAAGATGACAGAAAAACGGTGCTGTGTTTCTCTGAGTTTTGGTATCTGTTCCAGGGCCGCCTCAGTGTGGGAGTTCGCAATTCCAACTAGGTTTGCATTGTTTCTCGGTAGCTTTGCGTTTGACAGGATTTTGAAAAATTGGTTTGGAAACCGGCAGGTAGATAGGCGTTCGTTCAAAACATCAACACTTATCTTTTCCACTGTGAGTTTGTAAAGTAATGTCAACAGACGATCCAAGGCTCGCGTGATGTTAGCGGGGCGAAGATTGAAAGAAATGCTTGCATCTCGCAATTTATGTCTTCTATCTGTTTTGATGAATTGGATCAAGGGGACCTAATGTTAAAAATAAGGCGGTGAGTCAATACCAAGTGGAGGAGAGA
The DNA here is from genome assembly GCA_948099385.1 of Fasciola hepatica. NCBI lineage: Eukaryota > Metazoa > Platyhelminthes > Trematoda > Plagiorchiida > Fasciolidae > Fasciola > Fasciola hepatica. The sequence continues at coordinate 520,750 of CANUEZ040000240.1, read as the reverse complement.
GGATCGAGTATCACGTGCGTGACCTCGATCCGTCTCTGGAACGTGAATGGGTGTCCGCGGTGTCATTAGTCCGACCAACGGATCTGTGGTTAGTTTGTGAATAGGGGGTTGGCCAACGAAGCCTTAGCGCTATCACGAACTGTTTTGAGCGCTCAGCGGGGGATTGTAGAAACGATTACATACCGCTTCCGCTGTGGCTAGAACACGGCACTTCATACATGAAAACTAGGTAAGAAATTCAGCTGATTCAGGTGCCCGTGATTTTGGAAGGACATTATGACAGTTCCGGGTCATATTCTTATTCAATGCTTCAGGATGACAATCATATGCACAATTGCGTACAAGTCTTAGGTATAAACTGTTGCAACTGCTAGGCATTGCAACTTTTGACAAGCTTATATAATATCGCTGCAGGACATAATCCTGTGCACCACAAAGTAATTGCTGACTGTCGGGGAAAATGATAACCGTGCAAAATGTAGACCGTGAATGAACCAAAGATAAGCGGAACGATGAACAAGAATAAACGGCATGGAAACCGTATCACTTTTATAAGTTACACTCAAATGAGTGTCTTCGTGAGTCCGTTGTGAAATGCACTGATGCTGCAATTAGAATTCCGTTTGAATTCGAATCTAGGAGGTGACAAACATATGGCTGAGTACTCTAAATACTGAAGCAGATTTATGCCTGTAAGATGTGCCTACGGTAGCCTGAAAAAGGAGCCACCAGGATACATTTTACACGAACCATATAGCTGTTTGGTAAAAAGAGGGGAAATTGATCTACTCAAATTGTATTCCTATTCTAGTAGTTTAATCTCCTTTCACTTTGACCGACCAAAATGTTTATACTAGTTAAAACAGTTAATTATTATCAAGGAGTTATTTCCCACATTGAGTTGCCGAATCATCTTCGAATTTTTCTCACAACACAATCAAAAAAAATTTTGTCCCATCGTTAGCAGATCTTTCACGATGACAGACCTGAGGACATCGAGCATCCGTTGATCTGAAAAGCAGTACTACAACAAATGAATGTAAAATAGAGGGCAAGTCATCAGAACGTACTGTCATGTGCTAGCCAAGTTATGCTCAGAAGAAAAACTCAATGTGGAAAAATAATGTGAGCAACAAACCGCATTTCACTGGTTTGTTCAGTAGTCAGTTACATCACATTGAATAGCTTAGGGGACAATGAGGTGACGTGAGGGAAATATTGTGTGGATGTGCATCTGCTTACATTATTCGCGTTACACCTTTGATGACAGCAATGATAACGAGGCGGATGGATCACTTGAAGTTATATGCGCACAAAAATGAGATCACACTACCCCACGAGTGTGGAACATACTGCGTAACCAACCCCTAGGTGAACGGTTCGAGAGGGAGTTTCTCACCGATCCGGATTTGGGGATGCAAATTTTAACCCCACTAAATTGGAGGATAGCAAAAACAGAACCATTATCGTGGGGCTCTTTGTTATCTTGTCCTCAGCCTAACGTGTCATGACATGGCATACTGCATGGCATCTAGTCAGTTTCTTAGACTGGATACAACAGCTGTTGTTTAGGAATAGATGATTTCAAATGCACTGTTGTCACCATCTTACAATCGTTTGATTCGGACACATGCTGAAAAGAGGATTGCAAATTAAAAGAAACAAGACAGCAGTGAAAAGCTGGAAATAATTCCACAAACCATCTTATCCAGAATGAAAAAGAGCACCGGCATAGTCATCATTAGTTGAAATTTATATATGGATAAAATGGTTGAAAAAGAAAATTCCATTTAACCAAGAAGAAAAAGCATATGGCCGTGGTCAGTGACAAGATATTCACAAAAAATATGGGAACTGAAGAGGTCGATGTACGTACTCGTAGAAATGACCATTCATAAACTGAATGGACCACCAAAAGTACTGCAAGAAACTCCTTTGTTGAAAATGATTAGTAATATTGTTATATTCACGTAATAATAGTCAATTTTATTGCCACATATCAAGCCTGCGGTCAGGAGTTTGATCAACACCACAAACGGACACAAGAAATTCAAGTGAGCCAGGCGAAAGAAAACGATCCTTTTTCAGTTTACTCGTAAATAGTTCTCTGATTTTGATGTTTCTTTCAGCATTGACGAGAGAACTGGCATTTTCTCAAACACGCCTAACAGCTTTGCCACCACTGAATTTGATATTGAGCAGTATCGCTCAGTTTCCCTTAACGAGGGTATTAACCGCCTTTAAGGCTCCAATTAGAGAGCTTAGCCCAGCGCTGATGGTAACTTTGACATTCACACACGTCCAGTCATATTCTGACCAACAAGTGGATTTGCTAATCCCGTTAAGGGTAGCTATCTACATGCAACATGCGGTAGTGAACATTTTTTTCCTTATTTGCAGTTCCAACCAAACGGGAGCCATGCTTCAAAAATATCGGTTGACCATCGACCTCATTGCAAAATGGTCGAGATTCAAAACCGCAGAAGGGAGAGTTGCTCTCACGTTGGATAGCGCACATGCCTTGTTTGTGAACCAAAATGGCCAATTGGTACAAAACGCGTTTAAATAAAAGTGAATTGATAACCAACGATAGAATATCATCCGCGTAGTCTTTGTCTGAAGAAGTATTCATGTAAAGCAAACAACCCATAATGTCTGACCGACATATTCAGCGACAAGCTTTGTGATGTTAAATGCATGGAAGGCACCAGAATCAGAGATGAATTAAGGTATTTTTGAGAAATCCTGATAAAACGTATGATAGCAAATTGTTGGTACGAACATAGGGCAATGCTTTATATGGCTCTAGGTCCCTCATCTTTTCCGGCTGACCTATTGGTGATGGTTTCTTAATCAAAGTAGAACGAAGTTTTCAACAGACTCTGGATTTCAATTGAGTCAAAATCAATCTGAGAACGAAAAATATCGGTGGATCTGTTAAGTGAAATTGCTGAAGATTGGGTCATTTATGTTTCGACGATAATATAGAATACCTTGGATTTATTTATCATTATCAGTGACAGCAGAGCCCTTGACGGTGCATCTGGTACATCGTTGCAAATAAACATCAAGGAGCAAAAGTAAGAATTGCAGTACTTCCACAATAAACCGAATATACTTGTGTTCCGGATATATTACTTTAACTTTCGGGCCAGCCATATACAGCATTTAGGCTATACTGATCGCTGAAGTGAACAGAAATATCAGGCTTATCTGCCAGGGGATGGGTGGGAACTCGTCGTTGAAATGCACAATTGGAAGATTGTGCTGTGCGAAATGGCCTACACGAACGACGTATGGGCTCCAGTCACGAGTGAGCGGATTAGGCGCCTTTTACCAATAGGGTTACAACAGCGCTTGTTTCCTGTTGCCGTCAGGGTTCATGACAACGGAAAATAAACGCAATTCAGGAATTCTCACGAATTCAGCAAGACTATATAATACCAATAACATTGCATTGTCAGTGGAACTTGGATTTAGTCTACTTTTCAGTTACAGCGGACAAATTTTCTCAACGTTTATTTTACAACCCACGAATGCATTTTTAATCAAGCAAGAGTAAATGAAAACTGTACGGTGATCTCTTTGGTCGATAACCTCCAGTGGGAATATGCACTCTACTCAGCTCGAAAAATAGTGCCCGAAGGATGCCGCATATTGCACAAGAAATTCCGTTTGCGGTATCGAGAATCAGCCAACCAGCTAGTAACACAAAAGAGCTTATGGCTTTCAGGGATCTCTGAAAAAAATATCGTGATGATGATGACACAGACTGATCGATGATGATGGACAACCTTCTCAAAATTGCAAGCTATAGAGTATTATTATGGCATTACTGGTTTGAGTAGTGTCGTACTGTAGGTAATTGAGCCAATTGTAGCCCTTGTAATTATCGCATCGGTCGTCAACAGCTACGGTGAATAAATGGACAGTTAATAAATGGACTGACAGAGACGTAAACAAAAAAGATCACACACCAAGGCGTAATCTGAATCCGCATGCGTGGACTGAAATGAGCGACAATCTTCATTTTATCCACGCCAGTGGTGGCAAACTACAATATGGTCAATCTGAGTTCGGCTTTGTGAAGTCATAAAATAACGCCATGACAGTTTGTACCGCTTCTTTCGGCAGAAGTTCGTACTCGTCAAAAACAATCTGTGGTATGAGCACAGCTAGATGAGACGATCACCTTTGTCAGTGCGATTGGATGAAATGGCAAATTGGCCTCCGGTGTCCCATTCAGAACCTCCCGTTAGAACACTGAGGCATTGAAATCCCCAGCACTGATCTCCATGTCTCCCGAAAACATGTTTCGAAGCAGCTGAGACAAAACCTGATAGAATTCGTCCTTGCTTTTAGATGAACTGCAGTTACTGTATTCACACACAGACACGACGAACATGCATCAGTGCTTAATTTGTTGTTGACACCAGAAAAACCGTCCTACCAAACTGCAAACAGAAGACAGCTAGACGATACTCAGTCTAGCAATGAACGCTCAGCTTTCTTGCTCAAAGCAATCCCAGAGCCATATATATATATATATATATATATATATATATATATATATTCAGTACACAATGTAGTGCGTATGTTCAATGTACCGTTGGAAGATAATAGGGTAGACTGATGGTTTGATTCACGATCAATCACTTCATTGTTCGAGTATCAGGGGGAGTTCGGTATATGTTTACTGCTCAGCTATCCGTACAAAGATCAAAATCAGCAGCACATGCTCCTATGGTTCCTGTGTTATGCTGCACATTCACTCGGCACGATTAAGCATACTATGTAGGAATCGATTATCTGCTTCTCATTCTCAACTAATATATTTTCATGATTACTCATTACTGGATTCTCAACGGTTCACAACACTTTTATGTGGTTATCGGGCATCAGGCCCTTACGTTTTTCAGCTTGTAGCCTTTGAGGCCCCATTAAAACAGATGTGTAGGCAAGCTGGCCGAGAAATTAATACTTTCTAACAGAAAAGTGACAGGCGGTGGCAGGGTTCGAATCTCTGGTCTTTGACGTGTTTGGTTACCACCTCATTCCACTCGTTGATCAACAGGATCTTTTTGGTCATTCGTAATGAATACATTGACAGGTTATTCGTCGTTCGTAGTATCAATGTTTGTGGTCGAATCCAACTAGGAATCAGCGACCCAGTTCACGAAATAAACAATCTTACATTACCAACACAAACCTTCATTAGTATGCTTGATTTTGCTCGATACTCCAGGATGGCACCACTAATAGGTGAACCAGCTACACCAATGGGGGTGACTGAGGAAGGGATTTATTTACCATATATTGAAAGTCCCTTGGAGCACCTCTTCTGTTTTATGTATTATTTTCTTATGATTTTGCTCCGTCGCTGTACGCGCAAGAGGTTTGTTATGTTTTGTCGGGTGAGGAACAGGCAGCACGGATATCATCAGATAACACTGGATTCGGGATCGTCATTGTATAAGTGACTAAAAACTCACTCACTGATAAACCGCATTTGTTAACCCCAAAACGAAAACAGCTGTCGTTCCAATGATGAGCTTTTGGTATTTTGAAACATAAAAAACTCAAAACTACTTGAAATTACCCACAGTTTTGAAACTCAGATAAATAAGAAATGCATAATATGCTGCGAGTTATTCTGATGGATTGGATAAAACTTTGAAATGTCACGTTGGAGTGACCTGGAAGACGATGGTAATTCATGACGGGCCGATTTGCATTTACCAACCCACAGAGAATGATCGGGCACGCCCACTAGCAGAACACATAACTGATCAACCACAATGAATGTGCCTTGTTCGAAACGTTACGTCCAAAAGTAAAATTTGTACGCACTACTATACCAACCATCTATAAACAAATTTACTGCAACTGACCAAAAACTGAATGACGACTTGCTGTATCCAGCAACAAATAACGAACTCCATTGGAAATAGGTTAGGACCCATTTTCGAAATGTGAGATCTTTCATTGAATGAGCCTACAATCCACCAATACTTTTGCAATAAATATGTGCAATAGACTAGTGGTGAAACATGGAACCTAATCGCAAGAAAGAGAGAAGCGAATCGCATTTGCACCAATGAGTGATCATCTTCAGGGTTGCTTCTCTTCTAACAGCCCACCACATAGTGCAGACTCCAAAGATTAAGCCTGATTTCTCACTTGTCATCTTTGTCATGTGTTTTATTTGAAGCCACTAAAAGCGAGGGCAGCAGAGAAAGACAGCGTTCACTGAGGACCATTTAAAAATGTCATGATTTACAAAAGTCTGACATCAGGATGAACTACAAAGTTGCCCGGCTAAAAAAGCATTGTACTCCGCAAAATAGGATTTTCACGTCCATGATTGGAACAAAAATCAAACTGTAAAGAACACGGGCTAGTTTTCAAACCAATTTTGAATACGGTTTATGTTTGCCGTAATTATTATGGTAAAATGTCTGGATGACAAAAAAAAGTTTTACTCGGAAGCTCGTTTAAAATTTTGCAGCTGTCGCCGCTCATCATGTATGTGCCCTAGGTACCTTTCTGCCCAGTCATCCCACCACTTTTGACCTTGTACATTGGTTCATGGCTTTTATCTCATTTGAATCGAATAGAGCTTGCATGAAAAAGTACAGGACTAACTGAGCATAAGAGTCCCGGATGAGCATTTCTGAGGAAGAGCAACAAAGCAGTAAACCGGTGGTGCACTCCCGGGACAGTGTTGTCCTGTTATTCATGAACCAATCCATAAAACCCTCAGCAGAAATGAAAATCAAGATCATGTTTCCTCGTTCTGAATGCTGAGTTCGTTCTGAAGAATCACTACCTAAAGCCAAAAATGACTTTCCTTAAGATTCAGATGAGAATACAACGATCAAAAAACCGAATTTGATAGTGATTAGTCACGTACGATTTGGTCTCAATTTTTTTATTTCTAAAGACAATACAGAACGTGGAAATGCTGTTGTCATACACTCATACAGTCTGATTACCTAGTAGCCAAAGGGACAATCTCTTTTCAAGGGAAAACCATTATCTGTATTTCTGGATTTTAGAGTGGAGTAGTCCATTATGTTATGAGTCAAGCTTATGTAACTGAGCATTCTTCACTGGTTGCAAACTAGCCTAACAGTGCATCTGTTGGAAAGGTAGCACCATGAAGCCATCTGACTCAATTTTGTCGTCATAGATGAATAAGCCAATGTATAGTAAAATGGATATGATACGTGTTGACTGTAAAATCCGGTGACGTAAAATGGAGCCCGATTTTGCTCAGATTTTGGCAGTTTGGGTTTTGCCTTCGAAAACCACAAGGGCTATGATTCCCATCGTACTATCCTTCATTATTACCCGATGACGTCCGTTTTGAATAACCAATTTAAGGTGTGAGCAAATCTTCAATGTCATATTTTATTCTATCTTGACTCATTTGTGGGTTTTCAAATGTATCCTACGATTTCAAAGGACACCTGTTTCGACACAATCGTCGCTACTCAATAAAGAACTGTGCTTGTTGTTGAACTTCCATTGGTGCCTCATCTTTTTCAAAATGCCGATATCACCTGCGCTACATCCATGCGGTCGTTTTCTTTTACGAAAATATTCTATTTTGGAAATGCTCGAAACCTTGGAGTTTGAGAAATCACTTGTTTGAGTAATCCCAGCAAGAAAAGCTCTGCTAATCACGGCATATATTGCATCTGATACTCCCGAAAAAAGCCGTTGAAGTGAAATTATCCCACGTTTGATCAGTTATGGTGCCGTGATATCCACATATCCATCAGACCTGACTTAGATTTCAAAAATATTGTGCGATAACTACCAAGCTACGATACCCTGCGTAACTGAATACGGGTAACTATCCGAATTGACTCTCCGTATGAAAACTCTATCGTTAGCGATTCTGATGGTTTTACGTGATGCGAGAAGATACAACATGTCGCATGAAAACTTTACTCATTATTGAAACTAACCACGGACTATAGTGTACAAATATTATCTCCAATAATATATATATATATATCTTCACTAATTTGTTTCGTTATTAATGTGCATGGATACTCTTCATCGAAGAGTGAATCAAAACGTTTTTATGATAGTTATTTTTGTTTGGGTTGCTGCTAATCCAACGAACAACGAGGCCGAATATGCAAGCGGTCATGTTGATAGCAAGTAGTATGTGAACGGCAAGCATACTGGGGAAATTGGTTCACACGTGCACTTACTATTCACTAAGAATATATATATATATATATATATATATATTTCTCTACAAAGAATAGAGGCACTACACGTTACTTAGAACCGAAAGCGTTCCTACACCTTGCCGGCGACGGAAAAGACATCCAGTTGCTACTTATCGGAACCAGTGATGGATCAGTGCCATTTCACATGGTCTACGAGTTCAGTGAGCGTTTGAGTCCGGAAAAACTGGAGATTGGATTTTCGATTCAAAATCATTCATCTTGAGTCCGAGTCCCGCCTGGGTCCAAGTGGACTTCTACTTACGATGATTCCGAGAGGAAGAAAAATTGTCTTCAGTGTTTCAATTGGTGAGCTGAACGTGAATAATGCATGGAGAATCACATCATACCAATTTAATCTTAGTTATTTAACCTACGGTTGATTGTAAACATAATTTTTCCCCAACTCCATGATCGGCCGGCGCATTTCAAACCCACTTGCATACGTGACAATCTTGATAATCTTCGAGCTTACGCTGGCTCCACTGATTTTTGCATTTTTCCCTTTGCACGATGGTCTAGGTACTGTGAAAACTGATTGGACAACATAAGGTTTTGCAAATTCTGGTGTTTGTGATTGCGTTCTATCAAGTTCGACTCAACAGAATCTCTTCACCTCCCTTGAGAACTCTCTGTAGACCTTATCGAAAAGTGTATAAATGTGAATGACATTGTTTCAGTTGAAACACTAGAAATTAATGTAAGACCTCTGACCGTTCTGTTTATTGACAAATTGCTAGGTGAAAATACACGTAGGTGTATGTGGAAATCTTCGAAGAAATTCTATAATGGTAGGTGTAAAAAGTAGCCTAACGTGTTTCTAACGAGACCAACCCCTATCAGGCCCGACTCTACGTATATCTCTGCATTGAGCGGACTAAAAAATGTCTTGATTTCCCGTTTGGTCATCATCCCTCGATTGGTAGACTATCCTCTCAAGTTGAAGTAATGATGGAATCAAATTTGAAGACTTTATTTGAAGTGAAATATTTTTGAGAATCTCTTATCACCATCTTCATAAATCCAACTAGAATTCGTACTACCTAGCGATCTTTAAATCTTTTTAGGTTATTTAATCTCGGCCAGACTCATTTACCGACTGGACAACAACTAGGAAATCTTATAAGGATTACCGCAGTATTCCGAAAAAATATTCTATTATAAGTATTGTAACAACAGTTAACCAACAGAAAGTAACATGCTGCAGGATTTCCCAACTCAAGTTAAGCCTCCCATGGTAAGGGTTGTTTGTAAGACTTCGGAACAGCTTCATGTGGACGTTGAAAAAACCGCAAAGAGAGTAAAAGCACATGGCGGGAAATATCAAAAACCTTATAGATGTGTACAAAGGAACTAAAAAGGATGATTTACGATGGAGCTGCATGAAAACGACTGATTGTGTGTAATGACCAATTAAAAACTTGCGGCCAGTCAAGAAAAAGGTCCGGTTGTGTGCAGAACAGGTACGGGAAATGGTGACGAGTAAGTCATGCACATTTTAACCACTGCCACGTTGCGAGTAGCTGGCGACAAGACAATGACTGAAAGTGTTTCTAAGGTATTCATGTTCGTCAAAAGTGTGTACACAACCCACTTCTGTCCAATGAAAGACCACAAAATAGCGTCCGATAATCTTTCAATCATCTTGGCTTTCCAGCTGCATAATTCTTCTAGTGCATTCTCTATCGCCAAAGATTTTTTTTTGCGTTAATTGGGAGGTCTTTTGCTTTGGCTTGTGAAGTGTTCTGGCCGTTTTCATTCAGCTTTTGATGGGGTCATTTACCATACTTTATTTGCAATTCTCTAAACGCGTCTGGTGAAATTACTTCCATTACCATAAATTTTAGTTTATTTTGGTTATCATTCATTTCTCTTCTCTTCAAGAAAACTTAGATGGCATTTCAAGATATATTGTCACCATTCAATCATTCCTTTTATTTTTTCAAGGTCACGGCTCTCTCAAATGACCCTGATTAGGTGTTCACCGGTGTTGTATATGGATGTCCTATACCGGAATCCGAAATTCGGATTTCGTTCAAAACGGTAAAAATAAACTTTGAAACTTGTTCACTTCCTTAATCCGTCCAGACCAAAGTCCATGTGCCCGTAATTCCACAACTTTGGTCAAACTGGCAAACTCTCTCCCAACATATCATACATTTACACTGACATCCATAATCTCGCTTAGGTTTTCTCTGTCTCGCCCTTCGGAGTAACTGTTATTTGTAACAACTTTTAAACTGATCACGTTTGAACGGTGTTTGCTCAAGTCAGAAAATTTTCATTTTCATCACAAAGACTGAGACAAATCAGCGTGGTTTGTGATTGCTCACAGTAAATGGCCATCTCTTGCATTCACGTTCGACAGCCTCGCTGTTCTCCTACAGATGCCCCTGGATTTGTAGAAAAAGTAATATGTCTTATAATCAGACTCAGATGGCTTTATCTCCGCGGCCACAAAAATCAAAGTATTCTCAGAGCATGTTGCAAATTACTCAACAGCTTCCTGTCTAACCCGGTCCTCTGCTTGCACTCTAAACCATCCAAAGCACTTAAAGCAGAATACGTCCACAACGCACTTCTACACACGTAAATGGGTAGTTCTTTAATTTGTCGCCGTACTTGTAGGCCGCAACAAAGTAATCCGTCTTCTGATTGTCCACCTTGTTTGGTAATTCAAAACTCAATGTGATGTAATTTTACGGTCGAGGATTTCTCTCCATTTGCTTATTGCTGATTGCACTATATTATGCTTGCAACCCAGTAGTGAGTGCCGTAACGGAGAAGAAAGTTGAAACGTTGTGTCCCCTTTATCCAGGTAATGAGAAAGGAACGAAGACAAACATTGTGAGGTGCAAGCCATTCGTTCAGTTATTCAGTCGCATATGTGAAACATATCAGCTCATATAGGATACGATAAATCGGATCGATGGAGAGAACATGAGAAAAAATGTTTATTACAAAAAATGCATCAAATTCGTTCAGCGTTTGTGGCTATTGTCAGGTAGGACAAACCGTTTGTAGTGATTGCTCCTCTAAAAATGGACAAAGACGCACTTGTTCAGCAATGAGTAGGAATATGATGAGATATACATTTACTACTTGAAAAGCAGATGCCTCATCTGAAGAGAATTGAGCTTTGAAGCCACAAAGAATGTGACAGAATCATACCGAGGGTAGACAGTGTCGTGTAGTCAGCCAAACAAGCCATGTTTTTCTGCTTGCGGATTAAACGAGAACTATATTGTCATCGAATGTTTATCATCGATGAAAATAAGGTTTAGTTGCTTTTGAATCATTTTTTTCGCTCTGGAGATTTACTGTGAACAAGCAATATTCCACTATTAATCTCCTCAATGCAAAACGTATCTTATGCCGGCAAGAAGAATGTGAGTTCGCGGCCCGTTATAAATCCAAAAGACGTAATTGGCAAGAGGGAGCTCTTGAGCATCCGACAGGACGAAAGCAATTTTGGTGCCCCTGGGGTATTTCTCGATGGCAGATATTTGAGTGCATCAAGGTACACTGGGAAGAAGCCCGGAAAATATGAATAGGGCTACCACCATGAATATTTTCTATGCATGAATCGACGCCCAAAATCCACTGTCATGATTTGAAATGAAAACTTACATGCAGCCTCATTAGAAAACCAACAAAGAAGCGCAGGTACTGATCATATCGGAAACTCAAATCACAAAGACTGTCACTTTAGTCATGTGTTTGTCTTTCACATGAACATTTGACATGTGATGACCTTTAAAAAGCTCAGAAGAGTCATTTGGCGTACAAAAATACCCGAGAAGTATATCATACCGAAAATCAAGACCTTTTTCTCTGAAATATTCTGAATGCGATGTGAACAAATCCTGGTTATTTTTCATTGATGAGCTCCATTTGAAGGCACCCTTGGAAAATAACCCCAAATCATCAAATTGCTGTTACCTTGGTACGTGATGATTCTATAGGGTAGCGCCCAAGGCGGCGATTCACGTGATCCTGGTGTACACATCCACGAGAACCATTGGTTTGCTTATGACCAACCTTGGAAGTTTTAAAACATGCTTGACTTCAAGGTCAAGTTCCTAAATTTACCAATATATACATAAACTGGAATGTATATATTTTTACTGTCTTCTAAATAGAAAAAATCGGATGTTGTGTACGCATCGGTCAATGGAGTCAGAAGTGGAAGATTTGATGAAATGTAAAATAAACAATGTTCCTTCTCCAGCGAGGCGAACCCTGTACGGATGTGACAGAAAAACCTAAGAGAAGAGAAGAGTATTTTAAGATTTGTCATGCCTGAGGACGTTGTTTCCTACTTCAATCCAAGTTAATTCTCTTTAGCTAAGCTTATTCGGCATTACAACTGAAATGGAAGCTGTAGCTGAAGAGTGACCCGATTCTCTAACCTTGCCGCAGTTTCGTGTTTCCCAATCGCCATTTACATCCTCGCTGCTCACTGGTTTACACTCATATCGAATGGTAATCTGAGGCCGTCGCTGATCAGTGATTGCATCGATTTTGTCTTACAAACGTTCACGTGGCGACTTGAACCGCATGTGATCCTGGAATCATTTGCATGAATTCAATTACATTTGGAGGAGCAGTTACAGTCAATGTAATGTTTATGAATTACTATGAACAAAACTTTTGAAACCACTATAGAAATCATTGCATTTTATGGGTTATGTTAACATCCAAATCAAAAAGTGCTTTTAACTAAACTCAGATCTCTTGGGTTGAAGGATAAATCAGATCAAATATATTATTAGTTGAACCCAATAGAAAACAAATGCTACAAAGTTGACAGAGAATTTGCTATGTTATAACTTGAATTCGGGTAAAAGTACACTATAAGCCAATCACCGACCGTCTTTCCGGGTGCCGACTATGGCATTGATAACTGTGGCATGATTTTCTGTTGTTGTACAGACCAGGATTCAACTTCTGAATAGCTGAGTACCATCATGTGCCACTGCCTACATGGTTATTTGGGGTGAAAAGAACCAATCGAAAAGCACTTAATCTTATCTCTTCTAAACTTGGTGAGAGTCTCATTACCGTTTGACTCAGAATGCTATCCGAAGACTGTATATCAATGATTTATCGGGCTAGATAAATGAATGACACGAAATTTCGCAACTTTCGCAGATTACCACCAAGATGATAAGGTACGAAATCTAACTAAATGCGGGAAGTATGAGTGATCGATTACTCAGCATTGACGTGCACTGGGTATATTACTTTACGGAGCAGCATATGTCATGAGTAACACGTAACTACTCATGTTGTTATCCATTTAATCGTGTGAGTTGGTGTTTAAGAGAAGAGCCAAAACTGTTGAATGCACCTTTGTGTGGTACTTGTGTTTTCCTTTTTCATCTTGAAACGGTGTTTTCTTTGTGTTCTGAAGTTTTCTGGGTTTTCTTACGGGGTAGTGCAGGAGATATAAGACTGCAAGTGAATACATTATCATCTGTAACTAATATGGATGATATAATGAGACTGAGTGACCATGTGGCGAACGGTAATTTATTTATGTTACTTGAAAGATAATTCGAAGGATGCCACCGAATTGTTCAAAAAGCTGCAGGTTTCTTTTTGAAAATCTAACTAATCCGAAATATGGTTATTTTGTCACTATGCAATACACGTGCAGTTGAATGAATGTGTGAGGTTCTCAGGGCTTTTACCGTTGAACATCCTCACTATCGATAGTTCCACTGAGAACAAAAATACTTGATGGCGAACCACATACGTCCAAAGAGGATGAGAGCCAACAACGAGTGAATCACTTATTCCAAACTGGTGTCCCCTTAGGGTTGCAGGGCTTAAATTTCACACATCCGATGGAGTGACATATTCACAAATGTGAAGTTTTAGAAATCCCCGGACTTTCAGGAGGATTTCGTTATACGTTGTATTGTTTGACTTTCTTCTATCTGTCAGCAATTCGAACGGATTGGAACTCAATAATTAAATTGATGAAGAAGACATTTCTGTAAAAAACTGATGCAATTATTTTATGTCCTGTATTTTGTCAAAGAGACATACTGGAGAACCATTTTTCATTTTTTATTACATGACGAAATACCCGTTTGTTGGATTACTGGTCCCGTCTCCAGATTTCAGCTGGTTCACGAGACTATAAGTTTTATGTTGTGTGACATAAATTATCAAATGGAATGGTAATTTTTGTCCGTTTTTGCATAACAGTCCGAATACCACGTATTGTATTCTCCCAGATTTTTCAACCCAGTTTAGACAACTCCCATTAGAACAGAAAACCCATTGATTGTTGTTATTTTCGGATTTCTAAAATGAATTGTGGAGAACGATAATAAGTAGAATGCTCCTCACATTAGTGGCAACCAGAGTTTCTAGCAAAATAGATCGGCACATATTTACCTTTGCGCTTCCCTACATTTCTGGTAGGTGATGGCCAGGAAGAAGGAGGTGGAATGATAATACTTCGTTGTTGAAGATTTGTTCCGTGGATTCAGTCCTTTTGAATTCAGACCAATACTGTCTGTTGTTACTCTCGGCCAGCCGCAATCTCCAACTTCCGAAACTGATTAGACGTGATTTTGATAAAGTTAACCCCAGTATGCTTACATAAGAGACTTCATTGATTTTCCATGGATAACCTAGTGTTTTATACTACGGAGGCCACAAGTGATAATTTGCTTCGCGGACAAGATCATTAGATTTCAATCAGTCCCATTTGTCACCATGAGCTCAGGGGTAGGCGTCTTCTCCACTTCAATCCATGCGAATATGAACTGGTATTAGGAACATTCAGACGTCTTTTTAAGCGTGCAGCGGATGACAGAACTATATAGCTACGAATTTGGTCCATCTGCCGTTAGTTTATTCTTTTGAACAACCTTTTGCTTGGGTAAATTCAACTGGTTGACCCTGAAATTTTTCCACACCGATAAGAGAAGCCTAAAACCGCACTCACGTTTTCATTGTATCCAGAAATACACGGGCTGATGTTTTCGTCAGATAAACAGTCAGCGGTCTACTTATGCATATTCAGATGAGGATAGCACTGTGTTTAATAGTGCAACTGCTTGAAAATAATATTTGACAATATAATAATACTATGGTTTATGGAGCCGATTAGTGCCCCATTTTCGGAAGTGCACATTATGAAATAAAACTAGGTATCCGATAGAAATCACACGTGAAAGATACTATTCAAAAAATGGGATAACGTAGCATCAAATGGAAGATTCTTGTTCAAAATTGCTTAAAGAATTCATTTTACTGCAGAAACAAAACCCCGTAGGGCTAGAGGTTTCTCAAATTCGCGTTGAATAAAAATGTACTTAACTAATTAGTCAGTTTTAGGAGCTCATCAGAACAGTGAGGGCCAGATAAGTTGGTGAGTCTCATTTTAATGTTCGACCATACAGGGGCGATTAACTGGGACAAATATTTAACAGAGTGTTTCTATGACCTAGATGTAGTTTATAAAAGCATAACAACTAATTAGGTCAACTGGTTTTAAGGTCGTATTTGGAGTTGGATATGAATGTTACCAAAGGAGAAGACTTCCTCAGCTTACCAATCAAAGTCATCCACCCAAAGTTTCCTGTTGCGACTACCTCAGTCTTTTGATAAATTTGGGTTAACAGCGCCTGCCCGTTACGTGACTCAGTGGTTGTCGTTCCACTGAAGAATTTGGACACTCGTCATTATATAAACGACCAATAATCGCATACGGCTCTAGGGGATGAATGGTAATCTCACAATTGCCACTTATTGCACAGCAAACTTGCCATACAATAACGGACTGTGGCAAAAACTGAGCGCAACGAATTTGACTGAACACAAACGGATAAAAATCCTAAAGATGGGAATTAGCGCTTACGTCCGTTGTGGTTCACATTGTGACAGAAATCAGGCATGCATTGACAATTTTTTAGTGTGCTGGGTACTTGATGGTATGCAACCTGCTTTTGGATTACCAATACTCAGCGGACAGCACGTTGAGTTTGCACAAATGTTTCCATCACACACCCTTTCAACAGGATGACGGTTGTTCCACTACAACAGGCCGGACACAGATTGCAACAATATTCATCCGTGGTATCTGTTATTATTACATCCGTTCACGCAGATATTCAGAAGCAAAGTATATATTGGTTTAACTATTAGAACAAGATCTACAAATCGGTACCGCACGCCAAGATATTTTACTTGCCTGTTGAAACGAAACTGTTTATCAACTTGTAGCAAGAACCAAACCGTTGTGCTGTGAATTATTTTTGTTATGTATATGATATGAATATGAAATCATGGATACAAAAAGCGAACGGTTGGTGCTCCGCACGTATCTGTACCATTTTACAACTGATGATTGACTTGTTTTGAAACCCGCCAAGTGCTTTCGAGATATATTGTGGACCTATGTAAAAAACTACTTACTTTCAATGTAAAACCATTTTGTGTTTGGCAGTGTCTTTTGGCAAAGGGTGATTTCTTTCCATACACTTGGTTCACATGTTATTATGATTGTTTATTTTTGGTTATTTCCCTGTATCATTCAGTAGATTTGGCATAGATACCACCGAGGAATAATATTCAAATTTTCCTCAGTGGGAAAGATGCTCAAAGTGGTAGCCCGTCATTATATGAATGAGATAAAATCACGTGCTTTACAACCTTCCGAAATCAGGTTAGCGAAAAGTAGACAGAAAAGCTTGTGCCATATTGCATTTGTATTTCTCTTCAAAACAGGTTCACTCGATTTCAAATGTGAATCAATACAAATAAGACAGTAGTGAAGCGAATACAATGGCAAATGAAGAAATGGGGAGATATAAGTGAAATATATGTGAATCGCAAATGTTAAGAGATCACTAATTTTTTTATTTTCTTGTAGCTCACAGCAAAATCGACAGCGGGAACATCAAATAAGTTACATTTTACGAAAGGTTCCCTTGTGCAATCGAATGGATGCACACCGGGGTAAGATGCAACACATGGGTCAGAAAAGAGTCAAAGAACATGTAAACATATGCGAGACTTACAATTCCCAACTTAAAGTGGTGTGCATAATGTTCAGAAATCAAATACTTGCAGGGCAACGTTATGATTAACAGAATCTTCGCTGGTAAGTCTGTCAGTGTTTTAGTCTATTTAAATTTATCGCATTGATGATATATTTCGTTTTTGCAGACAAATGTGCAAACTGGTGAAACGTATTTTGCAGATAATTTACAGGCACAATGCCGCGATTCACGTGATCCTGGTGTACACTTCCACAAGAACCATTTATTTGCCTATGACCAACCTTAGAAAATTTAAAATATGCTTGACTTCAAGGTAAAGTTCCTAAAATTACCATTGTCTACATAAAATAGAATGTAGTCATATTTTTTTACTGTGTTCTAAATAGAGAAGTTTGGATGCTATGTACACATTGGTAAATGGATTCCAAAAAGGAAGATTTGATGAAATGTAAGATAAACAATGTTCCTTCTCCAACAAGGTGAACCCTGTAGGGATGTGACAGAAAAACCTAAGAGAAGAGAGGAGTATCCTAAGATTTGTCATGCCTGAGGACGTTGTTTTCCTACTTCAATTCGAGTTACTTCTCTCTAAATTAGTTTACTCGTCATTACAACTGAACTGAAAGCTGCAGCGGAAGACTGACCCGATCCTTTACCCTTACGGCAAATTCGTGTTTTCCAATCACGATTTACACCCTCTCTGCTCACTGGTTTACTCCCATATCGAAGGTAATCTGAGGCCGTCGCTGACCAGCGATTACATCGATTTTCTCCCACAAACATTGCCCCTAAGTATCCTAACCTGGCTACTTGAACAGCAGGTGATCCCGGAATCAATTACATTCACTCAATCGCATTTAGGGGGGCAGATACAATCAAAGCTTATGTAGTTTTATGTAATGTTTATGAATAACTATGGATAAATATATTGAAAACCACTACGGGACTCTTTGCATTTTATGGGTTATGTTAACATCCAAATGAGAAAGTGCTTTTAACCAAAGGCAGATCTCTTGGGTTGAAGGACATTTCGGATCAAATCTAGTACTATTCAAACCCAATAGAAAACAAATGCTACAATATTAGCAGAGAATTTGCTATATGATAACTTGAATTTGGTTAGCTGTTTCGAACGTAGATTCGTTTAAGTATGTCCTTGAGTGTGATGCCAGGTTGGATGTGGTACCAATTGGGGGGAAACAGAGAAACAAATTATAAACACATACTATGGTTTATGGAGCCGATTAGGAATCCGATAGAAATCACGCATGAAACATAGTGTTCAAAAAAAATCGCATAACGTACCATCAAATGGAGAATTTTGTTCAAAATTGTCTAACGAATTCATTGTACTTGGCCTTGTAGAAGTAATGTTTACTGCAGAAACAAAACCCCGTTTGGCTAGAGGTTCCTCGGTGGTATATTTCTCTGCTCCCCGACCGGTGAGGGTGAACACGATCCTGTTTTTGATTCCATGTGTCATGGGTGACAGAATTTGCATGCGAATGAGAACACTGATTGTACGTGGGTTCACAGTCACTGGGTTTACCGGCGTTTATATGGATACCGTGAGTACAAACGACTGCGTCATGGACACTGTGGCTTGTGCCAGTGAATGGAACATTGGCCCTTCTGAAGAAGCTACGGAATTCAGTGTCCTAACCAGAGCTGTCTTCTGTAACTTTACAAATAGTAATTGGAACCAAATCTTCAGCAGAAGGTTAGTTTCATAGTGCTCGGTATTGTGCGAATTCGCTTCAATTTCCGTAACTTAGAAAGCGTGTATCTTGCGAGGAACACACTGTGAACAGAATGAGAAAGATCCACGAATCAGACTTCATTCTGCATACAACACATTCAGTGGAGCTGCAAAATAGAAAAACGACCACAGAATAACAAATTACGAGCAACTACATACCGAGGATCGTAGTGAGTGACCAGATTCTTCACCCGTCCTTTTATTAGAAATCAAAACTCACTACCTCCGCCCATGAAGTGGAGAGAACAAGGCTACGCTGAGCAGAACAATTTCCAATAGAATAACTTTGTTTATTGATAATTAGTATGATAAAAAAGGCCATGAGAACAAATAAACGGCAGAGAATAATTTTGTTCAGGTGAGGAACCAAAAAACAAAGGACAGAAGCTTTCCAAATATCAGGACTGAGTTAAAACTAAAAGCCGTCAATATGGCAAGCTGGTTAACGAAACTGTCACACAGTTCGGTTACGATAAAGCCAGTGAATCATTGAACTTTTACCAGGAAGTATAAATAAGCCAGCCAGACCCGGATTTATCCATAAATGAGCATGAATGAGGTAAAAGTGATGTGCACATAAGAGCATACATCAACATAAATAGTTCTCAAAAGGTGGAGTTTAAGGCGAGAATGGTTGAGGTTGGGAGTTCGACACTCCGCTTGACCTTACAGGTGTAGAGGTAAGAAGGATTCTTTCACAGAAAAAATAAAATCGGGGAAACAGTTGTCAATAAATGCACGAGCTTGGCTTGTAGTAAACACAGTCAAATGCGTGTTTATATCAAAATTATACATGAGATTCACGATAAACATATATAATAATCTACCTTGAACATTTCCGAATTGTGAGGAATACCGCATATGTGAATGATAAATAACGAGGAACACGCCACAGATTGCGAAATATTCGTTTGTACTTATCAGATAATGGCTGATTATTTTGGGGGAAAAAATTGAAAAGAACAATTTATCTGGTTTATTATTTTTATCCATGTCCCCCCTGTGCATTGCCTGTTTTGCGGACAACAGTAACATCGGAACCACAGATCTTCAAATAGCAAGTACGCACCCGACATCGGTTTCACGAGGTGGTTTCTCAGTTCTATTCACGCTCAAAAACAGATATTTAAATTTAAAAGGAACAATAATCAATTCATCATATAGTATGATTCAGTATACGTCAGCAGCATTGAAATCACCAACTGAATATCCGTTGAGGGACGCCTTTCGAACGATCCAATCTCACATCTGAACTCGAGGGTTGATAGCTTCACTGTTGATAGGGATTATTGCAGTAAAATGCTGAATTGAACTGATATCATTAGGGAAGAACCCCGTCAGATAGGCTCCTAGAAATCTTGGTAATCCAGTCATGACCTGGAACCTATATTCTTTTGCAAAAATATAATTTATTGCTGTGGCTTCATTGGTAGTATTTGCGTCAATATAAAATCGCTTACTTTGTATGAACTAGTCATGATGGTTGCGCATAAACCTTGTCGTTTCACAATTGGTGCAAATGCGTGAGTAATCCATTTATTCGAAAACCCCTCAACGATTCGTGTGGAAAACTTAGGTCAAACCCCTCGATTAAAGAACAGATTTTGATAATGTGCCTCGAGCTTTGCTTCTCGAAACGAGAAACTGTTATTGCTCCCACCTAATTGCATCACTCACTGGCAAAGCACTGCTTTGAAAATACACACTGAATGAAGTTTGGAAGAAAAGCTTGTTGATATTTCTTGAATAATACCGGTGTGTATCAAGGAGCTTTTTTCTGTATATTGGTGCTAACTTCAGCTACATGACAGTAACCAATTCGGATCTTCTATCCACGTCTGCCAGTGACGTTGTTTTGGCTCGATCTGTGAACCGGCAATTCCATTCGGACCAGTTCACTAAAAAATATGCACATATTCTCCTCCCAAGCAACGTCCAATCTCAAGAGTATATTTTTCCCTAATTTCCGATTGCAATATACAGAACACGGTACTACCATCACCACTAATCCATTCGTGTGTGTAAACAGTGTAAAATGTCTCGGTGCATTCCTTGAAGAGAACTTGCCTGGGTATTTGTAGATTGGAAGTGCAGTCAGGACCTTACGTCAACTTCCATTCCGAATTTGTAAACTAGAACGATTCAATGCCCAGCAGTCTGTTTTTATTCTTTCGCACGCCAGGGTATATTTCCCATAATTCCATAGTTATCTTCCGTAATTTCCTCTGATCTGATGAAAATGACGACATCGCTCCCTAAGTATCCGCGTATTATCAGTTTTGACTGTTCCGTAGCCTTGAGGGACTACATATCAGATTTATGCGATTAGCACATACATAGCATTTGCTGAAAAGACCACCGCTGTTAGCCCACATCTACTGCTTTCATCCCTCCCCCCCTCACCCACCTAAACTTTCTCGTATGTAGACTCGTTCTAAGATTCGATTGCTCCCTCCGGCAAAAATCACCATACTCTAGTTTTGCAGTTTGGTTCTTTGCTCGTGTTTTTAAAAACAAGGATGAACTTTTATCCCAATTACCAACCCGTTATGGCATTCAGAACTTATCCTGTTTTATCTCCACGACCGGATTACACTGTAGCGAAGTGGCGAAACCAGTGTAATAATGAGTGATAAATAAAAATGAAAATAGCGGTTGTTTGCATGCGGTCATTACCTGAATAAAGTGTTGTAAAAATATAGTTGTCCTGTGGTATTAGCAGTTGAGAAAAGCTATCCAAGAGTCTCTCAGTTGAACCCCAGCTTGCTTGACAAACTAAGATTGTGAATAACCAGGGCGCGGTACCAATTCACTTCTCAATCAAAATGTGGACACGGTGCCTGGAACCGAACCGTTGTATGATGCTCACTCGGGCATACACCACAGCACCAATTAACAAGAAAACTAACACTGTCTTGCTCAGTTTGTACGAATGACACAGACTCATTTTTCGACGACCTCAGCAAGGTGATAAGGACAGTAGGTTTCCACATAGAGTGAATTGGGGACCTGCAGAACCAAGGTAATATCCGTTAGGTTGGTGACGTAGAATGCAGCGTTTTTGGTTGTGATCGGGCCGTTAATTAGGCAACATTCTTTAAAGGAGCACTGTTCTGTTGTGGATGAGGTATTTGTGGTTGCACACAATGTGTTGGCTGGTTCCCACAGATGCTTCTGCACTGAGGCAGAAAACTGATAAGGGCTTGGCAGATAACTCCTAATGGCTCACTTATATTCAATGAATGCCCCTTTTTAGCCGTGGTTTTGACCAACGAGATCCAAATTGACATTGTCACCGCATTTGTTGGCTGTCGGCCGGCAAAGAATGAGAACAGATTTTCAAAGGCATTATAAATCTTCAAACAGATACAATTGGTTGGTTGCTGTATCACTTATTGAGGAGCGTTGGATGAACAGATGGACTGAACGAACTATTCATTGTTTAAAGAATTGAAGAAGTTTGGACTTCCCTCGGAATCCATTTACTTAAGAGCTCGCTATATCTATAATCTACTAAGTGAAGGGATGTGAATCACTCTTTCTCTGACTCGACACTAGCATCATTCCCAACTTCACTTTTATCTGGAAATAAAGATACGTCGGTGGGACCCATAGCACCTTGAAAATGGGTTCAGCAGATGTCTTCAAAATGTTTGGAAAAGTCAAGCTGAGCTAACACGAGCTCCGAAGCCCGGGTTCCGTTGTCTACCCACTGTAGTCACTCATAGCAGATAGTCAGGCTTAGGTGAAAAAAAATTACGCATCATCGGGATGAGAGTAATCAGGCTATTTACCTTGATTCCGTGATACCAAACATGGTGACTGCTTAAACTGTCCTCACCCATAGCCTCCACACAGATTTGATTGGCTACTCCGAAGTGTTGCCTGGAACCCTTGAATTGCGCTTTCTGTCACTGACGTTTCCTCGTGTTGTAATCTCAATTCCAACTTTACCTCTTGTATGTCCCTTCTCTGTTGGTGATCAACTCGTGTTCGCCTTAAGCATATTTACTCTGTTCCTCCTATCATTAGAAGTAAATTATGTGATACAGACAAATCTGAATAAATGTCTACTCTTCAGTAACAATTCTCGAACTGCATAATCTTTTCTCAGATAAGAAAATCAGTAAACATTAGTCAGCTTTTGTTGCGAATTACCCGGACAAATAACTGTGAATAGCACGTAAACCTTTTTCCACAGTGGTGCACAACAAAGTACATTGTTTCACTCTGAGCACTAACACATAGGTTGTCAGACAATGAGATACATACTGAGTTCCGTTGAAAATACAAAGCTGTTCGCGCTGTAAATTCGACATTAGATGTAATGGATTTTTCCAGTAGATCAGGAAAAAGATTGAGTATTTATTTGAGAAGAATGTGTGTGGTTGACTAATGAGAGCATGATTTTTGTAACCTTTCGAGAGGAATAAATTTATGTTTTCCAACTGTTAGTTTCACTATGCAAGATAAAAATAACATCATGAACTGTCCAAAAATCGCGTTGAGTTTAGCTAAGATCCAGTGAAAAAAAGATCTGTAGAAAAAGACATTCTTGATGGCCGCACAGTCTTGACTCCTTTTTGTACTAGACAAATACGAACATAGTTGTTTAAGAGACACTGCTGTATTTTTCTTGACGATATGAACCTAGGTTGGATGAGACAATGGTTTAGCGTATATACGCATCATGGTTCCAAATGATTTGAAGCTTACCAGTAGTTCAATATTATATCCCTATTCGTTCCACATAAGTAAGATCAAAAAACAATGTGAACTGTAGCTGAACGTTGCATGGTTTCTATAGGCTGTATTATTATCAGATGATTTTGATCGGCCAGTAGTTCCAGTGAGAAAAATCCTCTGCCTTCGAATCGTCTCCATTTACTGGTACCATTCATTTTGTTAAACTCAGACATGTGATGCTCATAACAAAATCCTTGCATGAAACGCACTGGTTCACTTGGTATTCATAAACAGCTCTTCTGGCAAGTTGATCTGAATTCTACAGGGCTGGTTGGTGGTAAAAACAGTTGTTGACCACGGAGTCGCTGATACGGTTCCACTCGTCTTGCATTGTAAAGGCTGATGAAAACCTGTCCATTTTGCTGACTCAAACTCTCATCCCGATTTAAGGCTGGCTTTGGCATGTTACATAACCAGAGAACCAGGTTGTCTTTAGCCGACAGATTTTTCATTATTCTCACAGGAAACATCATAAAAATGCTATAACTGGGTATGATTCCGGCTCTAGTTTAGGGAAATATGCTTTATCGGCTTTCATCAACATGGCACAATAGCTTTTAAGTATGTGAGTGCGTTCTAATTTTTTTCAGATCAATTCATAATGAAGCTTTCCCTTATTTTCTTTGAATAAACAGAAATCTGATGCCAGCCAGTTTATACCGAGCACTGAAAGAATTCCAACAGGTTAATCTGGCTAACCGGAGAAATTCCTGTTTTGTGTCGAACCACTACACTTTTAACAGAAACTTCTTTCTGTTTAGAAATCTCGGTTCATTAATTGAAACATATTCTTTGTATAAAACTCTGAGTCACTAAAATCTGTCATTGATCTACTAACAAATCAGTTCAACTAGCCAAGTTTAGTCTTTACTGGAAGGTTGCTGTAACAGGTAACTGATGAAAGCCATCAATCCACTGTCCTGTCGCTCATGTGTCTGTTGAATCAAGCCCTGACCTCGATACTGAACACACCGCTTGCGCTTCCTGCGGCTCACAGTGATAGTACTGGTTCCAAAGAAGGGCAAGCTACATCTTGTTCATGAATCAACTAGTGGCTGCACAATTCCGAATGAGTTTGCCGAAACGAAGATTCCACTTGTTCCCCTTTGTTAGACATCAAACATGTTGCTTGGTTTGTTAAAACAAGATGGTGGTCTTTTCGATGACCATCTGATAAGAAATCGCTAAATGTTCGCTGTAAATGTTTTTTGGTGTCAGCTTACGAAATGGATAGAAGGGAAGGACGTCATTGCCTCGAATCATCAGTGCACTTGTAGGTTTATTTGTCCACGATGGCCGTTAGTTTGTCGTGGTCAACGTTACAGGTTTAGCATACAATTTTGGGGCTAGTGTAGAACATACCACCAACCTGTTATGTCAAAAATAAATCGCCATGACACAGGTCAAATTTCATGTTGGAAGTTAGCACACCGAATACCACAGTGTGCAGTCAGCGTCAAAACAATGCACAAATCTTGCCAACAGCATCAGTTTATTCAGCATAATTGTCTCGACTGCACGAAACTATTTTTTGTTCCTATACTAATTCGAAATTGACAAAAAAATCCGAACGTCATTGTTGGACTATTTGCTTGTTTCTGCCGTATAAGTGTCCGTTTCTTGATATGGTGAATATGCATCTGCAAAAGAAAATTTTGTTGGGGGTACCCGTAAATTCCCTTACCTTGAATCTCACTACTGACTGTATGAATGCATTTCAGATTTTTCCGAAGATAAACCTCGATGGGACTATTGTGTACCTCACGAGAGTGAATCTTTTCCAATGGTTGTAGAACGTCTCTTCCTTTGGGAACGTTTAAATCCTAAACATAAATTGGCTGTGAGTTTCCCTACGTTGAGCATTTTTGTCGATTCACGGGATCAATTATTTCAGTTATATGGACTTATTTTTCCATTAAATAATCCGAAAGCAAACAATAGTTTAGAACAGTAACAAAGATCAGAGACATCTTGTCAGCGACAAAATAAAATCCGTTTGGTAAACTTCTATCATAAGCTTGTATTCAAAGAAGGATCTGTTGCCCAAATGGTAGTTGAATTCCAAGGAAAAATGGACAATTCTAAGTAACGAATGCCCGGGAAAATTCAGAAAGAAATAGCAGAAGCATGTATGATGAAGTGCTCGCAAATATTTTGAACGCACTCAGCTGTTGCTTATTAGTGTACAGTTCCGCAAACAGGCATAACACCTCAGTCAGTTGCTCAAAAATAACTCTTTCACTGTGTCATTACCAAACAGAATTTGAAATCTATCAAATGATATTACATCTTATGTTGATTTCCAGTTGATCTGCCCAAAATATATTTGAAGAACAGATCGATTGATTGTCCTCTTATTCTGTTTGCCTCATAAAATAGGTTTCACGGCAGTGTATCGAGAACCAATTGTTAGAAATCGATGACGGTCTAAACTTCGTGTTTCGATGCAAGTCATCGGTCTTTTCAATACTTTTAAAAATGCTATTGATACTGTGTTTATCGTGGTGATTCGGACTAGCCAGTATTTTCATACTCCATATCATCTTTTTCTTAGCAACGAAACAACCGTCCAATCAGTCACTGACCAGTGTAGATTGAATTTCGTGCGTATGATTGAAACATGCAGCGCTAGGAATGAATGATTTGCAGGTACATGCTCTCTGAACACGAGACTTCTGTGAGGAATCAGCAATGTGAATTTAAGATACTAATTTCACAGTGTAACCAGAATCCCGTGAATCTCTGCCCCGTCGATAACGGAGCGCATACAGATCCGTACTAATTATTTACACCTTAGCATTGAAGCGCTCATTATATTCTGAATTTCAGTCCAAAAATTTTGTTGAGTTCATGGCCTATCGTGTGAAGAGCAATTGCTGGCTGCTTGAACACTGGTATAGGCCCGCCGGAACAATTAGTCATGAGCTGACTTTTGACTTCTTAGATAAAAAATCCAACTTACGAAAGTTCAGTAGAAATAACCAATATATCTAACGAACACTAGTACAAGTGAGTACATAACATAATTTTTCTTGAGTGTTCCTCCAAATTTATGTAGGAAAACGTGCAAGAATACATTATGAACACCAGTGAACTTTCCTGACCGGAGTCTTGATGAAAGAAATAATATTATGATCAAGTACATAAAAAGAGGAGGCCCTGAATGAGATAGAATTCTGAAAACATAAGAAGCGCATGCTGGAGGTTTTCGGATTTGCGTGATGAGTTATTCAGCCTAAGAAGGTGTTACGAAACCCATCAAGTCATAGCGAAACCGGCTGTTATTCTATTTAGGATTAATGGTGTGTCAATTCACAAAACAAGAGATACTGTCTCTGCGAGGCGCAAGATTCATTCCAAATCAGCGCGATAATTTGTGGTGGACACATCCACTGAGTTTGAAAATCGTCACAAGCTATTTTATCTGGCATAAAACGCGCACTGACATCACAGACCTTTGGAGCTTATGCAGCGGAGATAGTTCTTCAAGTCATTATTAAAAAATTATACATGCACAACCTACAAATTCAAATTGCCAATCAAAATATGTTCGTGATATTCTGAAATTTCACGTGCACTGATAAAATTCAAAAACGGACCAGTGACCATGGTACTCAGACTTTATTTGAGTGTTTTCAAAAATGAAAATTGTTTTATTGTTTTAGCGTAGATTAACAGATACTGCTGATCAATACCCTGGAGCGGAATGTTTTCGTCAGTCATTTTACGAGTATACCCAAAATATTGAATTATGCACGATGAGTGGAGTTCCAAAAGAAAATCACCCATTACACCCGATTTATCTAATTTCATGTATTTAACTTATCGGTTTTGCTCAGACAACTGAATTGTGTACCAAAAGAAAATCAGTGTTGAACAACGCGGTAAATAAGTCAGATTCGATGGCGAAAGATGTTGCACAAACAACGGAAAAGGTATGGCAAGTTGATTGCATTTTTAGTACAAGAACCATTTCTGACGACATTTAATTGATTTGTTGCACTACGATAAAAATGTAGCAACAATATTGCCACTGCTGTTATTATTATCATTGGTAGTAGCACATTAAGAAAACATCTGTGATGTTAGGGTGGGCTGAAAATGAAGGAGATTTCTGAACACCGATAAAGTTATGGATATGTAAGTGTTTCAATCCAACCTGAACGGCAAACTCGAAGCTTTGTTTGTCAGTTGTGACAGTGTGATGATGTATGATATATTGCAGTGTCAGTAACAGATTACTTGGTTGCATGCTTAATTGCTTAAAAATATGGTCATCCTATGAATTGCATTTTTCTTAAGTGGAGCATGGATCACGTAAAAAGCTCGTCTCAGATGAACAAAGTATTGACGTGAAGTAAACCGTTAGTCACCAAACATGACGGTCTTAAAGCCCATCCATGGTTTGTGACAAAATTGGATCTGCTCGATCTTCGAAAGTGCCGCCTGGAGTATTCCTGGATTACTGCTCAAATCAACTGAAAGATAACTTGACAGTGTACTCAGAACATCGATGAAAGCTAAGCGGCTATTTCAAATCGGCATACCGATCATGACTAGATTTGGTACTGGAGTCTGAATTGTTCTGTTTTAACTTAGTAAAATATCGGTAAATGACTACAAAATAACAACATATAGCAATTTACTTGCATACATGGGCACTCAAGGGGCATACGGTCAGTGCGCCTCATTCCTGATTTTACGTCAAGTGTGAAACAGATCCCTGCTCAGGACCATTCCATTCGTTAGAGGCAAACGTACGTTCTGTGGAATATTTAGCGACATCTGACCTGGGTACCTCACCAGCTCGTATCAAGACGCCGAAATCTGAAAACAAAAGGTCTTTAGATATCAATTCTGAGAAACCAAAGTGACTGACAGTAAGGCACAAAGCGAAGTGTAAATAAGGTTTTGGTCAGTATTTGGGGAACTTCTAAGAGCCAGAGAAAATTACAACTGTCTTATTGTAAACAACAGCGATTTGCAATTGGAAAGAGCTGACAATAGATGATCTGAAGTGCGAATCGTAAGAAAAAAGCCTCTGAATCGGACGAATATTTTTTGGGTGAAGAGTAAAAATGCATGGTCAAAAGATATATTTTCCATGAAATTACGTCCTAAAAAATATTGAATTACTGACCGGGGATATACATCCGTTGGCGGTTTGTCGTATGAGGCGAAATGCACCCTTTAGTTTGTTTGAACACTTCCTAAATCATGTACTTATCCCCTCAAGATTCAGTCACGAATATTGCCGATCTTTGAGAACAAACGAAGAGGTATTTATGACCACGGAGTACCCTCACAACAACATACTCAATACGCCATCACTTTTGGAGAAAGATTTCACTGAACTCCAACTGTTCATCACTGAGTTTTACTCAAGTTGTTGGTAATTCCTTTTTCCAAAATAACAAAGCTACGATCTGCACCAAAGTGATCCGTGCTTTCCTATGTCAAGTAAGGATCCTTCCGCACCCAATGTAAAGAATAAGCCTACCCTTCAAAGTATTTTTTGATATCGTATATCCACTGAGATATACGTTGGATTTATTTTCAAGCGCAAAATGGATTCAGTAAACCACTCCTTTTGAAAAAAACAGGAAATCTTCTAATGTTACTTATTGATGTCATGTTTTCAGAATCAGCACGTCCGTTTGTAGGTACTGTAGTATTATTTACAACAGCTCACTAACCTGGCAATACTGCTTTTTTGACTGAAGGAGAAATGAGACAATGTAATTTGACAGCTTGTCAAATTCGTTTTCACAACGCAAAAATGAATTGGTAAATCAGGTCGCTACAGCTTGAGCTGGAACCTGGTGTTTTTAGGGTATCATTCCCAACTCTCTTGAGAATACCTTGTTTTTTCGTTTAAAGTCAGCTTTAGGAGTCAAGTATCGGTCTCGTTTTGCCAAATGCGTTTTTCGGGTAACAAAGGAGCATCACCCGGCTTAGTGAGACATTTGTAGCCCGAACATTATCAGATTTATCCATTGTTTTTGACTGTCTTTTGAAAGTTGAAGTTTACCTTAAAAGAAAAGGTGTGTAACCAACAATTGTCGTTCGCAACTCATATAATAAAACAGTGAGTATACTATAAAATGTATGTATATATATATATACATATATATATATATATTGTTCTGTAATCAATAACAGGAGATTCTAAATTTTATACTAAACATCAGTTTTTTTCCATCCAATGCTTGCGTGTTGATTGTACCGTTTATTTGTAACGATATATGATAAATACCTGGCAGCTACTAGTGTTATTTGCTTTGTTTAACATTCGCATTCATAACCACAAGGTAACTTTTGTATTTCAGTGCTGCCGATAGCCTACGGGATTACCTTCGGGGAAATAGAATGTTCATTGCCTCTGCATGCGTTGCCATGCAGTAATGCAGTGTACTCACCCGAGGTTATCTCAACAATCACCAACATGTATCAAGTGAACAAATAAAGGTGACCAATAGAACTTAGTCCAGCGGATACATTCAATTTGGCGAAAATACTTGAAATGATGTGGAATTATTTAGAACGGTTATCATCGCAGACGGTTGGTAGGCAAATACACGTGCTCATAACCTCTTGACTTATCAAGGAATAGCTATTTGTCCCAGTATAACTCGGAAAAAAACTCTTGCTGAATGTCAGCTCTTGGATATAATGGTCTGTTTCCTCGTAAGATTTGGTCCAGTGTCTGGAACGGAAGCAGTTTGTCTAAGATGATCGGCGAAAATCCAAATGATTGGTTTAACTGCTCGTTTGGTTTGCCAAGCACTTGTGAATGTCAAATGGTTTGTATCATCGCCCTATCACTTTGGAATTCAGGTACGGATGCTCCTGCAGTCGATCGTTTTCTTACTACAAAGTGGTTCGTTACTACCGAATGATTGCCACACCTTTACTGGTGGAATCGCACGTGGGTATTCACTCCACGTTTCAAGGTCAGATTACCGGTTATCCCTTATAGTTTTTTCCAGATTTGTTATGCCTTATGTTATAGCTCCTTCCACTGAGCTCGTGTAACATATATATGAAACCGAAATAATATGAGCATTCGGTGCTATCAATTATTGTCGTATGCGCGTGTCCCATGATTAGCTTGTGTTATTGATCGGCTGGTCGAAATTATAAAGTTATTGTTTACTTAGAACATGGGCAGATGTAACTCCATATTTCCTGAGGCACTTCTTTGTGGTGACAATTTTAGGTTTTATTGCCATGTGAGCTCACTGCAGTTAGCAATACCAAAGCCAAATTGGTGTATTTGAACGTCAACCGTAGGGTGCAGAATTCACTTGAATCACACAAACAGTTTTCAAATAAAATGGCTTATCACGGAACAGTCTATCGAATAATCTGTGGAAAACTGGAACGAACAACTGCCTGTATAGTTCATTGGGAGGTCTACCGATTACCGGATATCCGCTTGATATTTCTGCAAAACCAATGCAAAAATGACCCAGTCCATTTCCAAAAGTGTCACAATATATACTCGTGTGATAATTTGGCAACAACTGATCATTACCTTTAGTTGTTCGACGAGGCCTGTTACTACGAAAACCGGATGTTTTGATATCACTAATAAATTTGGTTATCCATGTTTATTTTTACACTGCAACCTATACTTCCCCCGGAAAGAAGGTTGCTTATTGGGGAATTTGTGAAAAATGGGAAGGTTTTTACTCCGAATAACTGGCTCCCCATCAAGAAAACTGAACCTCCATTTCGGATGAGTATATTTTTGGGCATCACAAGAAGAAGGCCCCAAGAATTAAGCGAAAAGATGACCTATCGAGAAAAAAAACGTTCGATTGATGTATACATATACTTCATACTGAAAGGGAATGTTTTGTTCGGTTCAGTCTATTTCAACAATCTGCTTCACTCTCATATGATCTAGTTTTGGTTGTTACCTCACAACAGAATGAATATATAGGCATATGATGAAAAAGCCGAATGCCAGTTTGCAACTGGAAGTCACGAAGAAAAGAAAGAGACCGAATGCAAACACGTCACTATCCTGGCATCAAACTATATCAATTTATTTTTGCAGGACCCTGGTAGGCGGATATCGTGTACCTTGACCACATATTCTGATATGTACTACTTGACCAAGAACACTGGCCAGGAAGGATCAGTGTTTCTTCACGCGTATTTGTTTGTGTTCCATATCAATCGAACACCAGTATTGCTGGTAACAGCCTGCTCACTACACTTGTTCTAGAAACCTACTTCTAATTCCCGAAAACCTACGCCTGGATTCATTATTGATAAGGCAGCTTTCTACCATATTCGAACATTACTAATGAGTTATTGATGCAAAATAGAGCACAGGGTAAAAATGTGGTCGCTGTAGGGTAATGCGCCCAGCTAGTTTCTAATAAGCGGCTCAGTTCACTGGAGCAGACACCACGTGATTGGCTGACCAGAGTAACCGATAAAATCAAAGGATCAGCCATTGTTTAACATTCGACCAGAGTCAAATCAACCAACCCGGGCGCAGCCAGATAAACTAGCCTAACGAACCGTTTAGGTTTATCAGTAGACTAATAGGCTTTTGTGTACGGTTTCGGTTACGAGAAACACATAAATTGTATAAACAATAAAGTCTTCAACAATAAAACGAAAATGATCTTGAGGTAGAACCGAGTACTCACTAAAGTAAGTGGGACGGGAAAAAACACTCTCTACAACCTTGACCAGGCCTAAACTCGGATTAATCATCAAAAAAACATCTTCAAAGGGCGTTGAACATTTGATGGAGAATAATCCCTGAGAGCAGGTTGGATGCGATGCTTACAAAGCCGTCGTTTCCACAGTACTTGTTGTATTTCTTGTAAATCAAAACCATCACGGATTCACAACATTCACGGGCAAAACGTTATTAACCTAGATTACTTGAATGAGTTTGCTACCTCAAAAACTAAGCCTTTGCTCCAAACCTTGGAAAATGCTGATGAAAACTGATTTGGCTGAGGGGTCACTTATCAGATAACCCGGATAATCATCACGCCAGATTGAGAAGTGATGTGCTTCTGTATTGCTTCTCTGGCAGGTATATTTGGAAGGTATCTTCTAGAAGTGCGCCTGCTGAAATGTTCCCTAATATGATCTTGTCACCGATACAAAAAGGGTTTCACGATAAAAGAACTTATCTTTCTCATTGTGGCTCTGCATTTATTTGACTGTTGGACTTTTTGGTAAAACTCACTTACTCGTACGTAGTAGTGAGCCGAGAAGCAAAAAACCTGTTTCCAATGCATTCGAAATGTCATGATAATCTGAGAATATTTATATATATTTATGTCCATTGCATAATCGTCTAAAACATCCCTCTTTCACTTTCATCGATAGCAAATATAGCAGAACAAGAGATACACCGTTGGCAATTTGCAACCGTTTACGAGAAGTATTTCGTTGTGGTTATGGTTCATCATTTTGCTCAACTTATGCTTTTTGATTTTCCCGTTCTATCCAGATTGTTAGACCAATAAATTGGCAGAATGACAGCAATAAAATGTGGTTCACATACTTAAGTACTTTCCGCTTCATTCCTTCTTCGTATCAGCCGCCTGAATCTCCGTAAGTTTGATGAGTTCCTACAGACTTTGTCTAATGTTTTTGTGTCTAATTCCGTTTACCCAGATTTGCAGTACGCTCTGAAACATTTTTTACTTCTAAAAGTCTCATATCTAGGATGGGACGGATAACGGATATCAGTTTGGCGTTCTCGAATAAGGACATGGGAAAATGTGTCATTCGCGCTCATTCTTTTTCAAGACGAACGATTCTCGTATTGCTCCCCAGTTTCTTAAATTTCCGACTCCGACTGATAAATCAATGAATGGCCAGATCAAAACAAATGCACCTTTGTGATTTCAAATTCAGAGAAAACAGAGGTTATCTATTGCTATCGTTAAAAGATGAAGGTAAGAAACGAGATCAATAACTAGGTAGGTAGGTGAACAAGGTAAGGGTTGGGTCTGTTTCTCAATGAAGACGTGCTTAATGGAGGTATTCCGAATTTCGTACCACTGTGGGAGTAAAGGGCAGCTCTCGAGATTGTGCAGTGAAGTGGAGATTATTGTTATACAATGATTTATCTGTGAATTTATTGTAAGCATCAAAATGGTTGTTATTGGTAAGGCCAAGGAAAATTTCTAGAGAAATATTATCAACTTTAGCGAAATAAATATGGAAGTATTTCTCCACTGCACGTAACCATGCACCCGCTAAGATGTCCGGCTAATACCGGCATAGGTATATTCCAGTTCCAGCCTCCATTAACTGTTTCACCAAAATCCACATCTTTTTGATAAGATTCATCGCAGATGAATAAGGTGAAAATCTGAGTCTAATGACATAGCTTCTTGGTTCGACGCCTTCCTGTTCACATTCAGATCAACCAGCAGAATGCCTGATGAAATAATGGAATCATCAAAAGGTAACCGCGATTCAATGTCTTTTGGCATCGGAAAAAACACATAGAAAAACGATGAAAATATCACACTTATGTAATTGTTTGTGTCATCATTTCGTTTAACTTCATCTCGCTCTACACCGTTCTTCTACTTATATAGCATGCGAAAAGTAGGCTTCCTCCGCATTTAGTTGCTTGTGTTCTACTGAAGCAGCGAAAGAGAAAACTACATGAGCGCAAAGGCTCAATTAGTGCATCACTGGGATCTCTCACCTACATCAATAGAACACCAATATGACTGCCGACGGTCTGCTCGCTACACTAACAATCCAGGTTCCATGAATCAGGAAGTAAAAATTGTTTCCAATGTTAGAGTTTCAGTATCTCTTAATTCAGTCATCACTAGAGTTTCCTCATTTTGGCCTCCTTTCGTAAATTTCGTAGTAGTCACCAACACATTCGTATCGTAATTCTTTTCTATCCCTCTCAGTCACATGGCTCAATGTCTATTGCACACGTCGTTGACACAAGGTCAACTATAACCGTCATTTTATTAGCCATCTCAGTCTGTTTTCTGTATTTTGTCCTTCGGTCCTGATCCTTCAGTCGGTTTGGTGGTCATGTTTTTGCCAAATAAAAGGGAATCGTCGATCGATATGATCATACGTCGTACGTTTCGTGTGTCTCCCAGGTACTGGAGTGCTGATAGCAGTGGTTACATCTACCGACTGACACCGGAGTGGTGTGCGGCTTAGCAACGAGAAATCAGCTCGCCTGTAAGGGAAGTATTATCGTGATGTGGATGATCACGTGGCAGAGAGATTTCGTGAGTAGGTGATGAGTTACCTCTGACACGCCAATCACGTTTGATGGTTTGGCAATCGGTGCCATTAGGTTTCCACTGAAGGTTTGTTAGGGGTTCACCTTGAAGTTACTGAAATTAACCTGAAGTTTCAACAGCCTCACTTAAAGTTACCAGTAAACAGTTTTCTCGAAAGTCCACATTCAGGACTCAGTATAACCGCATACAACAGGCTCTCGGAGAAACTGTTGAGAGCCCTTTCGGCAGGCTTGCTGATTGGGTTTCCGACCAAAATTATTACACCTCGATTTCGATATCCAGGATATCAGCAAGGTGGACGAGCAAAACTGAAAATTTTCAACGCAGTTGAACAACAGCCTTGCATAGATTTCAGTAAAGGTTTCAGCGCAACTACAGAATATAGGATCAATATGCATAAAAAAATCCTGTCCGGAAATTTGGTCACCGAGCATGTGGTCGAATGGTATTTGGTCGCCAGTCATTTCGTGGAATAGACCTTTAATCGATAGGAGCTTTAGACATTTCGACGACTGAAGTACACTGTATTCACTCAAATCCATCAAATATCGTAATTTCAGAATATGGATTAGGTTTAGCTCGTTCCCTTGGCCATTCTTCAGGTCTATAGTTACCACTTAGTAGTTAACAGTTGTTTAGGCATATACAAATTATAGATCTGTAAGCAAAGAGGCCTGCGCTTTGCTGATTTGTTTTGATATATGATCGGATTTCGGCGACACAAAGTGCGAATGCGCTGCGGTCAAAGTGTTTAGACCGTCGTGACCTCATATCAGCTTCACACTGGCATTCTCTTATGTTCAGAGATTGAAATAAAGGTCAGCTGAAACAGCAAATTGCGATCTACTACAAGAGAGACCATCAAATTTTGAAGTCAATCTTTTATCCCTTTTGAGTTGATAGACCCTTGATCCACCTGGCCACCTCACTATATAAAGAAAACGAGTCACCTTGATGACTGCTTGCTGACCAGATTTCCGCGGAAAAAAATTCTGGAATCCGCAACAGTCCTTCTGTTACTTAAAGTGATAACCGTTATTTTGAAGGAGTGAACTCGGGTTCCCATCTACTTGTTCAAATTACTCACTAATTCGCTGTAATAGCGATATGAGTTTTATTTTTGATATTAGAACATTGTCCAATTCCGCTCAAAGATTGGAATGATAATCAAGCGGAACACAGCAGAATCCAGCAGACAGACAGGTGATGCAGTTTAAAAGCTTTGGATCACAGATTGGCTTGAGCAAGTTAGATAAACCAAGTGATAATGGATCGAAACAGGACCACCCCAAAGCACAACGGCAAATAAATGAAAAGGCGTGGGAATGCAATGACATCGATTATGGTTAAACCCATTACCAAAGACGGATTATTCAGAAAGCCACTCATCTCTTCACATTTTGAACTGCGTTACTTCGTAGCTACTTCCGATGAATAAAAATGTAACAGTTTCTTGACCTGAAACTTTGTCAATCTATTGGTACAACTCGAGAGTCACGCAAACCCCGACAACCACCTGCCACTTTTCCCAGGTTCTCCTACACCCACTGCACGGCAATTCCAATTCACGGAATGGTTTATCAAAACTGATATGACAAAATACGCATGACGACGGGTAGGTCTTAAATATAGTTTGGGTCCACTCGGCATTCAGAAGCTTTGAACATTCAATCACCCTCTTCAGAATTTCAGTCTGGATCTTTGGATTGATTTTCAGAACCTTGAGAATAACTCTGGTATGTTCTCCCTAAGCGGTCTCATTCATCTCAGTTCACCTTATACGCAAATTCTAGTTCGGTCTCTGCCACTGAGATTTTGAGGTTTATGGATGATCGTTATGCATTCACCAATAATCTAAGACGTTTCACCACAAGGCAAAAGCTTCCATTCCCATACCCGGAATGAACTTCAGTAGAAATTCTTCAGCTGTCAATACCACAAACTGGCTCAGCCCACGAATAGTTGTTTGCATACGCAAAGTGTGGTTACCACTGGTTGCCAGTTTTCAATGCGATCCTTCTTCTTCAGTTTACCATAGCCACTATTTATCCGAAACTAAAGGAAGAAAATTTCAAGTCGATTTGCCCTATACCTTCGATGATCCGCCACAATTCCCTCTAGTACCTGTGGACTATTACCCTTTTCGACGTGGCGTACTTACCATGAGTGCATGCAGGCACTGTATAAAACCAATTTTCGTTGTCTTTAGCTATATTATCATTGAGTCGATAGTTATTCCACCCGTTCACGCTGACTGTGATCATGAAACTAGTCGAAAATGAATCGATGGATGTAAACTACTTTTATTTTCCTGATCACCCAAAACTCAAAGAGTATAAAACGGGGAAATACAGAACAACTACTAATAATTATTTAGAGGTTAGGCACTGTTGGCAACCCAAGTTTACATTCTCCCGAATGTAAAGATATTTGGTGGATGTCACCACTTCAACATGGTGGCCGGATTTGCGTGCTAAAATAACACTAAGATCTTTGCCGAGCTGAAGGCGAAGCGCTCTGCAAGGTCACCCGCATCAAACAGGTCGAATGTGAAAAGTCAGTAAGGAAAGAAGCAGCCTAGTTAGATGGTGCGGCGTCGAGCTCTCCACACAAAACCAGCAGAAACCCGTAGGTAACTCTGTGAACTGCTCGAATGTGAACCGCTTGTAGTTACCGTCATTACGTCACCTTTTTCTCAGCTATCCATAGTGGGGTTAGATTTACTAGAATGTCTTGGACACAACCAACTGGTAAATTGCCATCCTTAAGATGTATAAACCGCTTGTTCGGTCACTGGCACGCAACTTACAAACTTCCCATTGCCCAACAGATAGCACTTGTTTGTACACGAGCTACAGTTTCTACCACAAACAAAATGATGAGTAAATTCGGGGACGACACTTCGTACCCAAATCTCAAGTTTCTTCATGAACAGCTCCTCCAAACAGACCATGAGATCTAAAAACCCGGTTCATCCCCACACACGAAGAAGCTGCATTTGAGTAAGCAGTAAAACGACTGAGCTTGGAACCAGGGGACCGATTTCTCATATTCAGCCGAGCAGAAATCATGTTCTTCAGTTGGTTCAGTTGTTTCAGGGTCATTTGTTACACCGCTGATAAGCTGGTCACCGAAATGGAAAAACCCGGTGGTGTGCTTAGAAAATTCTGACAGTGGTATAAGAATGTGGTCATTTAATATAACATTGTATTCAAAAGCCTTTTTGGGGTTCTTTGTACTTTGTATTTATACCATTTCCGTTTGGTAATTAACAGCACCCAGTATATGAACACATTTCAAGATTCAATAAGCCATTGTAAATACGAGCACTTGTTTGAACACCTATGCCTTAGCATAAAGGTAGAATTCAAGGGAATTCCGTAAAAATGTTCAG
Organism: Fasciola hepatica; assembly: GCA_948099385.1. Lineage (NCBI taxonomy): Eukaryota > Metazoa > Platyhelminthes > Trematoda > Plagiorchiida > Fasciolidae > Fasciola > Fasciola hepatica. The sequence goes on along the minus strand of CANUEZ040000240.1, from coordinate 482,306 downwards.
AAGTATTTCACATTTGCAGTGTTGAAATTTTTTTAGTTACGGCAAAACAAGATATTGATTCACAAGCATTAGGTAGCAACTGCATGGTGTTTGCATACCTTGATGCAAAATGAGTTCTGTCAATTTAGGTTTTAGTTTCATGAAACCGTTTTTTTACCGTCATTTTTGTTTTAGCTGCAGATTTTACACCCGGAAATGCCTGTTAGGATGATACCCATAGAAACATGGGAAGCCCTTTCAGTATCTCAGCTGATATAACGGTCAGCTCTTATCAACATAAGCAGTTTCATTCCGAAACACACTATCTCCATAGAAATGAACCGTCCCAAATGCTGGCTCAACTGGCTTCGTCTTACTGCTTCAGAGCTTTGCACTCCAATCAATTCATCTGTGATTGGAACAGCTAATGACTACCGTGTAGTTAGAAGAAGCCGTGTTTCATGCTCACTTTTGCTTGAACATAGTCGCAAATGCACAAAAACACTAAAGTCATCCATCTCGAGAAATCATGTTTAGATGATCGCCCACAATATGTTGTTTGGTTGGAGGGACTGTTCTCAGCGATTATGGTTGGAAGCAGATATTCAGATACCAAGAAAAACTAGCTGAAGAAGAAGGGAGCTTTGAGCTTTCTTGCAAATATTTACCAGACACCGGTTCGAGCATGCCTCGGATCCATCTATCTAGATGCTGCACATAATGAGTTCCACAAATCCCTAATACGGTAACTTACCAGGAAAGTGTGAGACGATCATTTGTAGGCTTCAAGTTAGGAATGTCGAGATATGATGAAGATAACGGCTATTGATTAAAGTCACCACTTCTTTGTCGGATTAGACGTCAAGTTTCATAAGAGCCAGGTGCGTGGTGATAAATAAATCTACAACAGTCCGATAAACCATGAGAAAAGATGTATGGAAAGATGGTCAAGACCAGAGGTAACGTCTGCCCAATTTCATATATATATATATATATATATATATATATATATATATATATATATATATATATGCCTGCGTACGCTCAAATCTGATTTCACCGCGGAACGTTTTCCTGGAGGTTCTTATTACCAAATTAGCACTGTTTTCGACGAGCCTTTCATCGTTAAAGAGATGAATTACTGCTGCTTCCCTAGGTTCAATCTATTGTAATTCCAGTCCTACTGAAAGAATCCTCAGCTGACGCTGAAATATTCTTTTACCATGGTAGTTATATTTCACCAGATATTCGGATACCGAATGAACTATCATCCTCAAATGCGGGGCTTTTGTGCTTCTCCTAATATAAGCTACCTCCGGCACGACAGTAATGTCTGACTGATCATCAAGAGTCCAGTGTGCGCCGCGACAGGTAAATCCGTTCATTATTTCACTCCTAACATGGCCGACATGAGAATAGGCGGATTCCGTTTTTGCTAGAGGCCAGTTGTCTGCCAAAACATTGCTCGATTATGGTGAAAACGTCGTATCAGCAACTCCTGATGGAGGCAAACGGAGTAAGCCACCCGAGGTCGATTTCAGAAACAAGATTTTATTCTTAACAAGCTGACATATTTGGGGCACATTTTAGGCATCCCCTTGGCGTTAGTTATTTTTTGGGACAGTTGGAGATTTCAGAATGATTCAAGATGGTCACTCCGGGGTCTGACGTGGGGGTATGGGAAACTTGATCAACGAACTTGGTCGTCTAAGTCATTTCTTTATACCGAGCTTGGGTATCCTAAATAGGCTGAAAGTACGATGGACATAAAACACAACATGGGTATTTTCTTAAGAAAGTAGGATACTTGAATGGAACAATGTTTTCGCCAAAAGATCTTCCGAGAATATTGACAGCTGTCGTTTTTCGTGTTCATTGTTTAGCTCTGAAAATGAAGTTGGTACGAGGAATTACCGGAAACCAAAGCACTTCGGGAGAGGTCCATCAAGTACAAACCTTACTTAAAAACAGCATTCTTGGCCTCAGTTTTTGGTTTTTTGTTGTTGCCTAAAAATGGCTCATTGCCTGAAGTTTCCAACTCTCGTTGCTGTCCAAGATTTAGGCGAAAAACTATGGTCGTTTCTGTATCTCGGATTTCTGAGTCTTTACAAAAACCATTCGATTGATGGCAATGTTTAGAACTGATAACACTGAAAGAATTATTTTCTGCCAGTTACATGTTACAGTAATAATACTGTTTAAGTCGCCTCACAAAAAAAGGTTTCCATCGTATATGTATCATTAGTGAACGTCTTATTTAGATTACGGTGTTTCTTCGGTGACAGCTGGAAAAAAGAATCTTAAGACAGATGGATGTTTAGTATGCAAACTGTCAACGAGAAAACTAACAAAACGTTTTTGTTGTGAGCATATTTGGGACGTTAAATAACAAGACAATGTTTGAAATGTATGTGGTCATGGAACATTCTCGTCATCGCGTGTAACTTATCTCAATGCATATTCACGGTTCATTATACAGAATAAAAACAAGTGATTCTATCTTATGTATTTTGCAAGCTCATTTGCAGACAGTGTGCAAAGGGCTTAGGAAGTTCTAAAATCAAAACGTTCGGCATAGCCATCGGAAAAGCTGATCATAAGATTTTTTATATACAGTAGAAACACCTACTACGGAGTCCACAATGGGTAAATGACCGATAAAAGTTTGAGGATGAAGGTGGATAAACTGTGTCATATCACCTGTGTGAGTATCCGGTACAATTGTTTGCCGGAACAAACTATGAAAATAAGAATAACAGCCAGCAGTTATGGCAATAGATGCGTGGTCCAGGTGAACTCATTCTTATCTTATTGATTTCCACTGTCGATATTCACAAGCATTGGCGCGTAGTCGTTTCACATCTTTGACAATTGAAAAACCGACGAAAACTTTCACTTATACTAAAACGCTAGGTAATAGTATACTTCCATAACCAGGCGAAGTTCCAGTTACCGCAATTATGACGGGTTTACATTTGATTATACAAGTGAGCTCCAGTGATCCAGCCTGATCACAATATATTTGTAGAACTCTCTGTAACAAGCGCGCCAAAACGAGTGAATATATCTGTGAATTCGCCCAGGGGTTACTATGTTTTTGATTTTTTATGATGCGTAAATACGATTTCATTAGTCGTGATTTTATATAGAAAATGTGACGTTTGCTTCGGTCGAGGACTGAAAATCTTGTAAGTGAAATACTACTCGTGCTATTCGTAGCCAAAATAGGAATATCACACTCCAAGAGTAGGCCGTTATCTCGGAACACACTGTACATCCGCTAAACATATAAGACTTCAAGCTCCAACACCAGACTTGAAGCCAAACTCGACTTGCTTCTTGGTAACAATCCAGTTTTGTTTCATAAAACCTGTTATCTTTCACTCAACTGTTCTGGTAATAGGAAAGTAACGGTTTCTCCAGTGATTTACTCCAAGAGTAGTCTAGCTTGTTTCACTGAACGTTTTGACGGTAAGATCTACGGATAAAAGCGTCAGCGAGAAAATCTCACACGACTCACAAATCTGATAAATGATTGTGACCTGATTATATTCTCCTAATTCCACCTCTCGTTGTATTGTGAACAATCACCTGTTTACCGTAACGTCTGCGTTATGTTTTGCCGCTCCATAGGGATTTTGTACATAAACCTCAACCACAGCTCTGTTCTCAGTCTAAAAGATTACGTCGTATGAAAGTGAGTTCTGACTTGGTCGGAGACCACCAAAGTGTGAGAACCTTATCAGAATCTAAGAAAATTCAGCATCGAAGACTGAACGCCTTGTACAAGCAATCACTAACTACCGGTAACATTTAAAAGGAAATATGAAGGACGATTATGGGCCTAAGCATTTTTAGCTCTCGTAAGCAGTCATTCGTTGCAAACAACACTGAACTCAGTATTGCTTTTCTACTGATCCGTACTCATCCGTCATCGCAGATGACTTTGCCGGCTTCCACCGGGAATCGCCCCCGTGGATGTATACAACTGGCAAACCCTTCTCCATACAAACAAAGCAAGTGATCCAGACTGAATGCACTAACGTTCTCTATTGTTCTCGTTTGGCTTTTGTCAATCCAGTGTTCAAGCGAAGTACAGCTAATCTGCGTCCAAATGCTTGTGTCGGTGGTACCTGACCTGTTTGGAAAGATAATACTGAAAAGAATACCTATTCAGATCATCGTGCTGGGTTTGGAGAAATTTGTATACCATCCATCATGATTAACCTTCTATAGCCTGCACTCTTTAACTCTTTCTGTTTCATTATAAATTGATCCCGCAATTTGAGCGGTTAATGCGTTTTTCATTGAATATAGTGAGGCCTTTCTTTGCAATGACAGATTAAACTTACTCCATCTAGTTGGTGACAGTGGTGTCACGTCTCGGTTTAAACAAGCAGTCCTCCAAGATGCCATTATAACACCGATTTTTTTTCTGCATATATATCAACTTTGCCCATTTGTGAGGATTTGACCGTGATTTATTACGTTGACTACGTCATTTTCCGGATGCCCAGCTATAACAGCTCCACATTCCCCTCTCACTGCAATGAGTAACCGTGTTCAACATTTAAACTCGAGGTAGAAAATCCAAGGATGAATCGCCAAAATTATTTGACATTCTGTTGTTTATCTATAAAACCAACCACAGTTCGGGCAAATGGTATCCGATCCCGACAGAATCATCAAAAGTGAACTAATACGAAGAGTATTCTGAATCAGATACCAAGATGTATCGATCAACTAAGACTATACTCGGACAGATCATATCGCCACGGTCTAGTCGGAATTTCCACGACTCACATTCAACTGGATATGATGCATGTCATTTTCTGCCACATTTCACTTAACATGAAGCTCTACATTTTCTCGATCCCTGCCAATCTGGCTCTATGTTTCCCCGCCGTATTTCCCGGGCTGATTGCGAAATATTTGAAAGGCTTGTCAGCTCCCTCCAACATTCATCTGGACATAGAGATGTATCTTACAACCTGCTCATCCACTTTTTCACATCTTAGCATTACGAGGCATGTCTTAGATGGCAGCACGCACTCTTGTATCAATTTCATAGCAACCTCTGTCACTCAGTCACAATTCAATACATCCGTTTTCTCGCACAGCAGCTTGGTAATCATCTGTCTTTCCTAACTCACCTTTTTCGTGGCAACCATGTATTCTATTGCCACGGATTTCATTAGCTAGCCCTAATCAACGTACATTACTCTCAACATACTGTTCTTTCTTGATGATTTTTTGCGATATCCCTTATACCCGAACTGATAGGAGGCATTGAATTTGCTTCTACCCGAGATTACGCAAACCAAAGTAGCAAGAATACCGAGCCTGCAAGAGAGTATGGTGAAAGCTTCGCTGAACTGGTCTGTACAAATATGATAAACCAACAAAAATGGTTGATGAACTAGAAGTTGGCCAATCAAAGCGAGCTTTTTCGTATCTGTTCTCGACGATTATTATTGGATCAGGCTCATTTGTGTGTGTACCTGCAATGCTGTACCTGACAGTATCACGCGTGATGGCTATTGAATCATCGCACTTTTACAATAGAGTTGCTGTGTGATACCTGACTATCGGGTGCATAAAGCGTAAAGCTGACTTCACTTTCTGTAATAACGTAGACTGAAGTTCACATGCAAAAGGACGTATATTCGTAATGCTTGCCTGGCTGTCTATGAGGGAAGCATGTCTTTCGGTTTTTCCCTGATATGAGCGTCAATATTAAGAATACAAAATTAAATGCTTTGCATCAACAAAAATAAACCTACTCGTTTTTCGCAATGTCAGAGACGCACCATTTTCGCCTCCTCTCAATGGCGTTGAAGCTCGAGTCAATCAAATGTTTATTTGATTTTTATAAAGAGGCCCATCTCCCACCAAGTTCGATGAGATTCCACACTTCGACGCTATTAATCTTGTCACTCAGTGAACATGGGTCATAGCTAGTCATCTTTACCAGATTTAATCCAAAAAAATATTTTACTTACGATATGATCTGGTGGTTGAAATGAATAATTCAAAATAAGTTTGAAATCAGGACCACCAGACCTGCAGTTCATACCCACGGCCGCTTGATCGCTGCTGATAAGGTTATGAGTTGTTCCATTCTTTTCAACAATGTTTTCATTGTATGCAGGTCACGATTATTCACACGCAAATATGCAATATACCTATATTTACTCGAACTTTGTGACTGTTAGTATCACCTCGCCTTCGTTCTACCAACTAAGAACAAATAATTCCCATCACGGGGATCTGTCTCAGATTGGGTTAATTGCTACTATATTGCGTAAGCATTTGTCTGTATGTAGAACGGCCCGTTTTCTTTTCCGGCAACTTCCCATATCACGTCAGCAAGTGATCAGATAATCGACGACTACAGCAGCAAGAATCGGGAGGACGATTTTTGATTATGTTTCTTGTTTGTTTGGTTGATATCCTGACTCATAGTCCGATTAATTCCCTGCTTATGAATGTTCGTTCGTTATATCTTCGCCTAACCTTTTGAGAAGTTCATGATTGAAGTCATCATATACAGAGCTCATTTCAACATAAAAGCCGGCTTGATTTCAATCAGAATTATTGGCCGTTACTTAGTTGTAATTTACCCTCGTAGAGTGGAATTTTGGGGGGTTCCGTTTCCTAAGAGATAGGAAGATTTTTGTCTGGGACCGAATTATGACGACTTTCCGTGAATATTTCGGTTGTTCCTCCGCGTAAATACCGGCCCTCATCAGCACCTTCTATCCACCCGTTTACCTATTCTTATTTTCCCAGTCTAGTCTGGACTTTGTGAAATTCACTTGTGCGAAGAAAACTGCATTGATTGGAAATTCACAATCTTACGCTGTTCAGTTCCCAGTCTGCGCATATGGTTTGAAGCTCCTCCAGCTACCCTCCCCGCGACGAATCGGTCATTCGCAATGATGGTCCAATATACTGAGCTATATCATCCATTACGAATACGAGACCCCATAGATTTTCTTTAACATTTCCCGCATCATTCACGTAAATTCACTTTCTTCCTAGTGTCTCTCTTACTTCCGTCCATATCTTCCTGGTCACTGAAGTCATGTTTTCAATCATGGATAACACGAACTCATATGATTGTATTATCATAGCCTGATTGGCTCTCTCAACTTAAGTCTCCTAGCAACTACCATTGATGAATAACTGATGCGTCTAACTAATTTGTGTGCACTTCAAGTTGGTAGAATTTCAGTTTTTGGTATGGAAACAACCATCATTAGCCAAAATTCCAGACTACAGGAAAGATCCAACAGAAAATACTCGTGACTGAGGGAACGAAGAAACCATCCATACTTGACATAAGTTGAGGAGTTAATACTGTCATTTCAAATCAGCCAAATCAATACCCGTTTCCAAACTTTTCCGACCGAGCGCATTTCCCCCCTACAAATAATTTTCTCAGGCATAATTTTGGGTTTCCTTTGAGTCTTAACTCAATAGTGACGTCAGACGATTTCTAGAGACAGTGAAACTATTTTTCGACACCTGCTGTTCCTCGGAAAACATCTTTCCCCGCAAATGTCGTTTCAGTTTGCTTGTGTTGAAATCCGTAATAAGATAAAAAATAGCTTTCGTACATAGTCCGGGATAACTTGAAAGCAGGATAACTTTCTCTTTTGTGAGGAAAGAAACCAAACTTTCTGACTCGCTGTACAAAACTCACATCATACTCATCCATATGAAAAGAAAAAGAATCAAGTGGACATTTCTGGGGAAGTTGACAGTATTACCAGAGCTTTCATAAATCCATGAAATGATTCTTCGATTGTACTCGTTCTAGAAGATGGTGCGCACATAACTACGTTCTCCATCAAAGGAGTATTCATCTTTCTTCTTACTCCCGAAGTACCCTAAGGTTCTGGTCCTGATTACCTACGTTCACTGATCAATATGCTAACTTTCATCTTAAATAGATCTCTCTGCTCAAATTTCTTCCGCGACTGCTGGAGACCATTCACTATTGTTCCTATAATCAAACCATGTAATTCGAATGCCACAGCCAAAGGCTCTGGTTCCAATATTCCTAATTCATTTGGTCCTGGATTGACAGAGCATGTCAGCCTCGCACGTCTGAATTCTTCTATAAACTCTATCGACGACCCATTACACTGTACCTAGAAAACAAACAGGCCAACTGTGGCTACTGTCTCCCTCACAGTCCATCATACAATCTAATTGGTGAAAGTACCAGCAAATTCTGTTTGATGTGCTTACTCAAACTATTCATCCGATTTTGATTCTAGTCCGTGGTCTATTCTGCTTCGTAAACTGGAGGCTCCCATTTGTCCCACATCTTAGTTGGCAAAATGTTCTAATTACCTCACCAACGGAACGCAGTACACGCGGCTGGGTTTCAAAACATCCAGTGGCGTTTCATGGAATTGTCCTTTTTTCCTATTTGTTCTCCGTCTACACAAAAGGCCTTCCATCTAGTTGTCCAGCACGTTTATTTAAATATGCTGATTATGTGGTTCTGTCAAACTGTTTACGTAACCCAGGAGTTCAATAACTGTCCCAGTAATTTGTCCAATAATTACGAATTATTGACTCGATTAGGTTTCACTCTAAATTTATTTAAATGCTTTACTTTTTCCGGTCGGCTTATCCCTGGCACATATCGGTCTTTCCCACAGAATCACTAGCTAGTGTACATTTTCCAAACACTTAGGTATCATTATAGACTCAAGTTTGAAGTGGCCAACAGACATGTCAAACTACTACTAAAGAAACTACGCCGCATGTTCTACCGAATAAGGAAGTTCGGAAATTTTAGCATTCAAGAGATTACTACTTCTTTTTTGTTTACCATCCTGTCTTTTTCCTGTTCTACTTTCATCATCATCATCATGTATGCCATCGCCTGCAAGGCGGATAGGTGCACAGTGCCTTTCCCAATAAAAGTGAATCAGGCTTCACGCAGTTTAGTGCCAGACCTCCACTGGATTATCTGTATGATCTGAAGTGGATGAAGTGTGATTCTACTTGTTCTGTGGGAGTTGAATGTTCCGACATGAAATGGAACCATACCATCCTAAAAAAATTCATACATTGCACATCAACACTGAAATTCGTGCGTTACGTTATTAAAATGAGTCACTTAGGAGCAGATTGGAAAGTTCCGTTATGAACAAGCTCACGCATACTTTCCTGTGACAGAAACACATAGAAAAATGTGTTTCCGAGAATGATCCTGTAGAGACGCGCTTCGCGATTGGATGGTTTATCTTGGACATCTCCGTTGCAGTCTTTGCTAACTTTCCAATTATTCACTCATTTCTCAGCCAGAATCACAGTTTTCCCTAGCAGTGGAAACGTGATCAACTGTTTTCGATATGAAAGAATAAACAGAACGGTATTTTGAGGACGCACTTCTAAACAGGACAAACGTTTACTCTAACCAAAAAATTGTGCTTCATGTCGTCGTGATAGATGACCGACGAAAGTGGCCTTATGGAGAACAACATATTCACAGTCTACCTTTAGTAAAAGTTATTGAGAATGCCACAGGATTTGTCTACGCACCATACTCAGTTTAAGCCGAATACATTAGTGTGCAATATGTATCCATTTGCCCTGCCAATGTCGTTGGCCCATTCGGGATAGAATACGTTTAAGTTCGCTCCACATACATAAATTTGGTTATTTTTTTCCGGATCATTCCTTGAGATTTCACGCTGCTCATGTCACACAAAAGCACATAATGAACACAATATATCTACTTGGATTATGTACCGTCATTCTCATCGTTAGAACACTATGATTCCGATAAAACAACCCGGAATGTGTTTAAAACCTGGTTCAAACAATCATCTCGCCCGAACGCAGATGTGTCGCTGATGTTTGCCGCTGCACAGATGGTCACTTTGGGATTTCGAAACTGAAAGCCGCAAACAAGCCACAACCCAGTATGCCCGATACATGCACATTAAGATGGCACAGTCGCTAATCTTGTCTAGATATCCCTGTTTTAACACATCGCGCATGTAACACTGTTGTTCTCTTCGGAACACTCCCCTGTGTGGTTTCCATAAACTGCGCTATTTTTAAGCTATGCATTTCCTTCTCTCTATTTTAATACGTTTGGTGCACCACACAAATCCTTCGTAGTTACTTCATTCTAGGTCCTCGTGCATTAGTATGATTTATTTTCCCACGGACGTTCAAACAGCGTTATAATGAAACAAAATTAACTGCTCCAGTTGTTGTGCAGTATTCCTGGATTATTTCTCCGAACTCACATCAGACAACCAAAAGGACAATGAAAATTGTACGAGAGTTTGAATGTTTTGACCACGTAAAATTGAATGATTTCGACGACTTGCTTGCTGCGTTTGCTTGCAAAATTACGTGCTTGTTACCAAATGGGTCATATAATTGCTCGTTGAAAGCATGTTCACGTCAACACGAACTAATGTTTCACCTGCTGAATAGAACAGACATTCAAACGTTTTCCATTGGAAGAAAGCCCTCCTCCCCACCATTTCGTACTCATTGACGCAGAATATGCTTGGATCGTCAAGCTCAGTAGTTCACCATCTTATTCTAAGCCAAACGCATACTTGTTGTAAGAAAAGGGAAGGATACATTCACCTAATCCACGTAGACAAACCATTTCTATAACTATCCTACGTTATTTGACTAAATGCGTTTACAAACGTTTTCTGATTGACTACAGAAGCAATGAAAATATATGTCATGACTAAAAAATAATCATAAGAAATGAGTTCGAATACCAAGTGACTTTTACTACCGCGTTTTTCGTCCCAGTTCTACTTCTTTCATGCGCCGTTTTATTGACCCCTTTTGATGGGGGCATGTGTAAACTTCGGTTGTGAAAATCCTTTTTTCGAAGTCTCTCATCATTTGCAAGGAAGGGCTTTCCTTTCCTTGTTACTGATCCAATTAAGTTTTATTATTGCTGGGGTGGGATGAATAGATGACTGAGGCAAACAAAACGCATCTCAAGGAAATAAAACATCGAAGTTCCAAATCTGGAAATGAAGAATCATTTTTTTGCGACTTCTGGGATCATTCACATAAGCGAAATGCTTCCACTGATGGAATTCTCATGGATTTACTCAGTTCATTGTATAATGTGTTCTCTGAATAGGGGATATGCATGAAAAGTAGCAAATGATGATAGAATAAGACGAGAAAACTAATCTAAAGACTCAGATGTACATTCCTTAACTAGTGGAAGTGAGATTATTCTAAGACTTTTTAGAATAGCATGTCTTCATCAAACCCTTTTACCGAGGAGATTTTCTACCAACTGATCCGATGCCGTATGGTTGAGTGTGAAAAAAGCAAATTATTGCTCTAAGATGCGAGAGCCAGTATTTTAATGTTACACAACAACTGACCTGGTTAAACGAAGTGGATTTTTCATCCTACAAGATTACGGTTGCTCTTGCCTATATTGCATTCCATGAACAAGTATTTAAGTAGACAAAAGATCCTGTCAAAGATTGTGAAAACAGCATTTCATATCATAAATATTTTGGGGTACTCTGGTCAGTGTCTAATTTATGTACTCTCCACTTGGCCGGACGCGATTCTTTAGTGTTGCACCGTTATCTTCTTGGAACTAAACGGCGTTTGTTTACTTGTTCATCTGACGCAGACTTTTCTCCAATAGTGAATCCGACCATCAATTATTGTACTTCCCTCGGATGGGAAATTTCTCTTATTTACATTTATGGATCGTTACCCTTGGGTTTATCATAGAAACATACTTCCCCATACTACGTATATCACTCAAACTGAATTGATTTCTAGGTGCAAAACCAGACAAACAAAGAAGAATTAGCCTAAAAATGTTGGAGGGCAAAAACGTCGCACCAAAACAAGTGGAATATCAGTGAAAATGGCAACGTTGACAGTCGAAAAATATTTGCCTACATATATAATATTCTCCGATGAATCAGCACTCAACTGAAAACGAAGAAACTCCAAGCACAGGGCAACATTATTGATTTTCCCTGCCGTGGTCTCCAGGTTCAATTGGTAAAACATCATCTGTCGGTGAATCCGCGGACCCACGTTAGGCGAAACAGGGAAGCATCTACGGATAAACATTTTTTGTGCTTTAAATGTGTTCCTCCTAGTGGAAATCTCTCGACCACCATAAACTTCGAGATGTATCAGATCGCAGCACAGAGCTTTTTCGCACGCTGTTTCGTTGAGTGTGAGATTCAATTCATGCTCCAGCGAACTTCGAATTCGTTTGTTCCTTCCCTTGTGCCTATGCTGGATGAGAACTTAATATTATACCGGGAGTCTCTAGTCACGTGTCAACACTTTCGCTTTTATCTTTCAATCTCCTCGATATCTGTCACCATTCGACTCGTAGAAACTTCCAATTAGACCACATCCTGACCAACCTTCCAGAATGTTACTCTGTCAGGCAAAGTGCAGACATTAGGACCAGTGTTCACTGTATTGTGTCTGAGGCTCAAAAGGTACTCACCGTGATTGGCTATTGTACACAAATCACAACCAGATACGCCTCATGCAAAAGACCGTCTCCATAGAGAGAATATTACTCTTCAAGCGTTTTCACTCTGTCCCAACAACGTGAACAAGAGGCTGTTCACACTCGTAGTTTTTTGTAAATTCTTAATCCGAAGTAGTTAGGCGAATTTTTGATTCCTGATGTCCCACTGAAACGGTATACCTCCAATCTGGAAGAGTGGTTCCCCACACTCCGAAGGAGGTGGGAAATAGCTTACAAGATGCAAACAAACCTGAGGTTCGTCGACGGAAGCGTTTCATAAAATCTGAGAATATGCGACTGAATGATAATTTCTCTCGACAGTTCAGTAATTCTTGAAATATCAAGCCTAGGTAGCTTGAGATGAGGCTTCTCCACAGCTATATGGGTGAATTCCTGGAGGCGAATGTAAATGTAAACCGTTTTAATTTCCCCAACAATCAGGTACGCCTCTTCCCTTAGTCCCGTTGTCTCCCTCGTCGGAATTTCATTAGGTATCAACCACGAATGTTCTCAAGCCACTCAAAAAGACGAATGTAACCGGGGTCAATTTGTCTAGACGGTCCTCTAAATTAGCTGCTGAGATGTTGGGCTTTTTCTGAGTGACAGGACGAAAGATTCATTAGGCCTCGATGAAAACGCGCCACAAAATTAGACGTGCCTAGAGGAAAAGCTTTGGAGCACGAGTCGGCATCCTAATTCCAGTTGTCTCGACTATCGCTTTAGTGCATAAATAAACAATCTACCGTTCGTTTGGGGATAAACGATGAGGAACTTCGAAAGCAGCGTCCGTATTCACCTGATATCCGATGTCAACTAGGTGTGCTAAAATTGCGCTGTTTGTCGATCCAGTTTGTCCATGGCTCAACCGGCGTGTCTGATGCTCTTTGATCCGAAAATATAGTTGTCATGCGGTTCAACCTACATACGATTCGTCACAAGAAAGAATACACCGACATTGATAAGTTCGGATCAAAGAGCATCACATACGCCGGTTGAGCCATGGACAAACTGGATCGACAAACAGCGCAATCTTAGCACACCTAGTTGACATCGGATATCAGGTGAATCCGGACGCTGCTTTCGAAGTTCCTCAACGTTTTTCCCCAAACGAACGACAGATTGTTTATTTACGTACTCAAGCGATAGTCGAGACAGTTGGGATTATGATGCTGATAACACGAAATACATGGTTGACTCTACGACGTTCAAACCGTGAAAAATCCTGAAGAACAACAGCAGCATATTAGTTCAAAACAGTCTGTCAACTTTGTGTTCAGAGTAATGTTTGTGTTATTGCGATGTAATTCATTGTTTTTCTATTATCTCTTAAAGATTCATTTTCCTTCATAGTTTTGCCCACTTGTAGTAGCAGGAATGTGGTTCTGCTGATAATTAGAGCATAGCTATTCGCGGCCTATAAACTGACCGCTAGGGTAGTTGTCATGAAACGTCATCTCTTCTTGTCAGTAAATATACGTATAAAATTATGGAGATTTTCGGTAATGCTGTCGTATACGATCACAAAAGGTGCTCATCGAGGTCGTGTACACATTTTTTCCTGCTAATCCCCTCGTTATTATTCAGTGAAGTAAAGCGTACGTTTACACTTCATATAAGTATAAAAACTGGAGCAGAAAATCACGGTCACCCTTGAACAATTTTTTCAACTGAAGCTCAGGGATGGTTCCACCGGTTTTTACACTTTATACTACGTTCACAACAGATCCTGTTTCTTGAGAGTGGAAGATATCAGGTGGAAAATGAAAAGACTGTCCGATCGAGTACAAGATGCCTGTCCTACACGGCTTTTATGTTATTATTTGGATCATATTTTTGAGCAACTCAAACTTTGCACGTGTACTGCACTGGCCTGAGAAGAAGTACCGAAAAAAACATATCAGCCTCCGCCAGGTGACGTTCTCTAGGTTAAGACTACGGGGATTGGTTCACGAACTAAAACAACTGCGTTTGAAGAGCTACGTTTTGTATGCTACGGATCTCATTTTGAAACATTGGCTGAATATGCCCATATGTTCATGCCATAAATGCCACCTGATGAATTGCAGACTTTCCTGCACCTGTCACACGCGCGAAAACTTACTCATACGAATCACTTATCACTGTTCTTAATTTTATTGAAAGAGGAATTTTTCACGGTAGCAACCCAGGTACATGGAGTAAATAATGATGGTTCCAGACAATAGCCGAGGTCACGGAAGGTTAACTGTAAAAATCATGTGTTTGGAAAGTACTATTTTCGGAGAAATCGTCCTTGTAAAACAGCTTATGTCAATATTTGACACTTACCAAATGCGATTTCGCTCTTCGATATTACCAGGTCCCATTCCAGAAAAAAACAATTACTCCAGCAAATAAGGCTGAGGCTGAATATTATATATCCGCTTACCCAATAAATGATGCATAATGAACACAATTGTGGCAATATCGGTCATTGATTTTGTTTCAGGCGAGATCTGAAATGGAGATCAAATATAGATGGAATTTATTTTTGCCCCGAAGAGCCTGGAAGGTAAAGATATAGAAAAATGCTCTTATGTTGTTTATGTCAAACGTGTGAAATTCGATGATTCATAATACGAAGAATTCTTTCCCAACCTATGCTGATAAGACTGCCAAATATGGACGAATTTAGACAGATCACATATTTAATATCCGGTATTGACATTGTGGCCCCACCGCGTGGGTTATTTCATGCATGCATTTTCCAAAGATAACCAGATGGGGGAATGCCTGGTGCTACTTGGGAACGAAGCCCCAGCCGAAAGTTATATATGACAAATGATGGGCTATGCTGATCGGGTTGCTGCTAACTGTAGTAGGACTCGAATTGTAACTCAAGCAAGCTGTCAGACTGTTCATTCTCACAATGGGTATGTACATGCCATTGCTCTCGTGAAAGTAATAACTCCCGTAGAATAGCCAGACTCTCGTCCGATGGGGTTCCGAAAAAATGTCTTATATAAGTAACCTACGGAAGCTCCAGGGCCGTAGCAAGCGAAATGTTGTTCCACACCTCCGATGTTAGTAAGACAGTTACATTTTGGAAATGCCACTTGCTTTAACCAAAAGGATATCGGCAAACCTCTAAGGGGGTCAAAAAATGAACCCTCTCTGCGGTCTAGGCAATTGTAATCAGCTCGCCAAAACAATACAGCTCCCTTGACCAAAATTGATCGAGACAGTGAGACAACCTCACAAGAGTTGTGAACCTGCTAGTTGAGCTCCGCGTACAAAAGCGGTGGGAGCAGATACGACATTTACATTTGTACTTGTATATTATTGCTTTCAATCATGTTTGTGCCCAAAATTAAAGCTCCTCATCTTAACTGTGCCATGCTGAATGGAAGTAACAAAATGACAAATCTGTCGTTCTCAGTTTAATTTATCTATTTTCATATTCATAATATTTGACCAACTAGTTACTTAATTTCATTCTGTGTGTAGGACTGATGCCTTTTCTAGATGAATGTCCAGGATTTATATAGTCCGATTCCGTAGTATACCATATTAACAGGCCGATTTCAACTATAGCCTACATCAATCCTAAAAGACACAAAATAGTCAAATTGAATTTCACTTCTGAGAGGAGCAAATATCAATTGGCATGCCATGAAAACCCAATAAATGTAGCTATATTGCTGATTATTCACGTCTAGTTATTAAATGAAGGTTTGCCGAGCGCCATCAGAGCGATCGTGTGGTAAATTCTAACCACCAAATTTATTTTGGTGTTGAAAAGAGTATTTTGCTCCAAGGACTTGCGAGTCCAGTTGGAATTGCTCCTGATTTCTGAGGTTGATATGCTTTCTTCAAAGGAATTCCGATCAGCTTCCCCGTATTCACTCGAACCCAGGTAATGAAAATCCAATAAATACTGATCATGTAACATTGATCTGCATTTATCACCTACAAAAGTTCATTATCGAAATCACAATAACACCTCAAAGCTCCCCTTAACCGCAGAGGATAAACTTGTTTTGGTTCTGTTCATAAAAACATACAGGGCAGAAGAAAAAACCACCGAATTGTTCTAATACTACATAGAAGCTCAAATTCGAGCTGGGGGAAGATGTCAACAATGGTTAAAAGAAAGCACGCTGTACACAAGATTAAGCTCAGATTCCCAGATGGTACTACATGCCCAGGATTACTCAGAAGCACGTTTCTATACTGCATACCAGAATCGATCCATCATTTCTCTGGAAAAACGGATTACCGAACCGTCTACCGAGAAGAACACGATTTATGCAGCACAGTTACTGTTTTTCAGTGTGCAGCAGCTTTGCTTGGATTATATACTCAAGCAGGGAATCAGTCTTGTAACTGAAGTCCTGTAGCCAAAACGATACTGCATTTATTGCTGGTAAAACAACGCAACCAGAACCTAATAAATCATACTTAAGCCACAATGGCTAGGTTTATGATAGCATTCATTGTGTTATTCTTTTAACTGCAAATTGCTTACCCATTACTATTCCAGTAGACAAACTTTATATTCGAAAAACTATTATACTTTTATCTCCTGACCTTAGTTGTTACCGGTCGGACATCTTGCTCACTTCTCCACTCGGAACCTCAAATGACCGTGTTTAATGTCTGAAAACGCTGGTAATTGACTTGAAGGTTAGATTTCGCTTTTTCTATCACGTTTTCTTGTTTATTACGATAGGCACCACTGATGCAGCCATTTCATCCTCACAGAGTTACTCTTTTGCTGATAATTTTGTCATAAACTGCCACTAAGTAGAACTCTAGTGCGTCTATTTGGGTTATGAAACGACGTTGATCTCAAGCAATAGTTTGCCATCTACCTCTGTAGTTTGTCTACAAATCCCGCAAAAAGCTGATTTTGAGAGCGAGCCGATAGTGTGACATTTGTAGGTAGCTTGCGGCTGCAACTAATGTGCTGCCGATCCACTAAGTATAGCTACAACCAATGGGTCACCTGTGTGTTCGATGAAATGACCGTCCTTTGTCCATGCCGAAGTTAGTTGTGCATACCCATTTGAATGTGAGTGCTCAACCACTTCTATTAGCGAAATAGCAGTGTACGGAGTGATCGATTGACTTAAAATATTCCAGTAAGTCTTTGAATGAGCGAGAACAACAAATTAACCACCGTTGTTACATTAGCCGAACAATGATGATTCAGGTCATCATATCAGTTACTTCTAAAGGACCGCATATGGTGATCCACCCAACCAAAAATATGAATTAACTTAGGCACATGATGGGCTCGTTGATCCATAAACATCATTTTGAACAGTGCAAGCAACGATAATTAGTGATTGATCTATCTTTGGCGTGATCAACACCTGCGACAATTTATGTATGTTTTCCCATAGACATGTACATGTACGGGCATAAAGCAGGTCTAATTGTCTTTCAAACATTCCGTTCATCTGTTTCCCCAATGTGAGAGCAGTATGCTCCATATAACCATTCACTTGAGTGACCTAGAAAAATCACGCAAACAGGGTCTCTCACCTGTGTTTGGGAAGTTGCTTGAGGGAATAAGTACCTCTGGAATCTCCAATAGTCCACCTCAATCTCACCTAATTCATACAATAAAACCGAGAATCCTAATTTTTCAGTAGAATGATATAAAAAGTCTAGGCATAAAACTAAGGAAAAAAGATACAAAAGTATCTCGTAGAATCCGGTTAACAAAATAATAGACTGGGTGGTAGATATATTTATCGAAAACGCCAAGGCTAACCTCAACGTCCGAACTATACCGCTTTCTACCATTAACGTCTTCGATTATGGTTTATGTTTCGTTGAAAAGAAACAATAAAGCTCCCGTGCTCGGCCTGTTCGACTGTACAGATGACTTACCTTACATATTGATCTAACTGAGATAGGCAAGTTTACCAAAAAAGAAAGCAAAGACCAACGAGGTATTTACAACAAATTTGTCATATCAAAATTCTGGACTTGAGCGAATCAAATAAAACTGCAAAACATATTGAGTGAAGACCTAACCACCGGGCTATCCCAAATGATTCTGGTTTGTTTGGTTACTGTATTCAATCCAAAATACGGTGCTCATCCGGAGAAGGTCTCTCACGGGTAGCAACGCTTTTATCAAAACTCAGACCCCAAATATGACATTATCCTCCGTAGCGAGTCTGAGAGATGACAAGTGAAAATATGAACCTGACTGTCTGGGTATCAAGAATGACCAAATATGTGAACTGGTCATGGAAATGATTCATCATGTTAAAGCTGACAGACAATTAACCGTTGAAAAGCATGCGGAAACCTATTCATTGTTCCATCATTGTAAAGAATCATTACTGGTGCACGTCAACCGAAACCCCCTTAGACTCGAACTCAGTGTGGTCTACTGTTAGTCAATCAATTTCCCACCAGTTTTTTGTGTAGGCTTTCATTGGTTTGATCCACGTATCCACTTACTATATAGCATTTATCTGGCACTGGCTGTTTATTGATAATAACCCAAGTGGTAAGATAGTGAAGAAAAGAGAAGGGCGCTAACACATCATGACTGAAGGGACGTGTAAATGAATAACTTAGAATATGAAGTGGAGATCTACTTCAGTGTAAATATATCAAATTATCTTACACGGTGCATTGCTGTCGGAAAGTGGATTTATTAAATGATATGACAATTTTGGTGTCTTTCCGAAAGGTATTTCTGAAGGAGAAATTGTTTGACATTCTGGAGGATTGCTCGCATGCACAACGAACTAGGAGAGAAATAATCCATTTCATTTCTGCGGATCTTGAAACGAGGGTTACCTAAAATTGGTGATGTAGTCTTTCAGAGATAACTGGTAATTGGCTACGAAGATAACCAACAATTATCCAAAAGTGTATGCCGAATCCTCGGACAGTTTTCTTTGGAATTCGATTCCTGTTAGTGGAAATTGATCACAAAAATAAACCTACCGTACACATTTCCCTGTAAAGATCTAGTGAAAATGAGTGGGGAAATAATTGCACGCGTGAAGTTATTCAACCCATTTGAACTGAGCGGTTATATTACAAATGTGTTGCATTGCATTGGATTGTACTTGAGCCAACATACTTACAAATTTCGGTCTGAGTAGTGTTTACACTTATAAGTACATTGAACAAAAGCGAGTAAACGATGAAGGTAAAAAATCAAGAATGTTACCGAATTAAGCTGAGCCTAGGGCTCGTTTTGTGCAGACTACGGGGCCAGGTTCGGGAAGTCAAACATTGAAAGACGTTAGTAAAAAAAGCGGTATGGAACAAGGAAAAGAAGGCGAGGAAGCCAGACAACCAAAGCCAGATAGACATCAATATAAAAGTGATTGTATTGTGAAAAGATTTTCCAAGTGGCATTCTCACTGCGGCCGGTAGCAGTTCGCCAAATCCAGCAGATAAAACTGCTGGTACAGGAATCATCGGTGATCAAGCTCATACTCAGTGGTTTACAATAAGGTCTCTACATCAACACATATTAGGATATATATGGGAATTAGACCAATTTGGTGAGTAAGAAGTAATGGAGATAAAAAACAATTGTTTTGCAAACTTAAACCAAAACCGGCTGTGAACTGCTTGTCACATGTAATTTGAGTTTTCATCTTGGCTGGGTTGGTCCAGAGCAACTCAAGAGCACACAAGTTGTTTTTGAGCATACAGAGAGGAATTGTGTAGGGGGATGCTGACAGCCTAGGCTGTGATCAGGATACGACATTTAGCTGGTATTGATTATCGACCCTATACAGGGCGCAAAAGTCTTGAACCCATTTACTTTGTGAGCCGAATGAACTATGTGTGAACCGTCCATACTAAAAAGTGATTTATTTGTTCAAATGTTCAGCCATGCAAACTGGAATTCATAAGTGATTTCAGGCAAAGTTTTGATGGTGCGGCCGATGTATATTTTTTTCAGGAGTACACATTTTGAGATTGCCCAATCGGGTATTTTCTCTTGCCTCCGAAAAAGTAACACCGAACTGTACTGGAACAGTAAACGAAAACTACGTTCGCGATTAATTTTGCCAATGATGTCTGATACTATTCGTTGCACATCCGTTGCCATCATGTCACTTTTGAATGCATATGCTATACTCACTGGCTTTCTTTCGATCAAAAACCGACTCTGAGTTTTCATCTCGTTCTGCGTCGTCTTCCTAACTAACAGATTCGGGTAATAATTTCTGATGAAGATTCTGCACATTATTTGCAGTTCTGCTTCTTCAGAGTTTTCCTCCTTGCACATTCTGATTGCGTTGTTTGTGTAATAGGTTATTTTTATTCTCAAGAGGCAAAATGCTACGGATTTCAATATATTGCCGATTCCACGTTGTCTTTCTGTGCACTGATTGACCGAATGGACCATGTTCATGATGACCCATCCGAATGTTTAAGCAGCTCATTTTGTGGTTAGACTGTTTCCTTAGTGGACAGCAAGTTGTCTTGAGCTGAGTTAAACAACATAAACACTCTGTTACACACAGAATGCTGTCTTCATAAAGTTTGTAAAAACAACAGGCTTACTTTGTTGATTCCTTTGAGCCATTTTCCAACTTTATCATCGAGTCTTCGGTAAAATTGGTCTAAGTGGGAATCCCATTGCTATCCTATCCTTTAGACGGTAGATCTGATGGATAAACATTAAAATAAATCTGTAGATTCAGAAAAACAAAGAGGGTTCTAAAATTTCTAGATGAATTATTACTCGAAGCTTGTGAATTCAAATGTATCATTCATGCAGTGCTTTTAAATTTCGCCATACTAGTTCCAGGTGGATTGTCAACCATTCAGTCACTGCAAGATATACATAATATGGCAAATTTACCATGTCAGGAATAGATATGGAGAGCATGCTTTTACTTGCTCTCCCAGTCGTTGTAAACATAGTTCATTCGACTCACAAAGTAAATGGGTTCAAGACTTTTGCGCCCTGTATAGGGTCGATAATCAATACCAGCTAAATGTCGTATCCTGATCACAGCCTAGGCTGTCAGCATCCCCCTACACAATTCCTCTCTGTATGCTCAAAAACAACTTGTGTGCTCTTGAGTTGCTCTGGACCAACCCAGCCAAGATGAAAACTCAAATTACATGTGACAAGCAGTTCACAGCCGGTTTTGGTTTAAGTTTGCAAAACAATTGTTTTTTATCTCCATTACTTCTTACTCACCAAATTGGTCTAATTCCCATATATATCCTAATATGTGTTGATGTAGAGACCTTATTGTGAATCACAGAGTATGATCTCGTTCGTCAATATGTGTTTTGTAAATGAGTTCATTGGCCTAATGGGACTGTTCTTTTTTTCTGGAAATTTTCCGTTTGGTTTTACATCGCTTCAGTAAATTCCTCGCTTCAGCCCAATTTGAACGTTGAATAAGAACATTAGAAATGAACATAAAAATGCAATGGTAACCTAAAAAAACAATGAGTTTGCTGTATAAAAATAAGTTTCGCAACTTCCACATTGGGCCAAATAACGGGAGTAGTTTATTCACACGGCTTGAAAAATGAGATAAGCTGTTGTAATTTGCATCAATAATGTTTCCTAAATATCTGATTTGATCAACTCTAGCGGGTGGTTCGTTGGAGATGAGATGGTTCACATAAATAATTCCATTGAGAAAGAGTATATGCACCTTAAAAATAGAAGAATTGGAAGTTTTAGCCTAATGGAACAGATGAATCACAATATGGCACATCTTCTTTTCAAAAGCTGTTGAAGCTCTGGATTACAAAATTAGCTTCACAAAGAGCTCCGTCGTCGACGTAGCTAAACAAACGTGCCAAAGAAGTAGCATCAAAGTCAATATTGGAAGTGAAAATGAATAGATAGTTGGCAGGTATGTGAGGCACTCTCGAATTATTCATCAAAGGTGTAGATGTTTTCTAAAACCCAGTTAGGTGTACTGAGTTCTTTTGATAGAACGAGCAAACAGCCACGAAAATAAAGTTGTGGGACAGCTGAAGGCACTCAAGTTACGAAGAAGGACGGTCCTTGGAACAGAATCATAAGGATATGAGTGGTCCAGAAAAGCATGTAGTCCAAACTTCGCTGACCTATCCAGAGATCCGATGGCATGATGGAACAAGGATGAGTTGGTATCCACATTGAAGCTGTTCAGCTTAAAGATAACCTGTAAGGGGTTATCGGGAGGGGTTATAGAATTATTCGAGCATTTAGGATTTCTAAGTTTACGATTAGGTGACGGTAGAGCAATGGAACAGAGGCTTTTGCTATGAAACTAGAAATACACTTGTTTGATGTGGATACAATTCGGACGGGTCTCCAAAGGTAGAGAATGGAATAGCTGCACACTGATTTTCTCAAGGAAGAATTCAGTATACTAATAAGAGCAATTGCGCCGTGTCCGGAAAAAGGCTCCGATAGGCCGTCCGGAACCATTACTGTGGTTATTTTGGTAGAAGAAAGGATCTTTCTTACTTCTGTTGAGAACAAAGTTATGTGCACGCTATCTTCTGGAAGGCTTGGAATTGCAGGATAACTAGATCCGTGGATGAGTGCACTGGTCGTCCTGTCAACATATGCAGCGCAATTATATAATTCCCTTTTTCTCTTCACCATAAACCTGACTAAATTTTCAAAGTCGGTTACTTTTGTGGTTGTATAGGAGTTGAGCAGCATCCAGTAGGCCGGCGCGTTTGACTTTTTATCAAAAGCAAGTTGTACCTCACTTTTGAGTTAGTCCAGGATTTGTAGAAATATTCATTCGGTACTCTTAAGGATGTTGACATAGGCATAGTTGCAAAACCGGTAAAGATGTAGATTTTTTTCGGGAGACAGCAAATTCTGAAGAATGAATTAATTCCCATCACGAATTATTTCACATGGCTACTTAGCGCCTGTATGAAGGCAAACTAGAAAGATGCACGGGAAAGGTACTTCTGTAGGACAAATCTTTTTCATGTGGAAAATTTCGGGGGCGGGTTAATAAATCTCTGGTTTATGTGAAGAAATGAAAAACAGATTGGAAGTAGATCTTAGGTCTCAACGACAGCATGCAACTTTCACTGGTTGAGACAGCTGCAAACAAAACAAAGGAAAATAACTCGAGCTCATTGTTGATAATCCTATCTAATCAAAAGTTGCATCCAGTTGATGGAACGCAAGAACAGTTATATAAAATTTAGTTAGTGTTTGGATTGATGATTGACTGAATTCACTTACTATGATGCACGAACATTTGTTTAACAATGAAACAATGAAGGGGAAATGAAGAGTCATCGGAAGACAAAATATCGTGCTATGTAAAAATCGAGCTTCAAACAGTTTCGTTATGATTCCGCTATACTGGGGAAGAATATTTTGGGCGACGCTGCATGGCTAGACAATCAACTTCGCTCGCTGAGAATACATGAACTACTTTCGACTCATCACCTCATGTGGGGCTGACATTCTTGAACACCCCGTCTATAGTCTTCTTGCTGATGGAATTCGCGTCACGTCCATACAGTAAAGAACTATCTACGGACACAAGTGAGCCAGCAAAATGTGGATTTAGCCGCGATTCTTGTAAGCAGATCACAGAATCTTAAACGTGTCTGTGAGAACGCACAGCATGGTTTCAATCGGACATTTGATGAAAGGATAACACATGCTGGTACTGTTTTTTGACAGGATGAACATAAACGAAATCAAGGGCAATCTGCCAGCCGGCACTCGTGTTTTACGGCCGATTGGGAATTCCTTGGGGTTCATAAACGGATAAATCTGACTGAATGAAAAATCCAGTGTTTTATTTAGCTGCAATATTTCTGGTTGCTTATAATGGCACACAGAGGTCATAGCGAGAAAAAGCCTTTTAGATCAGTGAGTTAGTGATCATCGCAGAAATGAGGTTCAGCCAGTAAAATGATCCCCTAATAAACCAAAAATCATAGACCGTGAATGGTTAGCGGAAAAAAGTATTGTTTTTTCCCTTGAATATTTGGACTGTTATATCGACTAATGACAAGCAAAATAGTAGTTTTGTCCGATAGTTCTGTTTGTGTTCCATTCAAGCAGTCACATGCACATTTAGACTGCTTCATACGCTCACACGCACTCTCACGCACATATTGCGGACCATCCATCAATCACACACACACACACTCCCACAGACTCATACACGTTCACACACGTACGGCGTTGATGCTATCCATGCTCCATCGCGGACTGCACTGACCAATCATATATTTCCATATGCAATGCGGTCTTGTGTACGCTTCTATTGTGTGTTCATTGGATGGGACTCTAATTCCCACACTTAATTACACACCTGCTTGAGTCCCTACAGTCAGGCTTGCACTTGTGTTTGCTGTATGCTTTCGAGTTCGTCCATTCCTTCAAGTTAGTTTCTTTCTACCGATTACTGGACACAAAACTGATAATTGGTGAGAAAAATTTGCGCTGTATTATCCACCGGATATGACGATGAACAGAGCAGTTTTACTGAAAAGGGTTCGCACACAGCTACCGACGAAATCCAGCTTCATTGTTCATGGTATGGCCACCAATATGGTTTGGAGACTGTCCAGTTATAAAGCATCTCGCGTGGAAAACCGCGGTTGCAGCGCAATTCATGTAGAAAATGATCACGCAGTCATAAAACTCTTAGTGAAGTGGAAAAAATAACAAATCTGCTTCATTCCTATGCCTTTCTGATAAATATTTCAGGTGTTTTCCACTTGCTTGAAATTATTTCTGACAATTTATAACTTCCAATGAGATTTACATCGTAATGTTGAGTTTTCTGTCCTCCTTTTTCAATTATCCAACTTAAGCTTCATAGGTATTTTCGAAAAAGGTTAGCGGCGGATTTCTTAAGTACACCAACGTCGATGAACGATGTCGAGACTCATCTGATCAATCAAGAAGAATAGCACGTTTTAGTGCAGTCCAAAAGAGTGAACAAAAACGTCTGCACATATTTTCAAAAGGATTTATTGACCCCAATCATTCTAACTAAAAAATATACGTTGCTGCCATTTTTGGTAGACTTTCCTCGGGAACGTGAATCTGAAAATGTCAAACTTTTTCGCTTCATGTGCACCATATAAACTTGGAATGACGAGCGAAAAATATATTGACAAAACAGACTACTTGCCTTAGAACTCCGTGAGGGACTGCTTCAAAGAAACCGGTCTGAGGACATTAAGAAGCTATTAAAAAGATGTTTTCAAAGATACCAAATTGAATATTAAGAAGTGGCTCGAAAAAAAAGCCACCTTGAATTCCTTGCTCTGTTGATTGGAATGATGTGCCTTGTGACCAATCTCAAAATTTTCTCATAAACAGTAATCGTGACATTTAAAAACTCAAACAATATTCTAAGCAAGAATCAGAATAATAAATTAGCTTCCAAGAAGACCACGCCCCCTAATGTTTTTCGGGATTCTGCTAACGTATGGAGCTTCAGATTTATTATATCGCCAATGAAATTGGTAGCAGTCTTTCGGTTTTGAATTTCGCATATTTCTCGCCAGGAAAGCTACTTTGTATTGCCCGCTCGGTAAGACAAAGGACGACATCGACATTGGCTATTATTATCCTCAGCAGCGTCATTTTTAAAATTAGTGGTCTGAATAAGCTAACAAAGTAGATCGAATTGATCGTTAGTGATCCTCAAATAAACATGGATTCAAATGTTGTGAATAAGCTTGTCGTGGTGGTGCATAGCAACACCCCGCTAGGACCCCCGAGTCGAATGGCAATTCAAGTGATCATTTGTTGTGCGAACATAAAAGCCCAATGTAGTTTTTTTACTACACATGACCAATGGTTAGATGGATCTCGTGGAAATTAAACACCCAAAATGGTTTGACTTTAAATATCTTCACTCAGCTTATGGGCTGTCCAATTGCCGTCGTTTATCCAATCAACGCTGATGTTGCATTTGATTAGTGGTAAATGGGTACCAGGTAAATCTGGCACCAACAATCTGACTACGGGTTGAATCTGGTGGTTCAGCTTTTCAAACAACTGTGATTCTGTGATAAAACTAAGTTTTCGTATCAGTAGTCATTGTCAGCTTCCTGTCAACAGTATGACTGAAACAGTCTGATAAGTAAAATAAACAGCTTTGGTAGTTTTGAAAAAATGCGCTGTAACTGCGATCTCGGTATGCATGGTCATCGGCGTTTCGTCCAAACGTGTACGTTATGTGTATGACCCAGTGATGCAGGAATTATCTGGTACATACGTCTACTCAAGAGAATGCTGCAACTATAGGCGAAATCCTTTTGATTTCCTTTCAAAAATCCGAAGTGAGCTGTGATAAACGCATAGTTAGCTCCCAAAGTCATATGGGACCGCAAAGCCCCCCAGATTTCTGATGGACAAAATTATTATGCACACAGTATGTCCCGGAAGTTTCCACTGCATTTTTGACATGGTACTTTCGTCACCTATGTCAATAAACACATCTATCAGGTTGCATTCTTCCGGTGATTAGTAGTCTTTTGGCAACTTTCGAGCATAAATGGTGGAACGTCTTATAACTATCTGGGTGTCGCACTTGGAACTTCTCATGGTCTTTTCAAACTGAAACCGAACAGTTTCAACTCAGAAAAATCATTAGCAGAACAACCGATTGCACCGCAAATGTGTTGCTGCAGGCTGATTGAAGTTTGTTACTCAGGTATTGGAACAAACTTCGCTGGTAGGGTAATTGTGGGTGCACTGCTGTAGGTTCCGCCTGCCCTATTGTTCCCGGTGGCTTGGTAGGTAGAATGAGAACAGCAGTGAACGTCATAGGTTGCACTTGGACAAAAAGATGTAAAAAAACCTTGATGGTCAGCGCAGCGTCCATCGGTCACATAAAAGAAGATTAAGCGCTCGTTTTTACTGTTCCACCAACTTTATCATAATGCTAGCGTTCCTAAACCCGCGCCTCAGTCTGCCCCCATTTTCCTAACTATGATACACACCGTAATGACCAATTGATTAACGGAAACCTTGGGACCTCGCTCAAACCCCGGATTTACTTAAGCTTTTGTCGTATAAATAACAATAATGACAAACTGGTAGAGATATTTCGTGTTTCACGTGATCGGTGGGCCTTGTATAATAGCCAGTGGCAGTGGCCCATACACATTTGATGCAGGTGTAAGGGTGTGTGTTAGTAGGTGCGAACATTTGTAGGAGTAAATGAGCTGTAGATATCAATGCACTCACACAGCGCTGAGTTACTTCTCAAAACATTTGGATGAAACCACAGACAAGTCCAGGAAGGACTGTCTTGCCAAGAATGCGATTAACATGATTTTGTGCAGACCGTGGCCGAGAAAATAGATCTGTTGCCCTTGAAACCGTCAAGTGCGCAAGCCTTGACTGACGTGAAGAAGCAATATTATTACTACAGTAACTCTTTCAGTCAAAATAACTGTCGCAAGCAAGCCCAGTAAACCGAACGGTAAGACTATTACCAGGGTGTAGACCCAAAGCGCAAGGCCTTTGATGCGTGTATGTACATTTAGTAAAAAACTGCTTCATTCAGGGAATACCGATGTGCAGTCACTTCGATAAGACAGAAAACTTTCAGCGGTATAAACAGAAAGACACTATCTCGACCAAAAGTGGTCAGCAGCGAAACCGCTTTATATGGGGTGATGGAAGATATTTGAATTGGCTCGTGACAAGTGGACGTGCAATATTCACATATACAAGTAGCAACTAATTGTGAGTAGCGTGTAGGACAAATGTTACTCACCAGGCTGTCGGGCTATGCTGGATGTCGTGAGGACAACATCTCAACAGACTTAACTTGATGTCCAAGACTAGCCCGGACGGGAACTGGGTGGTGCCGTGGTGAACACAAGCGGAGCATAAGCATCCTTGATGGGCTCTATCAAGAACGAAACTCAAGTATGGTGCTTCCGAGCGCAGGTTTGGCCGGATGAACTGAAGCTTGTGTGTGAACGGTGAAGTACAACGTCAGTCAAAACATTTCCTCTATTCCTTCTCTCCAAATCTTTTATAGATAGTACCTCCCGTGAATTAGACCACTCAATCAGGCTCATTAATTTCTGCGTGGAGTGCGGACGGAATTTTTCAGGAACGTGTAGGCGGCCGATTGCCCAAACGACATGGTCAGCGTGGCATTCGTCTTGCGTAGTCAAAGATCCAGCAATACGATGTTCGTCGGTGATGATACCCAGCCTCTCTAACATCTTGATCGAAGCACTGAGATGCCAATTAATAGAAATGATGGCAAAAAGCAATAAACTGCCTACAGGTTTCTGGTTAGAAAACAACTCTACTTTATGGCAGCCACAAAATAATTCATTGGCTTCGGCCTCTCTCTCCGTGTTATGAAAGACTCTGTTATTCCTTCACTGAAACCGTCATCAAAATATTGGAGTTTACGTAGCTCCAACATACAAGAAACTGCAAGATCCAATGCATGAATTACACCCTCACTAATCTCTGTCGTTCTCATTCACATACCAGATATGAATTTTGGAACCCTTATTCTAGAATGAACTTAAGTCAATCTCTCGTGTGTTGTATTAGACCCCATACTGAAAAAAAAATTAAAAAAAACGTAGAATAACTTTCCTAATTTGGTGGGTTTTACTTGTTTTAGTTGTTTACTGTCACACACCTCTAGTGCCTTTGGTATTATATTTGCTTCATTTATCGCTTCCAGCTTTGTGAGAGTTTTCTGAAAAGAATATATAATTATGTTGTTTCAAAAAGTTTGTCATGCAAATACAAAATGCACTATAAATATTTTCTGAAGGGAGTATCATACCCGCATTGCTATAACACGCGTTGACCGCTTACGCGCAGCGACAATTTCATGAATAGGTACTGTTGTGTCCAGAATTCAGAGAACTGAGTAAGCAGTAGATCCGATTATCGGTGCCTCATAAAACATGCACGAAAGCTGACAAGGGGGATAACAAGTGAATCATCCACTGGTACGCGCAAGCATAACAATGTGTCAAGTAGACAGTAACATAAAACCAATGTCCGTCAAACGCGCACCTAACTGCATGTGATTGGTAAAGTTGAAAGAAGCACAGCACGGGATAAATAGGCGTCGAGCACGCGAGTGCAAGGCCAACGGGACAGCAATGAATAATGTACGAGTGCCAGTGACACATTGGTTGGCCACACAACAGGTACTGACGAACCAGTTAGTTATTTTGCTGACTCAACCAGTAATTTTGTTGATCGCGGCTGATAATACACTTTAGACTATTTTGATCACTCCTGGTCAACCAGTTGCGTTTCCCAGTCGTTCATCGCTTTACGCAGGTTTGTTTCGGAACGAATAAATGATGTTCATTTCCGTTGTATAGGTATGGGTAATAATTGCTCTTACGATTATCCTGAGATGGACGGTTATGCAAGGCAAATCGTTAGGTAGTTTTTTCAACCCACACTCTTTGGTATTATTTAGAAACCCATTCCATGTATTTTGATATCACGTGATTTTACCAACATGGATCGAATAAACAGATCACAGAATGGTGATGTCAGCATGAGATCTGAACATATCCGAGGTTCACAAGAGATTTGTGGTTTTGCCACTACTTTGCGATATTTTATTTCAATTTCATAAGGTAAATTAACTAGAGTTTGAGAACATGTCCAACAGTCTTCCAAATTACTTGAACTCAGAAAGATTTTATAGGTCTTTGAATGATGACGATATCGCTTTTCAAGGTATTCAGTAGAAATCTATTTGGTTCGTGGTGTGGTCGAGTGTGCAGTAAAAGGTATGGTTTTGGTAAGTAGACAAGAAAACTCAAAACGTATATATTGTCAGAAATTCAAAGATCCACGCATGTACATAGTAGCAAAGAACAAGCTGTACCAACCAGACCTGGCTTTGATTAACTCCGGCTTTCAGACGAGAATAGGCGTTTGCACAGTGGAATGGCCGCAAATAAACAAGAAGCAACATGGCCGTCAGGTTAATGAACTGTTCTAATTACCACCGACTTTGGTTGCCGCTTTCTGCTTACCTGTTTGGGGCCCATGAGATGAGAGCTGTCGTTCTTTAGAGCCATTTCAGTATGGGACGGTTAACACCATGTTTGTTGAACCCCTGTGTTTTTTAAAGAAACATTCTGTGAAAGATAACGTAAAGAAAAAAGTTATTTTTGAAGATTGACTAATCTCTTCATTATTCAAGTTTTGATATGATCTTTGGTGCGCTGGCAATCGACAAAAGACATTTGAGCCTTTTATAAAGGCAAGTTCTTCTCGCAAAGCAGAATCCTTCACCCATACTGACCCTTTTCTGGTTGTATTGTTCGATCACTTCTGGAAACCACTGGTATTTAGTGACTAATTCTTTAGTTTATATGCCTTTCGGCTGAAGCTAGGAATCCTGAGTGCCCACTACGACCCTCGGTCGCAGATCTCGGTGAGCAAAGGGTTGAGCTCCTCGTTCGCCACATTTGATTGGTTTGCAATCAGGATTTAGCCATCTCCCTTACACTGACTACCAGTCAGCCAGCCTGTTGGAGAGCATCTGACATTCATTTTCATCCTCTCAATTTATTGGAAACAGCTTGGTCACCACGAAACAGTGGATGAGACTACTTCAGCGGAGGCTCTAGCAGAATCAGCGCCATTTGTGGGTATCTGCAGAGGTGTTTTTGACGAGTAATCATCTCGTTTTCTGAAACACCAACCATTGAGCATACTGATGCATCGGGAGGCCATGGTTGCCAACAGAAATGCACAAAAATACAAACAGCTGGACACCTTTTTGTCTCGAAATACTTCTGGTGTGACGAAAGCGTATGGCACATACATTTCTCCTGGTTTACCAGCAATGACATTTTGTACTTGGGACAACTCACTCAGGATAGTTGTTTTGCCGTGGTTAGTGGGAACACACATTACGCACAAAATCCGCTTGTTTGTGTACTGATGAAAAAGGGCTGCCAAGAAAAGATAGTGCATGAAATCGACACGGCTGAGAGCTGTGATTTATTATTGTGCTTCTGCCGGACAGTAGGTGGTACAATGTGGCGGATAATACTCGTGTTATAGATCAGTAAAACAAAAAAACGGTGATGATAAAGGAAGAAAGACTTTATGTAATAATTTTCGTCATTGTTTCTGGTTAAGTTTATCAAGGCACAGTTTAGAAAAAATGCTGCCCACATTTTTATAAGGTAAAGTATCGCGGAAAAGTAAAGATGGACACCACACTAACCCCTGAACAAATTTTAGTGAAAAAGCTTATCGGCAGGGTCTAAGCTAAGCCCCATAATTTGAACGAGTAAAAACGCACATTATTGCTCATTCAAAATACTTTTCTACCTGATCAACGACTTATTGTTCCATAGCCATTCTCTGTGGGGAGCAAGAAGTGTCTATAATTATGGGCACTACTCGTCTACCGAGGAAAAAGTATGACACTATACTAGGTTGGACATTTTGCCCCAGAAAAAACTACGAGGATGGAAATCTTCACCTACATTTTGCATGTAGTTTATCTTGGCCACCTGTGTAATGAGGCTGCATTGTTCAACAGTTTTGCACTCACCTTCGGTCAAACTTGGTGATGGTCAAGCATGTATTTATACTGATACCAAGTCATGCATGGAAAAATATGTACCTCACTTCATATCCTATTCAATCTCCCTGAACTGTCCGACTTGAATATGACACAATGAGCATAAGTACGATCGGAAAAAAGATGAATTTCGATAATAAAACAAACGAAAAATGGTGAAAATGATGTGACGCCATGAAATATCACAGCTTTTTCGTGCTAGATGCTGTTGTTACATTTTATTTGCGATACTTTGCGTACCGTAATAACCGATAAACTGAGATTTCTATCAAAAACAAACTCTACCCATTGGCCTTCTCGCGTCAGCTAACAGTCGGACTTTGCGGATGTAATGTTCATACGAAGGAGGATGGGATCCATGTACACTCAACGAATGAAATGAAACTCACAAGAGCACGCACATCCCTTTAGACAGAGCATATCAATGGTATATTTTGATTAGACAGAAGATAAATTATACGGATTGGTGTATTGGAAATATAATGGGTTGTTTAAAAGAATTTCCATCCAAATTCAGTCGTTTCATTACGGCTGGCACTAGAGAATAATCTCTACTTTGCTCAGAGAACATCAGATTTTAGCTCTACCTGAAAGTTGGATAATAAATAAATAGAATCACGCGGTCCATCGCTTAGAATCAAAATATCATACTTTAGGCCCGCTTATCCGAAGGACACTTTTCATTTGGAATTGCCAGCGCAAGTAGTTGATAATTTTGTAAGATGAATTTATTACAAGTAATGCGACTATAAATGATATGGATTACAGGGATCCAGCAGTTGGTCCCGAATTTCTGTAAACAGCGTGAATAAAACGAATGGAACTGTCAAAACGTAGTCCTTCGTGAAGTGAATGCCCATTGAATAACAACAATATCGAAAGTGATATCGTTTAGAAGGAGGGTCGACAAACTGGATGTTTACACACAAGGTGAGGATAAAGAGCGCTGCTTTAGAGAAGCTTCAAAGACCTCTATTCACACTTCGACAATAAGTTATGGAAATTGAAGCGGTTTGTACATTGATCATTTCTTGAAAACTTTTCGCAAATGAATCGGTAAATAGGCTCACCATCACGAAATGTACTAATTCCTAAAATATCACGAATGGATCGTATACATACATTCAATCAACAGTACTCGGCCATCGGACGCTCCACCTGCACTGTGATTTGGCCAGTTACGGCATTATTTGATTCATTGCGCCCCCTTTTAAAGCCTACCGCTTTTGAATCTGTCTGACAGTCCATCGAACTATCTAAACATCTAAACTTGTATACTCGTTGTTGTACTCAGTTGAATGCGCGAACTAATGGCCGTATATTCTGTAAACAGTTGTCAAAAATGCTATCCAATTTTTCCATGCACGCGCAATCTATGAAATAAACAGGGACTAATTCAGACGAAAAATCATTCAGTCAGTAGTGTTCCTTTTGAGATAGAATTATTCAGTTGCTTACAACAACAAGATAATTCTTCCTCGCAAACGTTCCTTTCATTGGCTCATTTGTACAATATTTTGCATAGAATTTCAGCATTCTGCATAAAAAAATAGAACAGTGGGACAATTATTTGAAATTAAGTCTTGTGGTGACAACATATCAGTTTACCCTGGCTATCATCAAATGGTGTTGGCTGAATGAGTTATCAATAGAAAATAATTGTGGGTAACTAAGAAACGATATTCATTTGTGAGCCTTTCGGTTCTCACGATTGGAACGCTAGTTTCACAAGGTGAAAGCAAATGCAGGAGTTTAAGGAACCCAAAGATGGCACGGAAGCAATAGTATATCTGTGATGATTTCACTCTGCATTCATAAACACTGATTCTGTTTTACAAGTGGGATCTGAAATCACAAAAGACGTTTTATCATCCTCGCTGACTTCAAACTGAAACGGTATATTCACGAATAATTGTCAGAATTCGATAATTTCAGCCAATCCTCTATATTCTACTGAATAAATAACCAAAAACTAATTGGGTGCAATGCGACGATTAGTCAAAAAACTTCCAATAGTTTTGAAGAAACACTGCGTGCAAATGTGATTTGGGAAAGTTTCTTTCCAATAATCACCATATCGACGGAGAAGAACTGTCTGAGAATCACAAAGAACTGTCTCATTTTGTGATTTATTATCAAACGTACAAGATGTCCACTGAGTAAGTATGAATGTTACAATGAACACCTGAATAATGATTATCAGTCCACAGGAGCTCCGTACTGTAGCGGGGAATGCTTGAACAACAGCACGGCACGAGTATCAAGCTAATAGGGCCAACCCGCTGAGGGCCACAGACCAAAAGAACAGACTATAAATATGTCGGAGACATCCCGAAACCGACAAAATAAGACAATCGGACTAGATGATGAAAAGCAACGGGATCTCAGGTAACCAGCAAGATAGCCCATGTAAGGGGCTACTGATAGAGCCGTCAACCGGGATAATTGGAGCAGCCGAACAGGGATGGTGCCCAAGAGAATCAAGCCAATAACCAATGGCGACTGACCAGAATGCAGCCGAAAAACTCAAATAGGCGCAAGATCATTGCGGTCTAGAAAGAGGGCTATATAAACGAGTGCATGAATATCATAAACTTAACTTGTTCGGCAGTCCTAAACAAACTCCCCCCACCTTTATTGCAGTCATTGTTAAAATCTCCCAGATACGCTGAATCGGTTTCTCTTCTGGAAAATCTTACTAGCATGATATCAATGTGACTTCAGCTCCACGTACATTCCGTTGGCTTGTGTGATTATTGTTTGCATGCAGAACGTATTCCCGGAGGTTGAGTATTTGCGTATGTACCCAAATGAACTTTACCAAAGCTACGAAGCAACCGTTCGGTCCGCTGCAGCAGATAACTTAATAGGTAGAAATAAACCCTCTCAAGGAAGGTGGTTTCTTGCATCCTGAACATCTGTTTCTCGTCTAAGATAAAGAACATGGTTAATTCGAATGTGTCTGTGACGGATATTTTTGCAATGTTTCTGATATGTCTCATCGGCTAACCAACTGGCGCACAGTGACTGTAGCCCGTAAATTAATAAAAGAATCAAAAACAAGGACGAATTTTGAAATGCAATACCACTACCTCAAGTCATAAATGTAGGCATGCGAACTTCACAACCAGAATAAATGATTGCATAACTGTACCACAATAATTTCCGTTTTCGACTGATCCACTTATACAAAACAAGAAATTAGGTTCTTAAATCCTATATATTACTGTCAAAGTCGATCAAGGATGTTCCTTTGCGTCAACAAATGGATCGCTCGGGCATGCTACAACCATCAGCGGCGCAGCAGGAGTGCATTCTGCAACCATCTGGACGATGTCGCTAGACTCCCAGGAGTAGTGCTATATTATAATCCAGTGCCTTTTCGTTGAAAAAGAATTAGCGGATAATCAGCACTTTTTAACTGTTCATCATCATATTGATTTGATCACATTCTTGTGAGAACTGATTTGAACTTTTCAAACAGTGACAACTAATTAGACGTACGTTGTAAAAAATTTCGACAGCAACGGGGCTAGAATAGAAAATTTCCCACAAGAATTTGAGACTTTGAGGGAAATTTGTCCGTATTCCAGCAAATTAGCCGACAGTTATCCAGCCAAATTTTTCCATATTTCGTAGAGCATACCATGAATGATATTATTTAGTTTTTCTCATTCAATAAGGAACCTTGAGCAGGATCAAACTTTTTGCAAACCTGTAAGTTGTTTTTTTTCTTGATGTCGTCACACAGAATAATCACTTTTGTCGTGAATGAATTTGGCACTTGAAACGTTTTCTATATGGAGCAAATAAATGCTTGTGCTCAGTTGAGGAGGTCTAGTGCAATTATTGCACATAACATGTCCTGTTTATTAGCTTTTCTCTCTTTTTACTAGCTTACGTAACAAACTAACAAAAATGGTGTGAAGCTTTTACAAAAGAGGAAAAACCTTGTTCTTGATTCAACTTAAACGCGAAGTAACAGCAGAGCCAGTTTGACGAACAAACTCGTTTTTAGTGAATCATAATTATGCCAATACATCATTGTTTTTCTGCACATACAACATTCATTTGAAATCAAACAATCAGATCTATCGCCAAATGTATGGAGAGCAATGGGCTCCCACTCGGACCACTACCTGCCGATGTCTTTATGGCAAAGTTAGAAAATGGCCCACTTGTTCTACAATCCGGAACTGTGTTGTATACAAACACTAGGTGGATGACATTTTTTGTGTTATCAATTCATCAGACCATATATACCAACCGTTAGACAGCTTCAACTAAACTCATATGAACTTACATTTCATAATAGAACCAGAGTCAGACAATACGATCGCGTTCTCTGACATTTGGATGTGTCGCTGTGAAGACGGCCCAATCAGCCCGATGGTACAGAGAAAAGCAACGTGAAACATTCACTTCCACAGCATTGTGCCTCCAAGGATTAAAAATCCTCACAAACAGAGTAAGAAGAGTATGTTCGGAGGACACCGTTGAAGAAGAACTGCAAAAGGTGCGAATAACCTTCATCCAAATTAGCCACCAAGACAGGCTAGTTGAGAAGATGATGCGGTTAAAGTGGAAACCCGAAGGAAGTTTGGGTGGAAAGAAAGCTGATATACATATGTTTGCCATTCAAAAGGGTGATTTATTTTCAGAGGTGGTACAAAGGCGATTTTCAGGAGTAATCAACAAAACGTTTTATGCAGCTGAGCTTTGGGTTTTGTTCGAATCCCGGCCGATAGTGCGTTTACGGTTGAGAGAAAAATTGCCTGAATCTGCAGGTTCGTTTTATGTTTATTCATTCACTTGTTCCTGTGAAACAATGTATATCGGCCTCACGATCAGGCGTTAGTCTGAACTCATCCGCGAACGCCACCCGCCATGACCAAACAATGAAGCAGTGAAGTCATTCACCGGTGCTGTCGTTTCACTCGTTGCCCAGACTAATCAACCAGTAAACGTGGCTGAGTACTTCGGTGCGCTGTGTAAGGTTCGGGGTCGGCAAAGGAGCCACAGCTGAGGCCGTCAGCATCCGCCTCTACACCCCTCTCTCTCTCTTTCAGCTAAATTGCTCAGAAAAAACTAAATTACAAGGGACATTCGGTACCTTACGAACTGCAAAAAAGTTCATTCATTATAATTCGTCAGGACGCTATTTTGTCGGTTGCAATTGTCAACCGTAACAACAGATGCCATGTTTAAAGTTTCTCACTCGTTATGCAGTGCTAAAACCATCGTTGGTTGCTTTTCTATCAGTCCTATAAAGGGTTTACTAATGTTTTCGTGAAACATCACCAGCAGACACCGGAACAGTGTATGACCGCTATTATTTCCAAAATCGTCGGTGACTATTATCATTCTCTCAAAAGTGACAATAGATCAGTGTTTAGCAATAATACGCCACGGAGACTTCTGACTAAACATTTCATTGATCCTAGCTTTGTCCAGTATTCTACTGATAGTAGTGTATATATCTATGTTTTCATAGGGCTTACTAGTTAACAGCTTCATACAACCAGTGGTGAGTTATTATGCAAAACATTTGGCTGAATTAGAATTAAGAAAAGTCAGTCATGTATATTTTCGAACATATGCTTCACTGATTCAGGCCCGTATAAATGGAACAAACTTCAAGTTGCTCAATGTAAGCTATCTACTGTAAAGTAAAGCCATGACTTGCAATCATAAACAACTGTTCAGTCATTCTCGCAAAAAAAGGTTCATATAGTCCACTCAGAACTTGGCTTCCCATTGTGCATGGCCTTTGAAGTCAGCCGTGTTGTTCGTTCCATGAACGGACTTTCGTGCCTCCTAATCTCTTCCACACGGGTCCATTATTTGCGTCATTTTTTCCTCGTTGTCACAGTGATTGGTATGTGACTAAAACAAAACCAAATGTTATGCTGTTCCGATAATGCCCCATTGTGTCCCATGCACGATGAGCTTTATGCAGTTTCGCAAAAGATTGCTGCGAAAATTCCAATTGTCGGATCTGTAAGGAACCGGGTAAAAAGGATCTTTGGGATATCTAAGGGTCACTTGAAGGAGCGTTGTGCTGGATGCAGAGTCTCAATACAAAAATAGAACGTCAGTGACGTAAGTAGAACAAATATTCCGAGTCCTAGCATGCCCTTGATGTGGAAAACTATTTTGGTTTGTCCTACACTGTTAAGGGCCGGAAATAGGAACACCTGGGTGTTCTTCTGACCCGAGAACATGGAGTTATCACATATATCAACGATCCGTGGTATAAGTTACACAAGGAGACTTGAGTCATTTCAGGCCCCTTGTTGTGGCTAGTTTATGTATATCTCCCGCGTATTCTGCCAACGAACTTGTTTAGTTCGCCGATAACTTTTCCATGTTTCACCTTATTCATATGGATTCGTACATTCGTATTATCTGTAGAGAGTTCAACTGGCCATGTGCTGGCTTTGTTACAGCACCAGAGAAAATGCACAGTCAACTGGAAAACCAGATATGAAGCTTATTCGAAATTGTTTCCCTAATAGTTCAAACGTGTTCCATACTTATTTAATATTCAATTTGGTTACAAGCTTTTTCCTATATGATAACACTACAGTGTGTTCCTCGTGAACGGGTACACCCCTGGAGCTTCTAATTTCTGATATCACAGTTGATAACTTTAGCAGTAGTGAAATTTTCCACTCTTTGTGAATAATCACGAGTAAAAAGGCCGACGATATGACGTGTTTAGGTATAGATGCTAATCATTGCGATGTGTTTACTTAGACGAATAAGTGTAAGCAACAGACTGTTCGGCAAATCTATTTTACCATTGTGGTTGAAAATAAAGGAATACAGATTGCTGTTTTCAATCAGAAATCCAGGCGATTACACTGTACAATAGAAGTGAATGGTTTTATCACAGTTTCATTGCAACGCAACACAGTTTTTGGAATCAGAGTGAAGTCATGTAGAATTTCCAAGCAAATCCATCATTCTAGCAAGTTACTTGAACTAATACTTGCCCGCAACTCACAGAGAACTCACCAGTTACCGGACAACAAGGCAGGCGTTCAAGTTTGAAATAAGCGCGAGTGACTGTGAGCACGAAAATCGCCGGTACAGTGCATTCTCTCGGAACAATGCAAAGTGGTTATCTCAACTACTTATCGCCGTCATTTAAATTTGCAGCAAAACGTGTGTAGTTGTTCATGAAAAGCAAATAGTGGTTTCATCACCTGTTACGGTTATCAAATGCTACGTGGACCTGTATGCACACAAGTTATTCGTCACCTTGCTACCGTTATTTGTACTTGTCCTCCTGCTTTGCCATACTATTAGGACATTTTATTTCTTAGTTCGGCTGCTGCCTACAAGTAGCAACCAGAATAGCCACAATCAAATAATCGGTAATGGTTTTTCCAACTTAACTAAATTCAATAAAATCTTTCACATTCAGAAGGCAGGAGTGAATGTATGGGAATAAACCACAAGCAGGTTGGCGATGGACACTTTCCCAATGGATGACGAACCACTGATCAGATACTACATAAGTTTCAATTCCACTAGGGTTTTCTATGCAAAACCATACTAAGTT
Organism: Fasciola hepatica; assembly: GCA_948099385.1. Taxonomy (NCBI): domain Eukaryota; kingdom Metazoa; phylum Platyhelminthes; class Trematoda; order Plagiorchiida; family Fasciolidae; genus Fasciola; species Fasciola hepatica. The sequence continues at coordinate 442,675 of CANUEZ040000240.1, read as the reverse complement.
GACCAAGATGAACCATTTATTCCAAAAAAAACAAGTTCATGTTGGTTCATATACACTGAACCGTCCATTCAGTTCGCGCAGGCAGGCATGTCCAATCACCTCCTGTTGAGAAACAGCACGTTTGAGCGATTAGTCTGCAAATTCTGGTTTCATTTACCGTTTTCTCATGCGGACAATGCAACGTAATTTTTCTCGTGTGAATCCACAAAAAGCCAATATCTCCCGTTGCCGAAAAACACGACCTGCAATATTTCATGAAGCGGTTCAATTTAAATTTACAGCTGTCGTTTGGTAAGTGACGTGTGATGGCATGAAGAATTGAACCCGAGCCTGAAGGGTCTAAAGTCTACCCAGCTGAGGTTTTGACCACCGACAATACTTCATCAATGAGAAATCCGGAACCCATGTTCATCAAATTTTTTCCCAATATTTGCGGGGGTAATTACCGTTGGCGCTTTATACCAATTGAGGAACGGCGGAGTCGTAACCCAGTGCGCCCCGGAGAAACTTGCTAGACTTGCACGCTAGATTGTAAGGAACGAACTTCATATATTCTCACACCCCGGTTTACCTTTGCGCTGCCATCACCTGACGAACTACCTAAATTTCTCTATCGACGTATATTACCCGATTGAAAATAGATACACTGGTGCAGATAAATTTTCATCTTCCTTTTTCTAAAAAATAAAGGGGAAAAGGGAATATGCATACAGTGTAAAAACCACATTTTGGGCAAAATTCTGTCATGGTGGACCAAAGTCAATCTCAGAAAACTGGATATGTCATCCTTGGACTTTGATAAGAAACAAAACTAATCGCAATACCTGAAAATTGTCAAACATTTGGGCATGAAGAAACCCACAGAACTTCTCGCAGCATTAAATATTGGAGGACTCAATCGGAACTTCATTGGTGGCTGAAACACAATATTAGCGTCCAGCTTTGGCAGCAACAGCCATTTGGTATCCATCAGCAGTTTGTCTGATCTCATCGACGCATACAAAGGTCCGTCTCAACTTCAACCTATTAAACCACGCGGCTCTGATGGTCTACAGTAATGTTCGACCGTCATATTCCCAGTCATTTTCGACCTCTATATTCGCTGCTCAATCCATAAAAAATCACTGCGGACAAAAAGTGGCTTCCACAACAACCAACAAGAAAGGAAGTCACAAGCTTCGCCCGCTACCGTGCACTCCCTTCACCCTCAAAGAATTTAAACGACAACTGATACAGCGAATATCTCTTCAACACAATATGTTTAACCCCAACCCATTAGCCTACCATCGCTCAAGTCCAAACCTCGACGACCTCTCTTCTCTCACATTTTTTCTTGTTGTCACTAGGGTCTTTTACATCGATCTCAGTGGTACACTCAACTATGTGGTCAGATCCAAAATAACACTGATATGTTTGTGGAAAATCCACTTGCATTCTTCACATCGAAATGTCGGACGCCAGATATCATAGATGGTGGGGTGAAGCCAGAAGGTGGTAAAATATTATTTTTGTTTTTCGTGCACCAGAGATTTACCAGTTATTGGTAAAATTTCCCAAATGCTTCCATCCATGAAAGATTCGTCACAAGGTGCAGCCCCATCTCCGGTTTGGTTCCTACGTATATCTCCTCTATGCCCGTCCAGGATGACTGATGCTGACAGCATAACTGAGCTCGTTGTGTGGCCCTCCATACAAAATGTGCTGGTGAATATATCGAAATCGTGCGCTATATTGTCCTTTCATCCATAATGGATCAGGTGTTCTAATCTCTCAGAACCCTTCCTTTCTTGTCCATTAGCCATGGATGCATCAGTAGCAGTTCTTCACTGAACTATCTTGATGTTATCGTCATCGATGACCTTCTTGGTCTGAACATATCCCCACGGTCTTTCTGAAAATAAACCCGCTGTCGTTTCATATTAGGAGTAAAATCCTTCGGCTTTCTACTTCATCCTTTCTGAAAACTGTACAATTTTGCATTCTACCCCCCTAGTTCTCTGCTTCTCCTGTTATATTTAGTCGAATATTTTCTAAAGAATTCATAATAATTGCCAGTTCCTCTAAGCATTTAGTTGGATGTAGCGGGATACCTCGAAATCAAATTATGTACAACCGTCTCCCGTTGGGTGGTTGCTGACAATTCACACCACTTTACGTCCAATTCCTCAACAGTACAGTATCCCCTAATTTCCTTGCTAAACCTGATGTTGTCTCAATGTTGACTTGAAGATAAACTTTACACTTCGCAACATTTTCTCAGTTGCAAGTTATGTTTTGCTGCTGAACATCACCGTTCGGGTATATAAATCATTTACTTGACTTGACTACGTTGTTTGAAATGCCACTAATAAGACACACTATAAAATGAGGAGAGAGTTATTACCCGGGACTGGACTATATGAAGAACATTGACTGCCTTGATAGACGTTCTGTGATAGTATTCGTGACCACATCAGTAAAGTCCCATTGATTCACGGGTGATAACTAGTGGATATTTTTGACCAATTCAGCATTTAGTTTAGCATAGGAAAAAACTCTATATATAAATCTGGGTTTTAAAGTTCCACTGAACATTGATGTTTTCGGTAATAGCACAAATTTATTGACCAAGTGATATTGAGATGTCTCCAAATTTTCCTCCCCAATAACACGGAATCCTGAATCTAATCCGTTTTTGGTGCATATTGAATCGGTATTCCAAATAACAACTCGCTGTGCATTAAGTTTGGATATGAGTTTGTTTAACTCACCGGAGATCCAGTGATTGCCACAGACAGCTCATCGTCTATTATTATTTTTGAATTTCCCGCTATTCATTGAGAAACTGTTTTAGCCGTTGAATAAAGGGGAACATAATTTGGGTAGCCGTTTTCATCTGTCCAATGAATAAATCACCAATACAATGCACCGACTTGACAGAGTAGTTCCGTTGTATCGGGCAGGTTGAAAGTAGCGCACTGGCTACGCATTCCTCTATGGTTAAAAACTTTGGATTCGAAACGTGCAAGCCGTGGAGGATACCCAACACTGATGAGCCATAACAGGAGTGAATCTCGGTTCTGTTGATTCCGAATTCAAGAAAGATCAGATTAAAGTTCTATTCACAATTGAGTCGACTGGAACGTGCATGGACGGGGAGTCCATTCTTGGAATCACACGGTGATTCTTCCAAAGGTAATTCGTTGGTTATTATGGCTAACCTTTAGAACGAGGACACATGGTCCCAAGTGTGGATTTTCGATGAGTATTATGGGATTGTATTAGGATGAGAAGACAAAATTTCCCCGAAAGCACACGACCGATTTCGCGGTTATTGACACTCATTAGGTATGCGTATCCGGTACTCTTCCACCCCGTCATTTTTAAACTTGTGCACTCCTTATTTGGTTTGCATCTGTGATCTCATCTGAACCAGTCGAAGAGTGCGTGGACGGGGTGTCCATTTTTAGAGTTACACGGTGATTTTTCTACAGTTTTTAGATATACTCCCCGTCCATGCAAACTCCATTTGGTTCAAATAAGATTACTGCTGCGGACCAACTATGGAGTGCTCAATTATAAGAATGACTGGATGGAGGAGCACTAGATACGCACAACTAATGCGCGGCAATAACCGCGAAACCGGTCGTGCGCTTCCGGGGAAATTATGTCCTCTCATCCATATACAATCCCATCCTATTCATATCGTGGTCTGGATGACTTGAGCCTCGCGCGTGGAAGGTGGACCCCGAACGGTATGCATTTAGGCAAAAAACTGTCAATAATGCAAATTACTCACAAGTAACTGTGAGATATCTTACTTTCTCCTTCTTTGTACATGTACATCAAGTCAGAGCCTGATCGCCGCTTGGCTCCTCTAATTATCGTTTAGCGAGTGCAAGCAGAACGCAGCAAAGGAGAAGACCGGCAGGCACACGCTTAACACGTCTGAGGCAACAAGGGCGGTGTAAATCATTTACATCAGTCAGAAGGCGACTATCTGCGCCTAACACACGATCGCGCATTTCGTCATTGCTCACAAAATCTTCCCACCAAAAGCAAGCACTAATTCGGAGACATATGTTGTCGAACAGATGATTAAACGAGCATCCTGAACGTGCAGTCACCAGGTCTCGTAACCGCAGAGTGAGACTTTACGAACTACAGGTTGGCCAGTCATAACGAGCTTTTACTGTGCCTGTCCTGGTGATTCCGATTGGCCGCGTTTAGAGGCCGCTGAGTCACTACAAACGTGTCCTGTAAAATACCACCAAAATTGCTGATTCAGAAGACATTACAAAAGACAAAGCTCGGTCCATCCTCATGGTCAGTTAAGTTGAGGATGTCCGGTTGATCAGAATCTTCATGGACATGTATAGCAAAAATTCACTGTGAACAGATTCTCTAATAGTCGGTTCGAACATTTACGCATTCCCCCCAAAAATTCGAGCTAAATCTCTCTCACGCATTGTTGAATGGTCGATTTCGCTGCGTATCCATTAACCTGGCTTGACTAGATGCGAATGTAAGCTAACTCATGAATGTAACTCACTGTTAATTACTACTCGTATTTAGAATTGGTTCCTCTGCTTTCTATTTAGTTACTCGTTAGTAGTGAGTACATGCATTGTGAACCTCAGATATTCGTAATATATTTTCTGTTTCTAAGGTATAACAACAGTTTATACTGGAGTTCCACGGTGCTTAAAGTCCAAGTCACACGTTTGTAATTGATATATTCATTCTTGACGGTGAGGGTTCTTGATTAATTGGTTGTACCGCAATGAAACTGCGCTACGATTACGTTCAACTGTCAGCTAAGTGGACCACTTTTAATTTCCGCTCTGTCTCGATTTTCGGAAGCTTACTGCCCATTGTTCTTTGTTCCTCACCTAACTTAGGTCTTTTATTTGCTGTATAATTCTGCTTATTGCAATATTTAGAACCACGAATCATCGATAATCACGATAGTCCGGTTGCGATTTGTTCTGCTGCAAGTTATTGTATTCTGCACACATCGTGCCTGTAGCTAGAGAGACTAAGTTTCTGCTAGATTCACAACCCTGGACCTTTGGATAAATGCAACACTCATTTCGCTAACATCACCTTCATTACATTCTTTTTCTTGCCACTTGCTGACCGGCTACGGCCTTGTTTGTGTCTATGCTTGTACAAATAAATGCACTGTCAACACTGTGTGTTCTACTGCTGACTACAATCACATCAGTTTCTTTTTGATTTATCAATTATTTCCTTTGAAATGACATCTACAAAAATCATTTTGGCAGTGAAAATATTGTACAGTTACGTAGATTTGCTCGTTTTGATACGTGGGCTTGTGCATTTCCGAATTCAAGCGATTTAAGGAGGTTCTGTCAATTTATCAATTGGCAATATTACACAATAACAGATTGAGAAAACTTGCGGATTATAACCTGTAATCCAGTGTTTTATTATTTTTACTGAGTGGCATCAGCTGCACTGCAGATTCACCTCCTACTAAATGGTAAACAGGCAGAAAATATTTTTATAAACGCCACTCACACGCTGCTTCAGATGTTCATGTCAGAAGGCCTCAGTAGACGTCCCAGACCAAAACGGGGAAAAATACCATATCATAATTCAGATTTTGAGCCACTTAGAAGCACTCGCCAACCACTTCAATTTTCCAACATCCTTCAAGTCATCAGTAGTGGTTGAAGTCTCCAGCAGAAATATTTCCGGTATACCTCCTTCAATATCCTTCTGGGTTTCATACTGTCCGTGTGAGACAGGTTTTACATTCACAATGCAGAAACACCAGGTTTCTTCTAACTGCTGCCAAAGAGACATTATATGCGCCATTCCAAGTGAATAAAAAGTAGTGGAAAAATTTTGCAATTATTCTTATATTGCGTCCGGGCTGTATTCATTTGGTGCGTACGCCGTGACGATAAACAGATTCCATTTTCCGGGCTGGCGACCGCTCACTTTGTAGGAACCTGTAAGTCTAACCGACTTACAAATCGGGATCCACTCTAGAAGCGCTACTCGAGCCTTTTCGCTGTGAGTAATGCCAGTGCCAGCACGATTAGATGCCACCGCCTCAAGCGTAAGTCAAATTTCACGGAAATACTTGAAAGAGGCGTAAATCAGATGGTAGCCCTGGACTTTTGAATGAGAATGTCTAACGTGCTACATGTCAATGGCAAGTGACTCAAGCGTACGAGTCAACCTCGCCTGGTGCCATACATGAATCATGGTTTGCATGTAGGTAGCTAGTTTGAATGGGCATAGAAGATGAAGACAGACACCATCCGGTAGCACGAGGTTCAGTAAATCTTCAAAGATATTTGAAGAAGGAAAAGAGGAAATGAGGCACAGATTTATACCGGTGGTATTACACGTACTACGGTTGACAGAAGTTCGCTTGGGTTCTGATAAAGAAAAACACCAAAGAATAGCAATACAAATGGGAATAGGAGTTTTCGTTTTCGGAATAGAGCGTGCAGGCGTGCACGTGGAATGGCTGTCAGTCAATGTTTGGTAAAATCTTTCACGGTTGTTGGCCTTGTGGGCTGCTGTAATACTCGGCCGCTCAGTTCAGAGTAGGTCTTTTTCTTCGAGGATACTCGTGTAGCCTGTGTATAGTAATGCTCACCCTGCAAGAGGGCAGCGTAGATCCAGATGAGCTATTGCCCATGCAACCGTCATTAAAGAGGTTAACCTTAGTAGGTGGGCAAGTAGATAATCCACCAAGGCGAAGAAATCATAGGCTAAGATACGTCATATATATCTATATGCTCCATTTTGGCCATAGCTGAATGTACGGCGGGGGACTATCCACGAATAAGAAACGTTCTCTTATAAAACGCCTATTTCATGTTTGGAAAGCTTTTTCTTCACCAGTAGGTCTCTTAATAATATACAAATACTCTTTTAATATCAAAATACAATAAAATTAAACAAAATCGTCCTTCGAGTTTTGTGACACAATTATTTATGGGTTTTCAGTGAAGAATCGTGGATGATATTCATGTATTTTTCAAAACCCGGCGAGGCCCTTTTAAAGGCTGCTGTAGACATGTGACAACAAGTTCAAAGAAAATATTCAAAAAGCAACTTCCTCCTTCAAAGGCGGATTCGCGAACAAAAACTCCGATGGCGACATGGACATATCGTTGAATATATTCGATATTATCCACCATAATATTGTTTGTAAATAGCTTGCAGAAAAATACCATCATATTGTTCTTGCATTTAAGTCATTCACTGATAAACTGGATGGTCAGTGCCCTGGGAATGAAATGACGCGGTATTCTCAATAATCGAAGCTCAGAACAGTCGTTCTGATGAGGTGTTAAATTAAACTGTTCCGGATCTTATTCCATGAAGAACGTTTACTTCCCATGAACGATGCAGAAATGAGTTATCCCGAATGAGAACAGAAAGGTGTTTTTCTTCTGTTACCCTGTCTAATCTGAACGGATATTGCGAAAGCGATGAATGTTGGCTTTCAAATCTGTGATAAACGGACTTCATTAGCAGGACCGGTTGCCCCTTCGCGATCCCTTGAGTTATCCACCTGGTGCATAAAGATTTGTCGTCAAGGTTTTCAGAATGAATATTTTTATTTCGTACGTCTGTTTAGATCAAATCGATCGATATTCTGGAGGGAAACTCATAGAAAATATAGCGGAATAATATCCACCTATGTTTTTGCTACGCTTAATTTTTCGCCGTGCATGATGTCATCGCAAAAAACACGAAAATAATCTTCAGCATTGATACAAACAATGATATCTCAATGATATCCTTCAACAGGCCAGATTTTGTGCCTCATCTGAATGACAATTATACTGAGCTTTTAAACACAACTCAATAAAGAGCGGGATGCTTGAGGTTTCATCAAGTTAGTCTGATCGTATAGTAGCTTCGCATTTCGTGTAACTGACACTAGCCATGTATCGCCCTATATCACCATTAATTTTTAAATTTGAAAATGTAATAATGATGGGTGGCGTTCTGTCAATATATTGACAAGGTTTTCCATTTAGTCACTACGATGAGAATACGCTGATAACGTAGTTCTTCGGAGTTAGTTTACAAGCCCTCGATTATCAAACCAACAATGTAGTAATCTTTGGGGATTTGTTTCGCTACTTCGAAATGTAAACAGTGGCCGCAGTTTTTTGTTGGCCTCACCCCAATCTTCGTTCCGACATGGAAGCCCTGGCTAGAGTAGGAAGGATTTATCATATAGAGACTTGCATCTTAGTAGTTGGTTGGATGTTGAATTACCTATGGTCAAACATACAAAATACTCGTTCGATTTTTTTCAGTCTTCAACGCAAACGGTGGCGGCACCAACTTCTATTTGGTATTCAAGGGTCAGGTGTATGCTGTGACATTCAAGCCAGTCTTTCCATCAGTCCGTGGCGTAAGTGTTTTGTTTCGTCCCACTAAATCGGGTGAGAACGCAGTCCTGCCTCAGAATCATGTCTATGTATTAGTACGAAACAAAATATATAAAGGTTTCTCTCACGTTGCTTTGGTTCGATTGGTGTGGGTGACTACACCTTGAGGCCTGAACAACGCTGACAAGAATCATTTCTCATCTATCGATCCATTCCAGCGATCGGCTGTCTTGTCACCCGAGGTTCCGTTGTCTCAAGCCTTGAGCTTGGTACCGCACCAGCGCTGACTCCCAGCGTGACTTGACTGTAGACTAAAGATGGGTTGACACATCCTTCACAAAAAGGTTAGCAATATATTTTATCCGGTGAACCTTTCTCACGGGACCTTTCAATTTTCGGGTTGTGCTTCATATGATCCGCTCAAAGGAGGGTTGAATATGTATCAGGCAATTCCGATGAATGCCGTGGTCAGTTCCGTATTCGTTTTTGCACTGTTCCTTCTCATGTGACATTGCCACGTATGTCTTTCGATTTTGCTTGCTTCTTCGAGAAATTTCCGCCAATTTCTTTTTGAATGAGAAGATCCTGAGAGGAGCAACTAAAACCAGGGAGCCAGTGCAAAGTTAATGGCTGAAAGAATCAAGCTAAACGGTAAAATACAACATCGTGGGGTGTGAACTAGAAGCTGTGTTTAACAAAACACAGTTTACAGAGAGCATGACTTTAGATTCTTGAATTTGCATTTGAAATAAAAAAACCAAATCCGTTAAGCTACTCATGGTCGATTTACGCATTATTACCGCACACTTATTCCTTTGATTTCGGTAAAATCTCCTCATTGTGGGCATTGACATGAATATCCAGTGCACCTAAAAAATTATTGTTGGCTTCATAGTTGTAATATACAAACGGAAAAATATCAACACACAAATATAGGTGAATAAAAATATTCTCGATAACTTTCATTTGATTTTTTTCTTTCCTTATCTTGAAAATAAATGATCAGAAATATGGGGCAGACAATAAAATGACCAATTAAATTATGAATAGGAATATGGATAATTATGAACATTTCCAATTGATTGACATTGCAAGTGAGTAGTAGGAGATTAGATTTGTGTATAATATAATTCATCATGCAGCTTGAACGCTCAACTCACCATTGAAAACCATGGAAGCACTGTACAGCTGTTTCATCCTTGTTGGGACTCGACTCATCAGCAGTGCACATCGACCGAGCCCCCACGGGGACTCGAACCCGGAGTGAACGATCATGAATCGAACACCTTGACCGCAAGACTATCCGGGCTGGCTCTCAACGGTTTGTTGAACATCTACACTACATGATATAGCACCTTTCCGTCACTGGCTTTGAACGGTAACAACCCGCTTCCCACACAGCGATCGACTCCCATGATGGATGACTTCTCTGTAGGGGCCCAAGTACAACGAAGGCATTCCGTTATGAACAACCTACAGAGCTTGGTTACTGTTTGCAAATGAGTTGTAGGATGTGCACTGCTGATGATTCCCAACAAGGATGAAACAGCTGTACAGTGCTTCCATGGTTTTCAATGGTGAGTTGAGCGTTCAAGCTGCATGATGAATCATATTATATATAAATCTAATCTCCTACAACTCATTTGCAAACAGTAACCAAGCTCTGTAGGTTGTTCATAATGGAATGCCTTCGTTGTACTTAGGCCCCAACAGAGAAGTCATCCATCATGGGAGTCGATCGCTGTGTGGGAAGCGGGTTGTTACCGTTCAAAGCCAGTGACGGAAAGGTGCTATATCATGTAGTGTAGATGTTCAACAAACCGTTGAGAGCCAGCCCGGATAGCCTTGTGGTTAAGGTGTTCGATTCACAATCGTTCACCCCGGGTTCGAGTCCCCGTGGGGGCTCGGTGGATGTGCACTGCTGATGATTCCCAACAAGGATGAAACAGCTGTACAGTGCTTCCATGACTGACATTGGTAGGGCGAATCATCTGAACGTGTTATTCCGGGTCTCATTTCAGTAGTCAGACTCTTTTCTAGAACATACTTTTCCTCAAAAATGCAATGGTCATTTGTTTTGATTTCGGCTCGGACTAATCGGCCATTTGAATCTGGCCCTTTTTACGCTTGGAACACTAAGAGACGGTGTTTCTGCCTGAGATCATTGTTAATTCACCTCGAATGTATGTACCTTTCTTGTTTTCAGTAATTTTCTTGCGTATTGTGCCATGCATCACTGATGTAATTGTCTTATCACCACAGAACCACACAATATTAACCGAGACGTTGACTGTCTTGTGGTATTATACCGACCTCGGGTGCGTCCGTTCGAGTGACGAGCCGACGCAGATTGCGAGCAAGTGATTTGCCGTCTACACAAACATTGGCCATTAGCAATGAAATTTGGAGTATTATAAGCAAATTGAATGTTTCTTCTCTAGGTGTGTACTTTGCCAATATATTAGGATTTGTTTCCTGACTGTCCTTTTGACTCAATCTCCCACGCACAAACCTCAAGTCATCCGGTCAACCCTACAGTCGGGAGCACCAGACTAGATTTTCCCTTTTGTTAGTTCTCATGATTTAACCCCGGGTATTTTCACTTCGAAGGCGAGTGTGTCACCACTACACCAACCCGCCCCATCCGAGCTGGTCCGAATCACCAAGTTAAGCTTGTTTAGATATCGTTCTATGTGACAGCTAGAAGTGCCGGACAGCTTCGTAAGGATTCAAGGCATCTACTCCAGTAACTCCAGACGACTGTCTGCCAGGCGTTTCTTGCTGCCTTAAAAGACATCACCTGAGCAAACTAATTTCGGTAAGTCGGATCATTTCAGATGAGAGTGGGTTGGCGCAGTGGTAACAAACACGAGTTCGAGGTGGGTTCGAACTCTGGGCATGGCGGATGATAATCGACACTGATAAGTCCTAACAAGAGCAAAATTCGAGTAACTAGGATGACATAGTTAAAGGTTCAGAAAGACTGCAAGGGTAACGGAGACAAAGTTCACGTATAATTACTTTACGTCTAATGGCTTAAAATATTTTGTGCGCTGAACGGACAGCCATTACTTGGTTCTAGTTATTCATAAATGCTGGAACTGAATGAAAATATGAACTACCTGGAAGAATGTCATTCCAGAATGATTGTTTATCATTGTTACTGGTCTCGATTTTGCTAGGTTGATTGGTCAACATAATGCGGCAATGATAATTTCCCCCTTCCGTTTTCATTGCATAAACATCAATGGCACAATGCTTCAGAGGCTGTCGCTGCATGCGCCCATTACAGACTACCGACAGGGAAGTTGGATGCGATGGAACTCATACCAAAAACTTAAGATACGAGTTTCGCACTAGTCACCGGTTCGCCGTAGTCGGGCACATATTATTCAACAATAGCAGTTTTTGCGTCAGTGGGTTTTATCGTAAGCATTCGTATGATATAAAGCGATATAAGAAGATTCTTCTTTGTGTCACGAATATTTCACATTTTTGCTTCTGATAAAGTACATACTCAATCAACGAATCAGACGTTTGCCGGCAGGAAAGTTATGGTAAGATTGAAAGTATTACCAAAAACACCAGGAAAAGCAAAACTACTAAAGAAATGTTTCGTGCCAAAAAAACTATGAAAGGTTTCCTTACACAGGGAATTCATTGAACTTACTCAAGCTTTAGATGATTCAGCAATAACTATTTACCTGATGAGAAAGTTTTGAACTTTGCTATTCGAACAATAATGACAAATAAATAGAACTTGATGGTAATTTGTTCGGCCAAACTTGGTAAACAGTAGTGACGTGATATTCATTAGATTTGGATTGAGTGTTTTGTCTCAAAAGCATATGGAATTTGCTGAGCAGGTAGATCACAGCTATGGAAAGTTCAGGAAGCTTCAAAAACTTTTATCATCATTCTATACCATTTCAAATCTATTATTTGCTCTTCATCAGTTGTAAATACATTCAGTATTAAATAGTTATGCGTTTGAAAGAAATGCCGTACTTTTCCGTTCACTGTGCGCCCTCTGGATGGGCAATGGAGCATCGTAAACTTTTAGTTGTTGACGAATTTCAGGTGTGCGATTTTTGGTTCTTTATAACTCAGCAAGCTTTCGGACAAAATCCGTAATGAATCATCAAAATACATGCAATTTAACGAATAATAATTCAGCACAGTGATTTCAGTTGACCGGAGGACAAATCATTGCGAATATTTCAGCGAGTCTCTCTTGCCTACATATCCGTCGAAAACGCAACGTCAGTTTTCGAATCAAAAAATGTCATTCTTCGCAGTCCATATGAACAGCACTTGTCCAGGTGATCCGCGTTCTCGCAATCAGCTTGAGTACGAATTATTTATTTTTTATGATTTATTCGAAAAGCTTGTCGCTTGCGTAGTAATGTACAAATATCAAAGGACCATACAGCCAAAACCAACAACCACGGGCCAATATCATGTACATATATTTGGACTTTCAGGGAGCCCAACAGAACAATCTCAAATGCGATCTGGTCATTTCAAATTGTCCTACAGGGCAACATGGTGGATGCTACCGATCGTTCCACCAAACGGGAGATACGCTAATTTCGTGGTACACTAGAACAAGCTATTTTGAAATCAAATATTGCCCCGGGTATATAATTCGAATAAATCCATCAATGGGAGCATAGGCTTAACATAATATAGTGTGAAATACAAGGGACAAATCTAACCCATACAAACCCTTAAGTGGGAAGTCTATTGTATAGACCACAATATGTCACCACTGACTACACGATCAAAAGCTGGCAAAGTTGAACCAGAAAACGAGTAATTGCTATTATCAGAATATTGGGACAAAATCATATCACACCACGCTTTGCTCAACTTTGCTTCACACTTACCCACAAATAAAAATGCTTCCAACAATCAATAATAAATCTACATATAGAAGTCAGTGTTTTGCAATGTTCTTATTTTAAATCAACCATGAATAATCAGAACACAAGATTTCATAGTTCTCACGTCGTTGAGTATCAACAAATAAATAAGCAAGTTCAGTACCGATTTTCAGACAAAATCATATCACCAAGTCCATAAATCATGGTTTTTGGTCTCGAGAAGATGGAATTTTCGTGAGCATGCAATACAAAATGCACTCAGTCGTGGCACAAGAAGAAGCCGACGTTGATTCTTCATCGATTACAGTTTCCGATGATTCTGGTATTGGTAAACTGGTAGAATATATATATGGAAACGTCGGCAAAACGTGGTCACTATGACCCATTAGCTATTAGGTCCCTAGAGGTTTTGATTGTATTCCGGTTCATAGAATAGGAAATTCGGTGTAAAACGCACGTAAAATTAGGTGCTCTGCATCAAATCATATTAACTTACTTTTGTTAGAAAAACAATCGGGCCAGCATACATGTAACTCGTTTCATGGAGGCTTACGTTCCTGGTTCTTTCCAATTTCGACTGGACTCGATTATCAGTGGTCTGACGTTTTGTGCTAATTATCAAAGAGCAGCTACAGAAGGAGTATCAAAACAGATATTAGGCAAAGAAACATTTAAACTATAATATTAATTGGAATTACAACGACAATAATTGCATTTTGAACGATCACGTATTCATACATCAGACAGGTAACATAAATAATTGGGGAGCAGTAAATGGTTTAGGCTTTACATATACGAATCAAAACAAGCCAAGTATTAGTTGAACAAAATAGATTACAAAGATGCCGAGAAGAGAGAAATATTGAAAAGGGCAGCAAAATCTTTCAACCGGCTTTCCTTTGCCACAAATAGAAGAAACGTTTGCAACTACTTCCAAGATGAAACTATCGTTATGTACGGTAATTCAGTAGTCTATGAAGGTCGCATCAACGTGGGTTCTCCAGATGCAAATCACTTAGGGCCAGCACTATTGTCTCCACTGGTAGTTATCTAATTCCCCATCCTTCAACTAAGGATGAAATTCCGGTTGAGACGCCGTGTATGTTCAATCAGCATAATACTATCTAATCCTGACAGGAAAATGAAATTTGGGATGAGTATTGCCATTAGGTATGAGCATTTTTCTCCCTAAAAAGAGATCAAACTTCGGTGCCTTGTTGGCTTACATTCGCATCGTCAACGAATAATTTTAAGACGGAAAAACAAAGCTAAAGTGGGCGGAAAATAAAAATGCGGCTTACTTTGAGGGATTTATTTTACTTTGAGAAATTTCACCACTCTGAAACGTTGAAGCACTCTTTTCTATGAGGCTTAACTCTGTTCTCCCAGAGAAATATCGTTCTGACAATTGATTGTTTCTCAATGGGTGAATAGTGCAACTTGAAGAGACGTTTTGGTACTATCTTGACCGTGGAGGTTCAAATGGGTTATATTTTTACGTTCCTCTTTACATTGCATTTTGAATTCCAAATCTACACTTCCTTAAGGAATTGGCCGTCGTGTTGAACAATCAAAGTTGAGTCAGATATTCAGTGTTTTCTGCCATGACCGCCTTTTTGAATTTACTTGCACAATTTGCTCCTGATAATAAGTTACCTGAAATTTTGGAGAAACTATCTTGTCTAGCAAAAACAAACACCATCTGGTCAAGTATATACACCGATTCGTTCATACTTTACATCTGTCCAGATTTTCACATTGATTACGCTCTTTCATGTGATACACCCATTAGCATTGAATAGTCTGCATTTCTATCAGTTGATTACCGAGTAAAGGAGTGGTGTTCCATTTCACAAGAGACAAGCTGTAATGGTCAAATCCCAAAACTCTCTGAAAATGAAGTTTAGAAATGATAGCTCAGTCGAGATTTTACCATAAACCAATAATGAAAGGGCATCCTTCACCGACTATCCCCTGGCAAATCATGATAGTTCGCAATAGTTTACCAGACGAATGCCATACATAATACCCCAGGTTACACGACAGATGATCGGGTTCAACCACTAATTTTTTTCTTGAACAAACAAACTTATGCATCTGTCTTAAACTTACCCATTAACGATTTATCTCGTTTACTCTTGTCCACGGAGCACGTAAGAAATGGCAGATGACGTGATGCGGCGAGAAAGCAATATTTCAGTGAAATGGACTTAATCAAAGGCCTCTACAGTACTTTCGGTGGGGATGAGGGGCTGGGTCCGTGTGATGAGTACTAAGCCCAAAACACATTTGTGTGAAACGTTTTTGTGTACAAAGATTGGACTGACGCATCTTGATGAGCAATGCCTATTTAACTGCTGACAGCTTCGATTTTGATTTGCGCAACATCGCTGTTAAAAATTGAGTCAGGCCAGCTGTGTGATTTGATACAATCAAGTGTTTTGCAATCAAAAAGCCAGGGATTCGCCTTCAATTTCTGTGGTCGTTATAAGTTGCGTCATCGATTGTCACAGCCATTTGAATAATAACTCCAACACTAATTAAGTCAAACACCAACCCGTCCTGTCAATGTAAATGCCATCACAGTTGAGCGCGAACGTACCAGTTACGTGAACCATGAAGGGGAACAATACTGTCCAAATGACTTATAAAATTTGACTATTTAGAAGTCTGCAACAAACACGAATAATCTACAGTGTATGAATGAATTACGGTTGAACATGTTTTATAATCATTCAGTTAAGTCACTCACACAGCTTGAGGGTGACTGTATACGAGCAATTCACTTTAACGTTTTACTCTAGATCACATATGAAGATTGTCCACGGGCAGGCATGATACTTCATAACGCCTAAATGTATGCGAAATCCAGAGGTTGACATGCACCGCGGAAAGTGGCGGGAGTTACGAGTCAGAACGTGATCGCCGTGCTCCTAACCATGCATCCTCAAGTCCCGCTTTACGTCGTTCTGTTGTTTCCACGGCACGTATCTGAGCCATTCTTTTTCTCTTTCGCTCATCCACTAAAGCCTGTTCTTTTTAATTTCGATTTGTAGTTACTCGATGATATGCTTCCGCTTCACGAGCACGACGACCTAAGTTCAATCTTCTGCGAGGCATTATTTGAATGAACTAAAGTAGATCGATTGCACTGGCAGCATATAAAGACGAGTTAGAAAACGAAATGAATTCTACGGTAAAGGACACGGCTCGATTCCAACGCAAAGTCAGTCGAAATAATTAAATCAAAACTGAAAATGCAATTTACCAATTATATTGGATACATTGGACCGGAATCGTAAGAAAGCATACTTTTACCTGTCACAGGTGTGACATCTTTATAATAGTAGACGCACGGTCAATAGACTAATTTGGTCCGAATTGATGAGCGTTCATCAATAAACAGTAAAAAAAAGTCTCCATGTTTGTGAGCAGCAAGCAGATGAAGCCGTGTGTGCAGGACGCTTTGCAGTGTGATAGTGCGAATTGCGAGCAGACGAACATAAAGCGGGTTGCGTGAAACTGATTGGTTGGTATGGACACTTTCAAGGTATACGGATTTATGTGTCTGTGCTTCGGACCATGTACGTGTATCATAAGACATTTGCCAGGTCACCTCGTAGAGGTTCATGTTGAGAGAACAAACAAGTGGACACGAGCATGCGTGCGTACGTCAGTCAGCACCCAGGAGAATCTGTCAGGGGGATGAACCAGTGAGTCTTTGGGTATGTGAGCGTGCGTGCGTGAGTCAGGGATCACGAGCAGAAGTAGATGATGCTGCGAATGAATGCGACGGCGAGTGAGGTTAATTCATCGTGGGAGCAGTGTCATGCGTGAATGTGTGTGTGTTTGTGTGAACAGGTGCGCGCATAGTGCGTGTCTGCGTGCATGATGCGCCCGTGAGGAAGCTGGATCGGGGATAGCTGTCATCAGAGCATTGTTGACAACGAACAACTACAGTAAGTACACAAAATCACGAACGTATCCGAATGCAACAATGTCAGAATTACAATGCAATTGATAAAGAATTTTCGGATATCTGAGATGGACACATGAGCGTGCGTGCGTCCGTAAGTCAGCTTCCAGGGCGATCTGTCAGTAGGATGAGCTGGTGGGTGCTTGTGATTGGGTGCTTGCGTGCGGAAATGTTAACGGAACGGAAATCGATGATCACGAGTGTCCTTGTGACGGCGTGTTAGGACAAAAAGTCATGAAAGCAGTTTCATGTGTGAGCGTGTGTGTGTGATTTCTTGCCAATCACTTCATTGTGCGGTATGCATGTGCGCACTCATCGACATTGTGACAAAACCAGGTGATGAAGCTGGATCGGCGAAGTTGTTATCAGAGCATTATTGATAACCAACAAATACTACCACAGAAACACGAAAGTATGCAAAGGCGATATTGTGCTAAAATTTCAAGCCAATCGATGAAGAATTTTCGGGGATCTCAGATGAGTAACAAACGAACATTTACATATGGATACATAAGTTTCACTCAAAGACGTGACCGTAAAATATGCAGGTCATGTTGTCACCCAGAAAACCTCGCGCTACTCAGATATGTTTGATAATTCTGACCTGAGCATATTCTATCAGTCCGACCTCTCTTTGTTTGTGAACATCTAACTGACTACCTTAAATTGGCTTCACTATTCACCAGTCCATGGAAACTGTACATCCGACCCGATCGTTAATCTTCCCGTCAGCTGAAGCAGCTGCATCTGAAGAAGCGTGTCTCCAAGGCCGGAAGTTACTGTAAAGTGAGAGCTCTACCAAAATCGGTCGAAATGGAGCCCCAAAGACTGAACTCGCTGTATTCTAATTCACTAACCGATGGAACCAGTTGAACGGAGACATGGAAGAGGATCATGGACTTAAATGGTGCTAACTCATGTAATAATTCACTCCTAGCAGAAGTTACTGAACTCCATCTTCTCTTTACCTCTAGTCCCTACTCACTAGTCATCCCAAACTAGTATTCAAACAAGCGGTAACACTCTCCATAAGGAGCATCACCTCCGTGGACGTGAAAATGAGCCCGATCGTCTCTCCACAGACAAGACAAGCGGCCTAGTCCGCCAGCAACCGAGCCCCTTGAAGAGAACTGCGTGCACATTGTCTCCGTATTCTGCGACCACTCGATCCTTTGTTATAGTTATATTATTGGCCACGAATTTTTGATAGTTGCGTCTAGCTTTCTTGTGCCCAAACAGTGCACATCCGAACTGATTCCAATAGCTTGTTCATTGTGACTCCTAAACTATTTGGAAATATTATACTCAAAATATTGTCCATCCAGATCAATGTGCTAGACTCCTAGTAAATTGCACATCGCCAATGACGATCAGCCGTCGATGCCCTAGTCTCCCTCACCCAAACGTCGTATCATGTATCGACCGCAAAACTCAGCTAGTTAGGGTATGTTCCTTCACTTATACTTATGCATTTAATTTGGTTGATAGGTCAAACGTATCCCAGTACTCACCGACTGTGTGATCAGAATATCTGTCAATAACCTTCGGCCCCACTACCTTTCGAGTTGATACAATTTTACACGATAGAGTGACTGAATATTTGTTATACTTCCTTTTACACAAGGTGTCCTCCAGGTTACGATTCCCTCATAGTTTTTGTTTTCTTCTCTTGTGTCACCCATGCTGGTTAGGGGGTGGTTGTCTTCTATATCAAACACCGATGATATTTTTTTCTAAATGACCAGCTCTAAAATTTTCACTTTTTTACAACAGAAAACAACTCAGTCCTATAAGTAGTACTGAAATCGAATCTAAGGATGATGCACCATAGTGCTCCGACATTCCCTTTGATTTTACAAGACCCAATATTACTCCAACCTGAAAGCATCGGATCCAGACACAACCATCAATAGAGAACCGAAAAACGAGTGACCTCCTTCAAGTACCTCTGTGTAACCAGGATCTTTGAACATACATAAAAAGAACATGGCTCTCTATTCTTCTTGAAAGCTTGAAAAATCACCTTTCAGCATTATACGATCCAAGTTATTTTCTGCCGCGTTTCATCCAATATAACTCTTTGTATTTCCATGAATCCTTCAGCATTGACTCCCTTATTCCCCGTTATTTTAACTGGAACTGCTTCCAAAAGATTTCAGAGGTCTTTTCAGGCTCCTCACACATTTTTTCTCGACATCACGGAATCAACTGCGACCTGCTCGTTTGGTTGAACACAAAACAACATCAAAAGGCATGAACGACATTCTCTAGTATAAACTTGTAGAACAGCACAAAACCCTGAAGTAGAGATACAAGGATAACCTTAGCTTCCGCATTGTTATCAGCTAAATTCATTCGAGAATACCGTGAGAAGGCAGAAATATGCGCAGTTAAGAATCATTCCTGAAAAAGTAAAGTTCAGGTTCAAAGGCAATCAGGAGAGACCGTCCATTTTGAAAAGACCAAATTATGCATGAGTTCCAAAATAAAACTTCGAAGGGCTTGATTGAAAACTAGATCCCAAAACCCTCCATACTAGACAAACGTTAAAATGACAAATATCATAAAAGCTGCACAGCGTACAGGATAAAAATATGAACGAATGTACACCCAAGGGATGTAGAATTCCTCAACTTGCTTTTCACAAGGTTGTTGGTAAACAAAGTGATGCAAGTACCACAAAGTAAATAATAAAGTCAGTTAGAAAAGTGTGCACGAAAATTGGATGACAGGGAATCAAATAAACGGACTTAACCGACAGTGTAGGGGATAATAATAAGCACAAAATGGATTTACAGATCACTGTGTAACTGACAAAATTATCAGTTTCATTGGTGTGCCAAAAAATAGATTATACTCACTCCATCAAAGATCAATATTCAGTCTGATGAACTGAGCCATAAATCCCACGATTATACTGGTGCAAGCAATTAACTAGATATTTTGGACAATATGGATCATGTATATTCTGTCATATTCTTTCTAGGCTTGATGGGGAATACCTTGCAGGGAACCACGCTAAAGGTTGAGAAAATGCACAAATGATTCGACCATATCACTTACAGGATATTCATTGAAGTTGAAAAATAGGGTTGAAAATGAGTAACATATGTGGGATAGAAACAGGGAGGTTATAGAGGTTATAGAACACAACCGATGTTCATCAACCCAAAAGTATCGACGGGAAAGTTGTACTACTTCTCAGCTTTGCATTGACAACATTATTTATAGACCTCTTCTGTTTGATTATTCCACCAAGTTTTCATTTTGCCCTGACCATCCATTTTGAAACCAGATAAATGTGCCAATCTGGTTAAAAGTGCAAATGAACGGACTGAAATGGCTAAGTGAATTCTCACGTTTTGCACGAAACACGGGTAATAGACCATCACCGCATCCGGATAAGTACCAAAGGCTTATGTGACTTGCTCAATGAAACGGAAAGTCAGTGGTGGCCCAGACACACCTTAATCACCTTCTATGTGATGGGTATGAACCTCGATGATAGAGAGTATTCCACTCTTACCCGCTGGTTGCCACAAATGATCCAATGAGACCGTCGGCCGTCCACTGTTCTGAGTGTCATTATCACGGTTGCCAGAATCCCGATCCAGTACTTTGAACCTATGGTATATCCCTTACACAGTGCTCATTTAGAAGCAAATCCGAACTCAGAATATGGTGCGCCGTGAACGAACATACCGATGATTATTCCCTATCAGTTCGGTATCTGAAAACGTGACGTAATATTTGAGATTATTGTGGACTCCTTATTCCCCTATAACCTATTCACTAATAGTGTTTAGTTGTCTTAACCCAATTATTTCACGCGTTCATAAGACATTGACGCAAAATAAATTCGTGCTTCAACGCCGCATCATTGTGCCTATAATTTGCTCAAATGCTGGACCCTGATTTCCCAACACCATGTTTTCATTCAGTGAAGCTCCACTTAAACATTGAATTATAAAGACAGACCTCGCATCACCGATATGAAATGGAGACTACCGAGTTGAACCAAGGTACTTTAGCACTACACAGCACTCGCATATATAACTCTCCTCAGATACATTCCATCAGTACCGTCCCTGTTCTTCACCAGTTGGTTCTATCCTTCTGCAGATTTGAGCTATTTACACTTTTGAATTGATAGTAAACTAGCAGGAAGCCTTCGAATTCTTTCTCCCTATTGCCGAAGTGGTATCACCTCAGTTATATCTTCGCTTAGCGTAATTAATTTCAAGATTTGGCCAAAAATACGGTCAACCCCAAGATGAGATGAAAGTTCGTAAATTAGTGACGGAACGCTGGTTAGCGGGCAGATCAGATAAGCAACACTGCGTGAATCGTAAATTCAGACAGAAACGTTTTCGGATATTTCACTTTCGTTTTTGGCTATATGCCCCTCACTGGTGGTGAACGGAGACCGTAATAGTCATTTATTACTCTGATGTATATTGGGAATTAATGGATACTGGAAGTGGTACTCGCACCTTGAATAATATCTAATAAATATGTCGAACTTTGGGAGCTATTCCTGGGTACAATGGCAGAATAAACTAAACTAATTGAACTCCAAATATTTTCCTGTAGGATTGCTTAACAAGTCCCATGATGGTGCTGACTTCAACTAGTATTCAGATTTGTTAATCGATGTGAACCACGTCGTAAAGCCCATAATATTAGAGTGAAAATTACGGTCACTCGGTGGAAGAAGTTAGACGATGAGTAAACATTTCCAAAACATATCTTACCATCAGAAACAGTGTAGAGCGATCACTCCGTTAAGAGGGCGACTATCCGCTCCCAGCATAAGGAGACACGCCTCGTCTTTACTCACTCAATGCTCTCACCAGATACGAGCAGTGCTTTGGAGACAGCGATGTCGAACACAAGAAGATGCCGGGCATCCTCAGCGCGAAGCCTTCAAGTCTCGCAACCATAGAGTAGAAGACCACAAAATACGACAACTTACACCCATCTCTTAGAAGAGAGCTGGATGTGTGAGAGGTAGAGGAGCTTCTGGTAAAAGTTGTCTTTGATTGCATCTAAGCTGCCTTGGGTGGGTGTGAATGCCGAAATGAAAGGAGATTGCGTCAATCGGAACAATAGAAGCTCACATTGCACAGCCCGCTTCGTTTAACTGCTCGTTGGAGACTCCCGACTGAGATCCACTCTCATCACTGAGAGGAATGCCGTCGCCAGCGAAATTCAAAGCCATAGCCTAAGGATCCCCAAGAAGGCTTAACTGAAACTTCGCTGAATGATCCGATGAGGTTGTCAAGCGAATAATAGAACTAAAGTCTTGAACGTGAGTCCCTTGAATGCAGCACAAATCGATGCCGAGGGATTCAAGTATACAATTTGAACCTGTCTGTTGTTTTATACGCATCAGATTTTGCAAGTTGAAGGTGGCTAGAATTATTGAGCATCAAACACAAAGGAGGATATACACCGTTAGTAGTGAATTCGGTGAGACTCGGAAGCTGGTCAGAGTAAAGCGAATGAGAAAATAGGCAGGATTTAACGCAGTGGAACTCTGGTAGTTCCGGTTTACTAACGAATCCATGGTTTTGACAGAAGAAAAGAGTTAGGAAGGTGAGTGAAGACGGGGAAATTTTATTTCTTTGTATAGAGTGAGAGAGCAAGTATGTCAGCGCTCGAAAATACTATCAAAAATTGTGTGTTGTATATTCCATGGCCGTTGCTTTGTGGGTTGTTGTAGTTTTCAGTCACTCCGTCCATTATAGACTTTTTATTCGAGGATGCATCTCTAGCCTTTGCGAAGCTGAATGCGCCCCGCAAGATATCAGCACCGGTCCAGATAATCCAATCACCGACTGTTTTGTTCAGTAGACTCTTCTAGAAGCATCTGAAAACCGGTCACGTATTTCTCAGTTCATGAGACGTTTGGATGAGCATGAACATTCTGTGTCCCCAGTACACCTGTCCATCACAGATGCCGGTGAGCATAGTTTTAGATGCCTCATACGCCATCCAAGATTGGTTTGGAATCAGTGTTTAGCCATCTTCTTTAAAGTGATCATCATCAACCAACCTGGAGGAGAGTGCCGCAAATTCGCTCCCGTCCTCTTATTTTAGTGAGAAGGTTTCAGGCAAGGGAAGGAAGCAAGTAAAACGTTTCGCTTCTCAAAACAGTAACGAAATTCATATAAATAGTTAGTAATTTTGTCCACATAATGAACAAGGTGCCTAAGAGCGAATTCCTACTTTAATTGGATGTTTCACATGTTCTTACAATTTATATGAATAAGGTGTCACTGGAACCGTAGGCACAAGTACTACTAGTCCAGGCTTTTTCGCTGCAGTGGTCAAGACCGGAAGTGAAAGAAAGCCGATAGAACACCAAAAAATAAGCCCCTTGTGAAAACTGGTGGAAATGGGATTTTGAACCTCAAAACAACACCTTCAATATAGAAACCTTTACTTCACAAGCCCTAGTCCTCGATCCCCTCATTTTTGAACGATTTGAAAATGATCATTTCCCCGATCAGTGGCTAACCCATTTCACGGTCCTTATGCAAATGTGAGAAGAATGGGCACATGAAACTTTCAATAAAGACAATCGTTCACTCTGTAATGCCTTTTTACTAAAGTAACCCTGACCATGGATCTATTCTGTACTGTTTATGAAAACAAGAAACATTTGCGTGTCAATTACTTGTTTTGTAATAATATAATGACTCTTTTCTGCATTTGTTTAATCAGATATCGGCTTCAAAGCTATTCGGATAAAAATCACTCATCTCGTAGTCTGTGCTTCGCCAAGGAAAATCATGCATCGGGACAAGCTGTTACTGTAAACGTAGCACTCATGAGGCAGTTCAATGTTCCATAGACAACTTATACAGCTTGTTGTGTAATATCCCTTGTCATATAGTGTGAACTCTAAAAATATCACTAAAACCCATGGGATCTACGAACAATTATCTCCGTCTTGCAAAGACGCATCAGCAGTACACATCCAACGCATTTGAACTTGAACTCAAACCTGGTTGAACGACCATGAGTCGAATACCTTAACCTCAAAGCTATCCACACTGACTCTAAAATGATTTTGAAAGTATGCGTTGCATAATATAAAGTTCTTTGCAAACTAGCTTCGAATGTTATCAGATATTTCTCCACAAAACCGGAATGAGAAGATAGCATGAAGGAAAAATATCCTTCAAAACCATATAATTAACTGCCAATTATTTTCTACTCAACAGCAGATTGAGTAAACCCGTGAATTATCCAATTCCTGTAATCAACAATGAAACTACGGACAAATGAATATCATTTTGGTTGTGACTGTTAGTAAATACCCACAGATAAACATTATTATTATTTGATTATCAACTGAAAGATTATTTGTGTGGTCTCTTTCATTCTTCTGATTTAAAAGTAGGTTGATATGTCGTTTTATTTCAATGTTTCTTTTTATCATTAGTATAACCTTATTTGCATACTGTAAAAATCAATGTAGTATAGCTCAGTTGTTGTACCATATATATCGGTATGTCCTGTAGTTACATTTTTTCCTAAGTTATCAACGATCACTTATTAACCATTAAACTGTCAGATGTTTTCGAACAAAAAGCATTCTAGAAAGGCACTGTGAGATCGTTGGGGTTCCGTCACCATATGTGTGGTCGTATGAGACAAGGTTGCTTTACCGACGCGCACAAAGTAAAACCTATCAAATCTGTTTTTACTCTGATTTGCTTTATTAGATTTTCAATAGGATCCACTGAAGTACAGCAAAGCTTGTTTCAATGAAAGTTGAATGGTGCTGAAATAAGAAAGATTGTGGTGATGTATAAATTAAAGGAGAGCTAAACTGCATTTAAAAAAGGATGAAATAAAATGACAGCGAAGAGCAAACACAAACAACTATGAAAAACAAAGGCTGTTCGGTTGACCGTGAGCAACAGTATGAAACGTCTGTTGCTGTGAAATAATGTGCCGGATCTAATCTTACATGAAACAGTATATATCATGCTCGTTGGTCATCAACTTTTGCAGTAGAAAAGATCCTGTCAATTTTCGTGACGGAATGTTTATCATTTTCCTCTGAAAGCCCAAAGCAATATATGTTAGGTCGATTGTTGCTTGGAGTGAATGAAGGTGTTATCACTATTTACCGAATCAACACCGCATCTTACCTGGTGGCAAATGAGTTTAGGGGTGTAGATAAGTTAACAAGGAACAATGTCCAGAGAAGTACTGAAATACCGTTAGAAATAAAGAATCACTTCCCGTTTCAGGGAATATACAATTCCTGCTGATCCATAGCGTAATAAATTTATGATGTGAATTGTCACTTAAACAATGACAAGGATATGAAGATGCTCGAATGCACTATGAAACTCATCTCAGAATTACTCATCAAAGGAATACAATCCCCTCATCCTTGGTGGCGGAATATCTACCTCTGTAAGTAAGTTCTAATCTGACCCACAATTCTGAAAGCATTTATCAATGTATCCTTGTGGTCTTACTATATTGTTTAACCGCAATTTCTATCGGCCTTTTGTATCAAGACTTTGAATCCTTTCCCTGCGGATTGGTAACTAATAGTCGTGTTTCATTCCCCTCCCATGACTTTTTGACGGAAATAGACAAGCAAAATCGAGTCCTGCCTACCTCTAGCCCACAGGATATTACAGGGTCCAACGCATCCATCACACTCTGACTAATCTCGTACCGTCTCGTCAAGTAGATCTTAATTTCGACACTTTTCTTTGAGAATTGGTGTATAACAAAATTCTTCTGTGCATTATCTGGGTCGAGTGATGACCAACATGGACAGGAGTAAATCAGAATTGTCTTTTTAATCTGGTTGATGTGTTTTGCACTTTCCAACTCTCATAAACCTTCAGCGCCTACGTTGTGTATTTTGTTTATTTTACCCCAGTTTTGACAGAGCATTTTGATTGAAATTTAGGCATGTCGCCTGAAAGCGTCGGCTATATAGGTGAATATCGTTGGATAACTGTGTATTTTGATGAAATCATTGGTTTCTTGATGTGTGAGCCAGCTGCAACATCACGTCCGGTGGGTAATCCAATGATTATCTGCACCACTATTTCTAAACCGTTTACTGATGAACTTTGGTGAAAAATAAAAGCAGAAATGTAATATTATAGCACGGAGTGAAATTTCAGCTTGCGCCAAAGTGTCATGTCCTTATTAACTGTTGTTTCTAGAGAACAAGAAACAGTGGTTAATAAAACAATCAGGTAATTCCCCTTTTTGTCTTTTTTGGTCATTCTTGTTCTCTACGAATAAATTGAACACAAAAGCAACTGGTGGATAATTTGTATTATTTGTACGCAATGTCACTAGTAGGAAATACAAGACAGTTAGCTCGATAATGAAAACAAACTGTGAGTTTTCATTCTTCACGTCTCGAGTTCGATTTCTCGCATATCTCGTGACAGTTCTGATACCTCACATTCACCGCCCAAACCCATCATAAATATTGCGATTCGCTGTATAATCAGTAAGTACAGGAGGAAGATTATTGTAAAAATATAAAACTGTATTATTAGCTCGTAATAGTTGAACGTTTTAACAGCAGCTAAATTGATAGTTTCCACCGCAGTTCGTGAGCTTTTAGGGCTAATATGGCCATTTCTCATCAACAAAACTGTGCTGGACTTTTTCCCCGGTATTAAGGTAGGAAGAGCTAAATACAACTAAAATTTTGAGCATAAGAAAATATTTCCACAGCATTTGTGTTACAAATGATTCATGCGTCACATTCAATCCGAAGTCTGAAAAAAGTAAGCTGTTATTATTGTTCTCACGTACAATTGCTCACATGCGTAAGTCAAAAGACAACGCGGTTATTGAAAACATGGAGAGAGCCGAAAAGGATAAAACGTTGATCACAATGATCCGCTTTCATAGAGGTGCAATCCAGCAACAATCAAACTGAGACTAGTTACGGACGATCACAAATTACCTAAGCATGTCACTGGTTGCTGTGAACAGTGTTCACGGTATGACCCAACTATGTTTAACACATGTGAGTCACTTGATACCCAAGGCTGTGGCATTATTTTCTAATCACTGAGGAGAATATTTTCTGATCAATACCCACAGCAGCTTCAACTATTGGGCTCAAACTCCAATAATTGTCATGTGTGTGTTGGGTGAATCACTGAACTGGAGTGTTTGTTGAAAAGTGGCTTGAAAATTATATTTCCTTGTTCGCTGTTTTGATTTGGCGTAATATTTTCAAAATGGAGCTCATTACAACGATCTATTGGTTAGTCGGATTAAACTTTTCCACATGGGCGCGACTGCTAGTCCCAGTTACGTTACTTCTGGTGCAAACGAAAGTCAGAGAATTAAGTGGTCGATCGGAACCTAAAAGACTTCCGCTTAAATGACAACGAATATAGGTATGCTATTGTTCTCAGTGACGGAGTTCATGAAAATTCGAAAAAACGACCGAAAGCAATAAACTGTTCGTGAGAGAAGACGTTCTATCATAAGAAGGTCGTTAGTTGAAAGTATGGAGATGACCTTAAGAATAGTTAGCAATAGTGTTTTATGCCAATAAATCGTTACAGTCATTGTGGGGAAGAAATGATAGCAATTTTGTTATCATATTTTGACAGTTGTCATTGGAAGCAGGTTGCATATTTAGACCCGCGTTTTCCGCAAGGGCTAGCAATTTCTGTTGCCCACATTCAGATAAATTAGACGATTACATTTGAAAATGAGGGTGCTTGGCTGAAAGTTTTGTCATACAATTCAGAAAAATGTACTGGGATTTGGATGTTAGTGGTGAGTGATGAGTTTGCAATGACATCATTGACCACTGACCATTTGCCTCCATGGAATCAATGCACAGCTGCGTCATGG
The DNA here is from genome assembly GCA_948099385.1 of Fasciola hepatica. Lineage (NCBI taxonomy): Eukaryota > Metazoa > Platyhelminthes > Trematoda > Plagiorchiida > Fasciolidae > Fasciola > Fasciola hepatica. The sequence goes on along the minus strand of CANUEZ040000240.1, from coordinate 414,557 downwards.
TTCATAGCAGTGCAGGCCCATCGCGTCTCCTATAGGGCTGTAGTCCGAGGTGAACTAATGTGTTTCATCAATAAAGCACTCTGACTTTTATATTCATTTTTAAACATTATTGTGAGATGTGCACTTGAACATTTTACAATTAACGGAAAATCTCAATACAAGGAAATCGAGTCCACAAAATTCTCTTATCCGAAACCCCCTGGAGCAGACTTCTTCCAATTTGTACGAATGAAGCATTCTTAATCTGAATGGGTTCGGTATTGTATGATTGCATATATTTTAAAGTATATATTGATGCAATAATCGGCATTTATATATTTAATGAAATTCGACCCCCTGGATTTTACCTTCAAGCACACAGTTTGGTAGCTTGATTATATGACATTCACGTGCATTTTTCTCAGTTGAGCAAACTCACCTTCAGCAATGTTTTTTTCTAATACGCTCCGTATCTGCAAACTTGAACCCTTGATTCGCTTATCGTTCAATATAATTTCACAAGTTTGAGTAAAGGAACTACTTCGTTTTCGCGTGGTAACTTGATGCAGACTTATAGACCTTATATTGGTTGAGAATGAGTCCTCGTCAGTGTTCGAAGATGGACATAATGGCAATACGCTGATGAGTAATATTTTTCATGTCAGTGCATAACACACTTTTCCTTGACTTTTCGCGTCTTCCACGTATAAGACGGATGACATAAATCCCACATATAAAGATCAAGTGCTCAGCCTGCCAGTAGGTGCGATTCCTTCACCATATAACAGTTTCTTTCCAAAAAACCATTCGACATATGCCTAATCTAGTGAAACGTGTCGGGAATAATATCGGACTTTTTTCCTAATTACTTTGCCACACTCAATTATTTCATTTCGAAGTCCATTTTCTGCGCCTAACTGCTTCTTAGACAATTCACTTGGAATCTCAATTCAACTCAACCCACAGTCATCTGACTCACATGAAATAAGCAAGGACACTTTGGTCTTAAATATGAGGATCTGAGTTTAAAACTACTATACCAAGCGGTGAAACCTCTGCGCTTGATTCTCATGAATGAAAGGTGTTTCGACAAAGAAAGTTGTTTTCAGGAGCCACTGCAAACCGATCCTTACATGATATCAACAAATGCCAAGTGGATATTTAGGCTTATCTGTTCTAAAGGTGTACATGAGGATATTGAATGACGTGTACACAGTTGGTTTTCAAGATGTTCAAACCGAAATGGTTTTTTATTGTCAACCGTTCATTATTGTTTCATCACTTTTAACCTACGAGCTGGTCGAGTGCATTCCATATACAAGATACCAGTTCATAGAACGGTGAAATACCAAATATGGTATGCTTTGTGCAACAAATTTTGACTGTGTTTTATACAATTTCCATTCAGTTCGCAAAAACAAACACGGCGAACCGGAACAGCTCAGAACTGAATAGAAAATATACTGATCTCCAATATCTTCATCACTCTGTAAATTTATCTCAGCGGCTAGTTGGCTTCGGACTAGATGAGCCATAGTGATCCCACTTAATTTTCTCGGTGAACTGCGAAAAGGTCTATGCAAACAACCGCAATCATTTTCAACTAAGTATTGGTCGTGAGAGTTTTTTACGAATGATCGCCCACCGTCTACGTTTCCCTGCACTATTCGCACTCGCTTGGTAATGCTGAATGAAGAAGAGCAACGGCAGTCCATGACCGTGCGCAGTCAACCGAGGACACTGGAGGTAAAATAAGATTCGGATGCGGTTTCCCGCCTCCTTGGTTTTGGCTAAATTGATGAGGATTGTCACTGGTGGGATAAAATTAGGGACAGGAAGTGGAATAGAATTTATTGGCACAAATGATGTGGGGTCTGCCTATCAAACTCTTATACTTGTGTACCACGAAATGTTGCTCAGAAAAAACAAGTTGCACAGAAAAACAAGAAGCCACAGAATTTTGTGTTTCTCTAACTACATCGCGAACTTTGTTGCACTAACCTCCACTCATTTTCGGTAGTTATTGTTGCTTTTTGGTTCCGTACCTAACATGTACGTATATACATATTTATAATATTACACACAGCTATTAACAAAACTGATGCACATGGATATCCGACAAGCGTATTTTGTGGTCGTACACCAAAGTACTATTGCAGAAACAAATATTATCATACATACCACAACCATCGAGTAGTGGCGAGGTTTTCAGAGAGAAAGACTGGCAGTCTTCTTGTATAAAATGAGCAGCTTCACTCAGAAAGCAGGCAACACCATATTATTTTAACTACAAATGGGCTGCAACAATGACAGAATGTAAGCCGCTGAGGAATAATGGTAAAACGTTTAGGTTACATCGAAACAACCACATGCCTCATTGGAACACAATATTCATATACAATATTAAACCTTTGGCTCTTTTCTATTCATCAGGATATTTTACCGTCTCTTCAGCATACATACCATAATGCAGGTGATGAACAAATTCGGTATCTTATACACCAAATCTATTCACTTCTGACTTCAATAGCCAGCGTGTAGGTATCCCCTTGACCAGTCTCTGTAGAACAGGAAGTTTTACAGTGAAGTTTGTATCTGTGCTATTAAAGGGTAGTTTCGTGAACACAACCATGAAGTTGCGCTAACATATGCAATTTTGTCAAGGAATAATCAAAGGAATAATGGTTTCACGTGACTTCAGAAAACAATCCTCTCTTGAAATGAAGCATGGTTTATCTTCGAAAACTATCGCTTCATTAGGTGGCTTCCTTTCGGTGCATTCGAGGAGATTCTCGGCCTCGGGGTGAGGAATTCCTCAACATCCAAGGCTTATCATATAACAAGCATTTATTCGAGAAACGAAACCATTGTCATAATGACAGGCCACTCGATATCAATCCCGCGACCGGAATTAGTGTGTGTCCTTATACTTTTAGATTGCAGTGCAGCTTCTAACTCCCGTGGTTCCATGTGCATTGAAAACTGTCATTGATTTAGATCAAGCAGGAGGTGAGAATATCTGGGAATAATCCTGCTGCGGATTGAGGACAGGAGTCTCTGACAATACTTATTAATTGCTTTGCATATAAATTGATCCTATTCATTCAATTTTTTCTGATCTCCTACCCTTGAAGTTTATACTCGGAATGGTTTCCGTAGTTTATCTGGTAACTGACAATCCTATTCGTATCAAAATGCTGAGCAAGTAACGACATCAAGGATCCATTATTATAGACGTCTTCAGTTTCACTTTCCTCCTTCTAAAAGAAAAACCGAGAAAATTCAACTGCTGTTAATCTTTTCTTCGCTATCATGATAACGATATGAGCGATCAAGGAAGCGCGCTCATATGACCTAGGAGATTGAGCTCACAATTATGTGAATTAGAATTTATTTCATTGAGTTAGCCAGTCATGTATGGTCCACACATGACGTACTATCTTACGAATATGGGAAATGTCCTTTCGATCTTATCGTATAGGTATAAGAACGGGAAAACATTGGTCAAAAAATCGGCTTCTATCAAAATATAATTATGGTAAACCTAGGATAATTTGGGTTGTCCTGGTAAGCAGTTTAGTTATATTCCCTACCCCGAAACCAAATTGCTACCCATCCAGTTGTCTGTGGAGCAACAAAACCAAAATAAATGATAGAAAACATCGAATGAATTAGGATCATTACTGGAAAACCCGATTTATCCTAATTAACTCACGAAGTTACATCTACACACTCAGTAAATTTTCAAAGGCATCTTGATCAACATAACCTGTAAACACGTATATATATATATATATATATATATATATATATATATATATATATGCATATATGTACATATATATAAATAAACCCTGCAAACGGTCAATTAAATGCCCCACGATTCTATAGCCTCATGGCAGATTTTCAATTTTGCATTCCTTCTTTAGTTCGACTCACAACGTCAACAGCGGTGTCAGACGACAGTCTTGATTCCTAGAGTGGTACTGGGAAACACGCAAAAGCTTAGGGCTCGAACGAATACCAAATACCATTAAAATCTGAAGAAATATTTCGGGGGCAGATTTTACTCAATCCTTGAATGTTTTTGCTCGGTTAATACGCATTTGCTGGACCAGTGGAGCTATATTGCAACGGTTCCTAATCCGAACAGCCAAACCATTGTTTGACTTGGGGGAAACCATTTTAGGTAAGAACGAGCGGATAACTCAACCAAATGCCCTATGGCATTGAGCGGCATACGGACCGATTATAGCGAGGTACTGATTAGTTTCATCCGTTTTTCTTTAGTTTTGTTCGCACCATGCTGAGCAAATTTTTCTTGAGTCTCTCACTATGATTCCGTGCTTGTGAAGTGGAGGAAACAATGACCGGATGGACATTATGACTCCCGGATCAAATGTTCTCACAAAAAGATGTATGTTGATCCATAAAGTAAACGACTGTTTGATTGATGCGACCGTCCACTTTCTATTTTATTTGATTATGTTGTGGTAAACTCTATTTAAACTGCTGGAATTAGTCTTATCGGGAAAAATAAAATTCGATTGGTTTCCAACGGTATCAGAAATTTGGAACCAACATTTGAGTCTTCTTACAAAGTGAGAATTTCTTTACTGAGTTATTTCATGCAGAATCGCCCAGGAGTCAACGTTTCTCTAATTTTACCAAGAAAATCACATCACCGGTGTGTGTATTTTGTTGGGCGCATCACCGTGTTGACCGTTCAGAATAACCGAAATTGATTTTCTTGAGGTTTTTCTTATCTGCTACTTCAACTTCACGGCGGAGACTATCGTCCAAAGGAAAGTAAACATGAATTTAACCATCTTCTCAGAGTACTTTTCTATGGCAATACTAGAAAAGGATGTTGGAGCCATGTTGGAACGGATCACATTTCAAGGTAATGTCGTTAATATCAGTTAAATTTTATTACAATGGTTTCAGTGAAGTTGTTCTAATCTGTTCATCCTTTTTTGATGGAGTCCATAGTATGGACGAAATAGATGAACGTCATTTTATTATATCTTCCTCACGTTACTCTTACGATACGGCAGACCAAACGGATTTAGGTGCATCCCAATACATTGAGATATATTTAAGATTTGATGCAAATACGAAACTAACTGAATCATTTCATTTGGCGCACGCAGTCAGTCGTATTGGCTGATGGGTGAAAAACATTCAAGCAGATTGACTTCTGAACTGCTTAAGACAACAGTGTATGAAAATATGTGAAAAGAAACGCCCATCATTTCAGTTCAGAATGCTCAAATGTAGTCACAACTGTGTGAAAACCATTTTCCACGGTGTCCGACGGCACCCAGTTGGCACCGGCAATCCACCGTTTCAAGTTTCCGGTGAACGAACTCCCATTGTGCTTGCAGTTTGTCTGCCAGATGGAGCAGGTACAATTTTCCGTACTGTCATACATCCGGTTGGTCATATCTAAAAGCATCATCGCAAAAAGGTTACATAGGGTGAGGATATGTTACATGAACAGTGAAAGCTAATCAGGCTTGCTTGCGACAAACTCGCAATCGGCGTTCAAAGTTAGTAATCGTTTTAATCACGTACACCGGGTTGCTTTCAAAGGAATTCAGATATGTTACCACATCAAATTTTGGAACAATGAATATCAGATTACACAACCTCCATCGCTGCCGAGAGATGGTTCGCTATAAAATCAGGTCCAACATCGAATTCTACCCAGTGCATAGTCAAATCCATATTTTAAAATTTGCATACAAGACAGTCAAAAACGTTAGGGTCTTTACTCGATAGAAAATGACTTTGTGGCCACGAGAGACCCTAATGTAGGCAACTGTTTGTGAATAATCAACAGCACTTTGAAAGTTTCGCAAAAGAACTGGATGATTTGAGGGTGCATTTGACGTACAAAACTGACATTACTCCATTGCTTTTACTTGGTTAACACTGGACCTTTGGTAGAATATCGCCAACCATTAGTTAGGGCGACATATGACCTCACGTTTTTTAAAAGCAAACCAATGGGATGCAATTTGGTTAAGAGAGACAGTGGTTCTCTCACAAGAATTGAATTATGAGTATGAAAAGGGTTAACTGGTGATTTTGGCCGAGTTAACTCTACAGCCACTGATGAAGTATGGATGTTTTCTGAATAAAGTGACATTACGGTGAGCTTATTACCTAGTTATAGAAAAAAACAGATTGCATGTTGCTAGAAAGTTGAGTTTCATTTCTTGGATGATGATCAGTGTGGAAATTTGTCACATCAAGAGATCTACATTTGTTAAGATACTGAACACGAGGAGTTTGCTCTTCGTAAAAACAACTGTGTAAAGGAATGATTACGTCTCTTTTGTCCGCTTTTTATTTGCCTTTGGTTTATTATGCGAGGGATATTGTATTTTTTGTGTGCACATTTGCTCGTTGGTAGAAATAAAAAAAATTCACCTGTGGTCATGTGTAGCTCGCAATTCTTAGCACATAAATCAATTAAAGTTGTGAAATGTATCCGACTGACACTGGCTAGACCTGGACAGAGAAAATTTGAATGTTTCTTTTCGAGAACAAGAAAAATGAAAAAGAATTATTAATGAAGAATAAAAGAACATTGATAAACGCAAAAGAAAAGACCACTCTGTTCAACAATAAATTGTCTAATATTTCAGATTTCGTAGGAGTGCTGTCTTAGTCTCTTCACGCAGATTGAAATGTGATATGATCAATTCAAATACGCATCGATACTGATTCATAATTATCTGACCGACGCCACTCTAGCTTGTGGTTCTGCAGAAGTGGCAGGTGGATCACAGGGATAAACCTGTCAAGATAAGGGAGAATATGTATCCAAAACATGTGGAAAAAGTAATAGGTAAATTGAATCCAGCAGAGAAATTGTGAGAACGGGAAAGATTACTGCAAAATTGTTTGACATCCTGGTTTACGGAATCAGCTTGGCAAAGAGCCATGTCATGGGCATATCTAAGCAAATTTGCAGGAGCACGGGATTGAAGATCACTGACGTAGGGGTCAAAATGCGTAGTAGGAAACGACAGCTCCCTTGGTCACTTTTGAATGGTTCATCAGAGTGTGAATATGTTAAAACCTAGTCTTGTGCACTGAGTTCTGTTGGTAAATTATTCAGATAAACATGCAGATGAAAGTTTATACCAGCCGAAAAATCCACTTTACGGAGTATAGACCGCGAAACAGAATCAAAAACGATGATTAGTCTAGAAACACACATCGCACAAACTTCGCTGATTCATCCACGGATTTAGTTGTGTATGGTTCACTAAGGAAGTGACATCCTCAAATAACGTATTTGCTTCTTGGGCAAACTGTAAGGAGTCTTCAGGAGAGTTTTTAGAAGAATTCAAACCTTCAAGCATGACAGCCTCTGTATTTTGAGGGTTGATTGAATTCCGAACAATGAGACGGAGCCTTCATCGATGCTACCGAAGTAACTAGGTTTTGGTCTGGACAAAGTGGTGATGGCTGTTCAGCAGTCGGGAGTAGAAAACCAGCAAAAGGATAAAGCACAGATGAGTGAATGTTATCTGTCAGAGGATAAGTACTATGCATCACATTTGATGATTTTTGGCCATCGGCACTAAAGCCTGAGGTTATTTTTGACATATGAAGAAGCTTAACCACTTATTCTATGGAGAAGAGAGCTACGCGTACACCGTTCTCTGTAATGTGTGACTGAGGAGGCATTTGGTGGCTGGATAAATGCACTATTGGTATTGCAATCATCCTCAAAAAATTTAATTTTTCATTTCCTTTCCACACAGTTGCCATATGCCCCGCTATACTCGGTTGCTGTTGTGGCTATGTAGAACTAGACTGGCCTACAGTCAGTCAGTGCAACTAATTTATTTCCCCACCAAAGAGAAGTTGACTTTTTCCAGAATTATCCCGGGCTTGGTGGCAACATTCCTTTCATCCTCTTAGGGATTTTGTCATGGACAAATTGACACGACCGTGACGGAGAAGGACGGTTCTCAAGGGTTAGTACATGTCAAAAATTCAATTTACCGTTCCTATGAAGATTGTGACATCAATACTTAGCGATGTTCCCGAAAAAACAGGGAGGTGCATGGCAAACAGATTTCCATAGGAGACGTGTACTATCACAAGAAACATTTTGGAGACCAATTTTGATTTGTCTGGTTTGCCCGACAGAGTGCAAAGCGAACCGGAAGAATAAATTCCCTGTATTGGCAGGCATGTTGGTGGCCTGGAGTAGATGAAAACACATGTTCAATAAGTGTGTCTAAGCAGAAGCAAGCGGAAGGCGAACAAATGGAACACGTGGCCAGACAGCTGGATGGCATGGCGTTGTGTACGCTCTGTAAACTGGTTCCAATGTCAATCCATACCAGCCGATTTGCGGTTTTTACCACCGGAAAAACTTTCGACATTCGACGATCATGTAACCTCCATGAATTCAGGGGCAAAATTTGATGGAGTTTACTAGTGATCGGTTGGTCAATATTACCATTGTATTTAACATTTTGCAGCCAGGAGCTTGTTTTAAGCAGATAAACGAATGTGTCGAGGTTCCCATGCCGTCTTGGGGCCTATAGGCTGTGTGAATTTATTTGCTTATTTAATAAAAACATTACACCCAGGGACCAATTAACGCGTCAAATATGAACGTTGTATTTCATCCACGCTTTCCTGCGTTTACCTTCCGTTGGCTGCTGAACTAGACACTGATATAGTCGTCCTAATCTTTCAAATTCTAATTTCAATAGGTATTTCCTATTGGGTTCCATAATTCTACTCTTCAAGATGTGTGTATTTTATTCATATAAATGGTATTGCTAGGAAGAAAATGCGTAATGACCAAAGAAACAACACTTAGCTCAGTATGGCTTGAAAGAGAAAGCCATAATTGATGCATATGATGTGAGGTGTGACCAGTGTGCCACATACATTTCAAAATGAGTCCATACTGACGGCAAAATATTCATAATCACCAAGCACATTGACTCAGCAAGTAAACGTCAGGCCTTTTTCAGTATAAAAGTATTAGTTCCATGCAGTTAACCTGTTCGGTTTACCAAGCAGCATTGTCTGCATTATTATTCCACGAAAACATTTGAGCGTCTCTTGCGAAAACAACGTGATAAAAAAGTTATCTCACATGAAAGAACGCGATGACCAACTTGGATTTTGCAACGCTTTCGTGTAGTTTCCATAGAAAATCAAACACTTCGAGGCATTCTTCCTCCAGTGAAAAATCCGCATGCAATTTTTCCCGTCACCACGGAAATAGTATTGTCAGAGTCCATCAGACTATACAAATAATCCTTCGTTGTTTGGATGACGAAATGCTCCGGGCGGTGTAAAACTAATAACCAACATGATTTTTGTAATCGTAGTTTGCGTATCCTCAAGGAGTACTTGTTGTTCTCTTGATTATTTCGGGCGAAAAAGTTGTAGTACTAGTGAGGAATCGTAGGGAAGCCATTAAACGTATCCACGCTCACCCGAGAACAACATATAAAATTGCGCACAAAATGTCTGGCAATAGAAGCCAAAGAATGTTACCTTGCAACACATGGGTCCATGAGAAAACGACAATGGCGGAACACATTCCGCCAAAGACGGGATCAAAGATACATGTATGAAGCATGCGGGTTGCATTTCGCACATTGTTACAAAGACATTACTTAGACTGGTCAAGAGCACGTTCGAAAACGTGGAATCAATGTGTTGTTTTTGTTCTCTCTTTCGTGATGTTTTTCAGCCATACACTATGCTGTATTGCAAGCTACAATGTGGTCGCTGGCGTTATTCACCGTATTTGTGGGTCATAAAACTGGTAAGGATGCTTGATGACGAAAATGGACAAATTTTACTCTTCACGGCTGGTACCACATCATCCTCATTCAAGACAGTTTATGTTTCTCCGCATATGTGTGGCTGCTCAGCAAGCCAGCGTTGACAGGCTGGCAACTGTCAGTGATGAACTTCTGTGGGACAACAAGTTTGCCTTTCGTTGGCTGCTGAACTGGACACTGATATGACCGTCCTCATCTTTCAAATTCTGGTTCAAAAATATATTTCCTACCGGGTTCGAGATGTGAGCATTAAATTCAGTTAGATAGAATTGCATGGAATGAACATGTGGAATGACAGTAAGAAGAAAATCACGTCTCTATGTAAGGCCTGAGTAAGAAAGCCATAATTGAGGTATTTGAAGTAAAGTAATACTTTTCCATTATGTGGTACATTTCGTGACTATTCTCTAGTGACTTATCTCTGATACCGTTGTTGCTACAGAGGTAGAATGCCATTGGTCGCTAGGATAACTTACTGTTACAATATACCTATTATTTGAGGTGGGTTTCACAAACATTAGCTTGGTCTACAAGTCCTGCGAACTCCTAATTTATAACTCTCGCGTTGCTGGCTTTTGCTATTTTTCCCATCTAATTTACTACCATTCAGTCTGGATTTGGAAAAGTAATGACGCATGTTGATGTCTTCACTATTTGTTCTATTGTATCGAACGGAGAGGAAATAAATGACATCTGATAACCTTCAAAAAATTGCTAGCTATTTTGAACAGAGTGGTCTTTCTCTCAGCCCATGCAAGCGTTCCAAATGTATCTTCATGCTATCACGACCATCATTCCCAATCACGAATAAACTGCACAGAATTCGATCTTCCTACCAACCCGGAATGATGCACCTCACTGATCTCATTTCATCAACTGTGGGCAAAAATCGGGTTTTTTGTATCTTCCGTATTCGTTGGGCCAGGTAATGATTTGTTGAGTCTACAATTGCATCTTCGTTTGTTGCACAATGAGTTTTCCCAAATCAATCTGTTTTTCCCTTTTAGTTTCTTCCATATCATCAGAGCGAAAACAAAGTTTCGTATATTCAGTCTTATATATCGCTAACCGTATTTCCAACTGAGGAAGAAGTTATGTGTTTCGCCAGTTAATCTCCGTAAAATCTTGGTCGAATCGCTCGGAGTTACAAATGATTCAATTGGATAATCAGAGCCTAAACTTTAAGTCAAATGGATATAGTTATGTTAATCCTGACATAATGATTTGTTTTGTTTCTTTTACCCTAAAAACATACTAGATGATGCTCAAACTGATACTCCTTTGAACAATTGCAATTCATTTGTGGAACCGAGAGTTTCAGTCTATGCAAAGCCATCTGCGTAACTAGTGTCTGACAGTTGAAGCCCTATCGGAATATTCTTCTTACCGAATAAAGACATTTGAACATGAAAGGAAGAAACACTATTCTTCCCCACAGGGCTATTTATTTATATTTTTCAGCAGAAACACATCCAACATTGCTAAGGCTGCCTGTTCAGCTGGCGTTCAGGATGCAACTTCGTTTATTTGTAAGTGTCTGCGCACCCCCAGGACTTTTCATGATCCAGTGTTCTTGAATTAACTAATATAAACTTTGATTTATGAGTTAAATATTGGAACTTAATACTGATGAAGTGAGAATCCTTCACTGAGTGTTTTCATACCGTACAGGAGTAGAATTGCGTTCGTTTATTTTCACCAACTGCAATTCAAAGTTAAGTATTAAATGAATTATTAAACCTTCGTCTGTACAAAATTAGCCGCACTTAGCTACATCGCAGCGATTAGATATATGAGAGGCTGACCAGAAATTCAGGCAGATATTCCCATTGTGAGCCTCCTTTCCAGTTTTCAATAAGTTAGCCTCCTATTTACGGCGAATAATTCAAAGAAGCAAAATTTTGTAAGGAAGCCTAATCCTATCATTTCTTTCCAAACTCACCTAAGTACATTGCTTTGCTCAGGGGCCAACACCTTGTGATAAGGATATGGGTAATTTACTTCATACACTTCGTGATACGTAGAGTTACTATATCCCGCGGTCAGTAGCAGAGAAGTCAAGTGCCGTACAGCAAAGGCGTCTTTCGCGATGAATATCTGCGGAGTGCAAATTCCAACGGGCACTTTCACTGGGAATGGTTCAAAAATGGTTGTCACGTGAGTGAAGATATAAGGGGCGGTGAATAAACACATTGCGAGAAGGAGGCGTCGTTCAATGGGAATTCCATTTTCTCTGCTGTGCTAATAGTCTAGCTTGGTCATCTCTCGACCAGCCTCCGGTTCATTTATCGATCTATCAAAAAGACCTCTTATATTTCAGCGTGTGATTAGTTTAGTCAGGTTGATGAATTTATTTTCCTTTGCTTATCTGAGACTTTTTCCTGCTGTTTCCGTTCTCGTATCGTCTTTGAATAACAATGCAATTCAAATTGGTAACCTTTTTACAATTAGGTTTAGTGTACTCCTCTGCACATCTCATGGAAATATATGGGTGTCTATCGTCTAAAACTGATGACTTGATTGTAACTGGTTCAGCATCTAGGGTGTTGATTAGGTTAAAATACTCTTATACAGTCGGAAGTGTATCAAATGGAACTCCCTTGACATGGCATTGGGACTGAACTGTCGTAGGTTGTAAAATGTTTTGTTCGCGTGTGCATTTTACCTGTGCTGTGTCCCAAAGATTCATTATCTTGCCTTGACAACACAACTTGAAGAGACGTTAATCTTCAACAGACCCTATTGTTGGCGTGAAAATTATATACAAATGAGCCAGGCAAAAGCAGTTCCATAATACAAAGAAACTAATGCTTTGAAATTAACCAATGTTCTCCAAATCCTAAACTTTTCACATTATTCCTGGACGAAATTCCATTATTTAGTCCAGCTCTACATATATCAGTCAGTGCAGAATTTGGTAGCATCTTTTTTCTGACGATGAAACTGACTGTGGAATTCAAATTGCACTACCAGCGCACCTTGAAAATGTTTCGTTGGACAACTTAAATAGATTTTATATGTTGCGAAGGTCTTCAGTGTAATCATATAGAGACAAATGTTTTTGTTGTTGAGATTTTTACGAGAGCAAATGTGACAATCAAAGAGGCGATATACTTGGTGTGAGCAACGAGTTCGTCGTTCAGTTTAAAAAATTACTAAACAACCATGTAGAACGAAACTTGTAAGTACACTTCCCGTAGAACCTAGCAGTTCGTCCACCCGTCTCAACACTCAGTGGAAGTGTGACTTTCTCATGTACCAAAAAGACGGGTTAGGGACGCGGTGGGTTTTATTTTCTTATACACTTTGGCTTTCCTAAACATTCATGAATACGGGCACCACTGCAACTAGTTTAGTGAAAATTTAGGCTAGAAACGCTAAAAAATCAAACACTAGTACGAATAAAGTAAAATACGAAATTCATTTTCACTGTTGATATCCTTACCGTCATGGAGTTTCGTTTTGAAACACGATAAAATAGCGGTTAGGCTATAACAAGCCCAAGGAATAAGCTCTTCCATGCGACTTCGAAAATGCTGTCGCTAAAATGCTAGCAAAAGCTCTGCATATATATTGTAGATGAGCATTAATCTCTCGATAAAAATGATCTGTGTAATCATTCCGTTGTGTATTGTGATCTAACCCGTCTTCGTGGTGGCTCCCTGCGCTTTCAATACACAAATTCGTCGATCATATCAAGTCGTTAGTTTTATTACATAAATTCCAACTTTACTTGTAATCTCCTAGCAAGTAAAAATCGAACCGGTGGGGTTTAGTTGCCACAACGTTCTTCCAAGATAAAATAAGAGGCAGTCACCCCTGAAAGCTGTTCCGTTTCAACAGTGTCAGTGGTGAAGAATATCAAAACACAAGTAAAACGAACTGCTATGCTGACGGTTTGCACGTTGATTACCAGCGTCGACTTCATGAAAGCCGGACACATTTTAAAGTTATTTTTTGCTAGTTATTTTGTTTATATCTGGAACTACTTCACCTTACACGATTCATGGTCTGTCTTAGGAAAAATAGAAACTGGAACTGAAATCCACAAAGTTATACATGTGGAGAAAGACTTGTCTTGGTTACCTCATTCACCTTTCTTCTGAACTGGACACTGTGGGATATATATTTACTGCCTGTTCAAGGGGTCCTTCGTCTATTTTATTCCATTCACTCGGAGAAAACTCTGAGAATTTGTGCAATTTCGAGTGAAATTTCAGTTATTTGGATGGATATGTCCCTAAAAATTGCAGAATTATCTGAAACAAACATCTTACTTCATTGCGAAGATAATGACTGCACGTGATTTGTTTATATCAGAAACTGGCCATGCCATTGAATTCAAAGCTTTGTCGGGGCCTTTCATGTACCTTTCAATTTCCGAAGGTTTTATTATTGTTAATTCATATACTAACTGCATGAATATGTCAATACCGATGTTTCACATTCCCATCGAATATGCATCCTGATATATTGGCTGGCAGATGAGTGGTCCTCCTAGAATGAGTTTGAATATTGCGAATCACCAACTGGAACAGTCATTATTCATTCCACCTGATATCAATCGGTGTCATGGGGCTCAAAACCTCATAAACACCAAAACCATCTCCATCAAATCCTTTTCATCGCGCATAACGTTTAGCAAATCCCCACATCTCCCAGCTTGACTCATTTCCTGTGCACTGACTTAGTTTCCAGTATACACCATTAACAAAACCAACTTCCTCCTATCCTTTGTATGTCACATTTTGTCGTAGCACCGAGTTTACCAAGAATTATACCAAAATACGAATTTTCGTTCACGGATAGCATGTGAGCGAAATTTGTCCTTTGAGAACGCACAAAAAGCTTATCACTGACCATATTGCTTTACCGTCTACTAGCTGTGTGAACAGCTCCTGTCACTACTGTACACTTCCCAATCATCCCGAAAACGAACTCGACGTTTCCCGATAACTTTCATTTCATGGTTATGCATTTTACAGATTTCAACTGCTTTTTCTCATGAGCTGGGATGAACCACGAATTCGCAATTAACAAAAAATAAACCATGTTTCATGAACGTATGTATCATAACTATGCTTTTTTTACTGTGTAGAAACGTAATAAGCAATTTATGGGAATGTAATTGCTCCTGACAAAATTTGTTTTTTTTTTGTAAACTACAGTCAAATTGAGCATGCTCAAAAAGGTCGAGCGAGTTCTACTTCGCAAACTATGTATTTAAACGCTAACATGAACAATACCCATTTACAGATGACTTTATATTTCTAATTTTTCATCCGAAGTGAGTAAAAAAGATACAAATGTATAGTTGATGACAAAAAAAAACATTTCTTTCTCCATTATCTGCACGGCCTTTCGTTTGTGCCAGCAGAACGCATAACACACCTCATTTTCTCAAGATGAAAGTATTGTATTCGCCACTCCTGGTTGTATTGCTAGTCAGATACTGAGCCTGCACCTTTCACTTAAAGTATCACTGGCTGTGGAACAAATATTTGGGGAACAATATTTTCTATTCACCTCAGCAGCAGCAAGTCGTTCGATATCAATGCGGGAACATTCCTGTTTTATCACCCCAATGTAACAATGGTCGGTCGTTCTCTATGTGTTAAACTTCCGCTAATAGATTTTCTAGCAGATGGTTACCGAAGATTTGCTGATTTGAGACCGCCTGAAGGATGCGTCGAATATACAGAATCAAACTCTCCCAGACTTCTCATCAGAGAGTTGGGTTCGGTGGGTAAAGCAATCCTGCATGCACTTCCGAACGGGTGACATTTTTCTATTAGGCACAGGAAAACACACACAAATATGACACCGTGTTTATACTGTCCCGTTTTTTGTCAAGTTGGTTTCATTCACTCGTGTAAAGACTTTCTCTACATGATTTATTCTTTGAGATCGCCCTCCCAATCGCGTTTACATGCATTCCTCGAATGATTCACCCTGTAAACGGTTGTCCTGTGCCTTCTAACGGTTGTGACAACAATTTGTATCCCATGCTCAGTCCGACAATTAATATATTCTTTCGATTCATTCTAAGTTCCATACAAGTCGGCACCATCACCGATGCAAACGCCTCCCATTTTTCAATCTCACAAATGCCATCTTGAATAAATCAGTTTTAAGTTTACAAACAAACTCACCATGCACATTGTCGATCTATATGCATGTAAAAATACAACACCATCGCATAACGAGACACTTGTCCCACCGTTTATTTGTGTCCAGAAGATACCAGCTTGGGTTGGTCAGGCAAGTGTCCAGATATGATGTCTGCTGTCCACATGGTTTGGCTGAAGCGAACGAAAAACATGCATCTGTCTAATAGTCCTTCATTGGTCGTGACAGCTTCATTGATGCGCCATTTTTTCCACCGTTTATCTCATCATGATCCTTTGCTATGTGAAAATGACTAATGACCGTTTGTGGTAGTAAGTATTCCGATGGTACGATAAAAAGCCCAGATACAATGCACCGCACGTGAGCAAACGAGACTAACATTCCGTTTACTATGTTGCGATGTATTTCGATGAGGCGACATTTCTTCAGTGGACTACTGAATTTACTCAGTTCAACAAATTCTTCCCTGCTACCGCATGTCTGAACAAGACCGAATGAATGTGTGCATTATGGTGTTTCCCGAGCAATAAAGTCATGCGATGCCTAACTCGCAATGGACAAGCAAAATCCCTCCGGAGAATCTTCTGAACCGACCTGTGCCGTGACAGTAGTGGCAGAAGATAAAGAGATCAACGTGCCTTCATAGTTTACATCCTTTTGTCCTCCGAGCCTTTGGGCCCTGTTTTGCTGTTATCTAGTGCTATTTGACAAATGCCAATAAACGTGCACCCCGTTATCCACTTCACAAGCATGCTTTACTATCAGGCACCCATAAGGTAAGGCAAAACCAAGCCCGACACAGTAGTTCCTGTGTTGTTCTACCATTATAGACGCGATCTCTTCCTGCGGGTTAGTGAAATAAATACATCATGTATGCTTATGTCTTTCAAGTTCAGGGCATAACAGTTTGTAATTTTTGCTTCCGTAAAAACGAATGCACCAAAGTAGCGCCAACGTCAACACCCCCAGACAGATTCCCACCTCCTTCTCCATAGGTATAGGGGTTGATGCTTGCTTATGCTCCTACTGAGATCCGGCTGACGGAGATTATTTTTTTACTTACATTTCGCACGTGTGAAACCGCCAAAGAAAAAGTGCTGCACATAGCGTACAGACCAATTTAGCGCTGGAAGAGAGCGACACATTGTACGGAACAGGCTTACTGACCAGGCAATATACTTCACAGGTTTTTGGCTATCATGTTCTTTTCATCAATTTCAGCGCATGGAATTATGAACAAGTTTAGGTACACGAGCTTGTTGAAAAAACTTCCGAATGTCAGTCACTACAGCTTACTTTTCTTCAGAGAATCTTTTAAAACCCAACAAAACGCTTCAATAAAATTAGAACCCTTAGAAAACAGTCATGTATCCAAACTCCGTGGACTTTGGCTCCACTGTCGAAGACTACACAGGCCTCCATCGGTTTCTTTTATTTCATGGCCGGTGCTACAAATTTTGAGTTTAGATGTCGTGCCGTGAGATCCAAACAGGTTACAATTAGGTTTTTTGTTGTCAAACCCAGGTTTATATATATATATATATATATATATATATATATATATATATATATATATCTTGTTCTGCGCCCTTGATGGTATTCGAAAATGTATGGAGATAACTGTGTCAAGAAAGTTCAAACTCAAAATGACCACCGAAATACCGAAGAGATCATTCGTCTTGTTTATCATTTTCCCCGTCTTCAACGGAATTTATTGTTCTCCGGTCATCTTCAAACTCGCGATCGAATATTTTTGCAAATATGATCAGCATTTTCACAATTTGGCTGAATTGGCTGAATTCCCGGTCCTTGGCTGGTTCAAATGTAATCCAGCCCTATGTATTTTTAACGACAAAGGGTTGATCATAAGTTTATATATGTTGGTCGGGTGACCAGTGTGCATCAAGTATTTCACAACCTAACAGAAACCCTAGCGGTTCAGAACGGAAAGATATTTCAAGGGTCATATTCCCTAATCATCAGTAAATCAGGCTACATTTGCAGGTAGGTTTGTGTTAGGGAGGCCTCGTTCTAGACTGCATCGGTTTTAATCCCGGGACAAGCCCTGATATTTTGTTCTATTTTGCAGGAAATGCAAGTCTGAACATAGGAAGGAGAAGCTTTTGATAACTTTGTCGATCCATATATTCACTTTCCATGTATTCACGGGTGCTGCTAACGAATGATGCATTAATTACCAGGGCTACAATTGGCTCAGTTACCTACAAAGCGACAATACCCAAATCAGTGTTGCTATAATAATACTGGACAGGTCGCATTTTTTCAGATGGTTGTCCATCGTCGTCGATTAGTCTGAATCATGGTCATCAGAACCGTGATGTTTTTTCAGAGATCCCGGAAAGCCATAAGCTCTTTCGTGGTGCTAGCTGCTTCGCTGATTCTATATACCGCAAACTGAATTTCTCTTGCAATATGTGGCATTTTTTGGACGATATTTTTCGAGCTGACCAGAGCACTTATTCCCCACTGAAGGGTATTGACTTAACAGATCACCAAAACAGTTTTCATTTATATTCGCTTGATAAAAAATGCATTCGTGGGTTTTAAAATATATGTTGAGAAAAAAATGTCCGCTGTAACTGAAAAGCGGCTAATTCCAAGTCCCAATGACAAAGCGAGGTTAGTGGTATCATATATATTCGCTGAATCCGTAAGTATTCCAGAGTTGATATTATTTTCCGTTGTCATGAACCGTGATGGCAATCTCGAACAAGCGCTTTTGTAACCGTATTGGATAAAGGCGCATAATTCGCTCACTCATGACCGCAGCCCATATGTCTTTGATCTACGCCATTTCGCACTAAATGATTTTCCTACTTCACATTTCAATGACGAGTTCCAACCCATCCACTGATATATAAGCCCCGACTTCTCTGTTCAATTCAGCGTTTAGTAGAGCATAAATGCAGTATATGGCTGATCAGAAGATTCAGCCAATATTTCCGGAACACAAATATATTCGGTGTATTGTCAAAGTATTATACATCTGCATTTTGCTCTTTGTTGTTTCTTTTCAAAGATGTGACAGTGACACTATCGGGGACTCTGCTGGCAGTGATAATCATGAATGAATTTATGATATTCTCCACTATCGTAGGAACACAAAGATAATCCAATCTTCAGCAAATTCAAGTGGTCGATCAGATTCACCAATATTTTTCATTCTCAGATTTACCTTATCTGAATTCAAATCCGAATTTCGTAGAGAACTTTGCTCTACTTTGATTAAGAAACTGATACCATTACTTTTATCGGAAAAGATAAAGGACCTGAAGCCAAGTGAATCATTGTCACATTTTCGTATTACCCGTTCTCTATCTTACTCTTTCATCGAATCTTCTCAAAAATATCTTTAATTCATCTCTGATTCTAGTGACTTCCACGCATTTACCATCATGAAGCTTATCACTGAATATGGTAGTCAACCATTCGAAGTTCATCGCCTTACATGAAAACCTCTTCAGACAAAGAAAACGCCAATGGACTTCTACCGTTGATTTTCAATGCACATCTCATGAAACTCATTTTGTACCAATTAGACTTTGCGGTTCACAGACATGGCATGTGCTCCGTCCAACGTAAGTGGGAGCACTGTAAATAGACTGGTAGGTGCGTGTGGTGAGCAGTTTAACTTAGTCAGTTGCTGCGAGTATCACGTTGGTCATATTGCCAGTGAAGGTGGCGTTTGCGAGTAAATCACACCACAAATAACAAATGAAGTAATGACCTTCGATAAGATGATTTAAATGTCACAGCTCCCCGACATGTGTCCTGTAAATGAATTGAGCCCACAATGTCAAAATATGCAAACTTTCTTCCTGTGGATTTGAATCTCAACCTTTTGCAATGAGGACGACCAGCAACGTTCTGCATCTGACCGCCGATATTTTTCAGGCATTGCTCCTTTTTGGTTGGAATTGTCAGCAAGCAACAAAAGGGTTCATTGCGGCATGCGGGATGCAGATAGCTACCCTCAACGGGATTAGCAAATCTGACTTTTCGCATGTCTAACTAAAATTTATCTTTTCGTGTGTTATCAGCAATTCCTGAATAGAGGATGAAGAATCGACGTGTTGGTCATAATATGATTGGAAGTGGGTGAAAGACAACGGTGACGTCTGCGCTGTCCCAGCCTCTTTAGTTGGCGGCTAAATTGCGATAAATATCCTCCTTTGGGGACACTGACAAACACCACTTAGTATCAAATTCAGTGATGTTATTGCTGTCAGACATGCTTGGGAAAATGCCACTTCCCTCTTCAATGCTGAAACAAGCATCAAAATCAGAGAAATATTCGCGGGCAAACTGAAAAATCAATTTTTTTTGTTTGCATGACCCATCTGGATTTTTGTTTATGTTTGTGGTATCGATCGCACTTCTGATTCCAGGCTCGATATGTGGCAGTAAAAGTGACTATCATTACGCGAATAATGCAGTAATACTAATAATTTTCGACAAGAGAGTTTCTTGGAGTACTTTTGGTGGTCCATTCAGTTTATGAATGGTCATTCCTACGAGTTCATACAACGACCTCCTCAGTTCCCATATTTTCTGAGAACAACTTTTCCGTGACCACGGCCATATCCTTTTTCTTCTAAATTGCATGAGAGTTTCTTTTCTTCCGCATTTTTTCAACCATTTTATCCATATATAAATTTCAACTAACGATTACTATGCCGGTACTCTTATCCATTCTGGATTTGATGTCTATTGGATTTTTTTCAAGCTCTTCCAGTGCTTTATTGTTCTTTCAGCTTACAATCCCGTTTTTAGCATGGGTCCGTATCAAATGATGGTAAAATGGTGAAAACAGTGCGACTGAAAATATTTCTTCCTAAACAAGAGATAGTGTATGCAGTCTAAGGAACTGAGTAGATGCTATAAAGTAAGCCATGCCGTGACACGTTAGGCTTAGGATAACACAGCACAGAACCCCATGATAATGGTTCAGTTGTGGCTTGCCTCCAATTCAGTGGGGTTAAAATTTGCATGCCTAAATCCGGATCGGTGAGAAATGCCCTGTCAAACCGTTCACCCGGGAGTTTGTTGCGCAGTTTGTCCCACAATCTTGGAGTAGTGTGGTCTCAAACTCGTGCGCATATAACTTCAAGTGGTCCGTCCGCCTCATCTTCATTGCTATCATGAAAAGAATTGCACGAAAAATGTAAACAGATGCGCACATCCGCATAATAATTTTCTCACATCTCCAAACTGTCCCGTAGGCTATTCAGTGTGATGTAAGTGACTATTGAACAAACCAGAAGAATGCAATTTGTTTCCCACATTAATTTACGGTATTAATTTTTTTTTCTGTATACAATTTGGCTGGCAAATGGCGCTACCTGCTGACGATTTGCTTTTTATTTTACATGCATCTGTTTTAGTGCCGCTTTTCAGATCAATTGATGTTAGACTTTCTCATCGTGATAGATCTGCTAATGATTAGACGCACTATTTTGTTGGTTGTGATGTGAGAAATGTTCGAAGATGATTAAGCCACTCAATGAAGACAGTAACTCATTGGTAATAATAACTTGTTTTAACTAATATAAACATTTTCATCGGCTGACGTGGAAAAAAGTCTTGCTGTTCAAACTGAAATACAATTGGAGTAGTTAAAGTTTCGTTTTTTTCTACCGGATGGGCTATTGATTATTCTGTCACTGAAGAATACAAAACAATTTGAAAGGAGGAAGGTGTAGTGGGACTGCAAAACTACGATACCATAAAGAACCAGCGTACTGGAAAACTCGAGGAATGCCTACCCACCGAGAACGTTTCTGATGAGTAGATCCTCTTTGTTTGATAAATTTCTGGTTACTGACCACTCATTGTATCCAAGAGGAGTTGTGTTAATCCTAAGCCTGCCACTGCATGCTTTACTCGTAGAAATCGTCACACGGGAAACAGAAGAATTTATGCTTCTGAGAAAATCATCCGCTGCCAAATTCAGTTCGGAGCAAAATTGCACGTCTTCTGTGAGAAAAGGACTTTACACCTGGACATTCTAGCGGAACAATACACATGCAGAGAACATTTACCAAATATTATCTCATATTTCACACGTTCATCGTAAACGCTAGATATTCAATGTTTGATTCGTTAGTTATTGTACGATCTGTCCCGATTACTTGGGCTGTCAGTCTGGCAGAAACCTAGTCTCACTAGCTTTGCGTACAAAATGGGCTGTGCACGGCTATCGGCAGCAGAACAATCTTCAGTCTAATAACCGTGTTTATCGTAATTTCGTGGTTCTATATAATGCAATGCACATAAATATATAAAAGCAAATGACTTACCGCCAGGTGAGCAATCAACAACAACAGTACAGAAAGTTACCTGGTAAATTGGGACAGTGCAGTCATATAGGGTCAAGTCACCAAGGACCCAAACGCAGCTATAGCGCAGTACGATCATGGTACAGATATTATATCAAAAAGCTTTCGAGCTAACATTAAAAGATAGCTCCAGTCACAGACTAAGAAAATAATTTTCAGTTTGAATTTGCGAAGGAGTTACTGTTGTCAAATCACAAATTGGTGGAAATTAGAAAGCCACAGAAATGACAAGTATCAAAGTGAACGGATAGACCTGGCAACAGGTTTATCTTTGCCTCAGGTGTGCTTTCTGACCTGGTAGTGTAGTAGTTTGATGGCCAGTGTTTTGTCATCAATATTCGAGGTCCATGGTACACCTGCGCGCTTTTCATGAGTGGTACAAATGAGAATGCCACCAGAATAAATAATTACAAAGAGCAATTTACCAGTAATTTTATTAAAAGTGCAATTCTAAAGAAACTAGACAACTTGGAATCCTTTCGATAGAAGTGTTTCAAAAATGTCACTTCAGCCCAGAGGGTTCAACTTATTTTCGACAAGCTCAATGTGTGATTAAAATTACGAAAATCACTCCGTTATATGAATCAAGTAACCACAAACCTTTCCATTAAGTACAGAAGAGGTGCGATAGATTGATGATGATTTATTTCATGGCTGAGCGAACTTATGTTACTCGTGGCAAAAAACAATGAGATTTGGATCAAATATAATGCTTCCATTGTATCAAAATCACTGTTTTAACCTTCTGGGGGAGAACCAGTATGTGAGTCAGTTTATGAGGTGCAAGTTTTATTTCAAAGTGACGGATTCTTGAAATCTTGAAGTTATTTTAATCACAAGCTTCGGAAAGCAAATTGCTGAACAAAGACGAATTCCATTTTGTAGGTTGCACATACAACGCATAAAGTGTGCGATAAACTTGTTATGAAGTAAGCTTTGTCCTAGTCAACCGATAATTCTAAGATTCATCGCTTGTCATTATCTGCAAATGATATGACTGTACATTTTGGGGGAGGGGTTTGTATTAAAAAGATAACTTGCCTTCTATGTTTGTATTCTATAACGAAAGCCTAATGCAAGCTCCAAACAACAACGTTGAGACTAACATCATTGTAATCATGACTTTTGATTTATATCTTTTGGGACCAATAATAATTCGTCCTCCAATGGCCCAGTTCTGCTTGATCGAAGACCGCTGGTAAAACGTCGCTCACCGGTAGTTGTCTAGTAGCGGTAGTGGTAACAGAAGTAGTACTAGTACCAGCAGCAGTATTATTGGTGGTAGTAGTATTTGCTGTGGTGTGGACAGTATTGTCAACAAAATTACTACTGTTATTCCTAATATTATTCTGACTGTTGTCATTGGCAGTAGTAGTATTAATATTCGACATGACTGGATGTCAATGGAGTTTATTTTGTTGGATTTAATTTGTGATTGCTGCCTTTGAATTTTAGTTTCGGAATTGTGATGAGGTTTCTTGTAGTGATAGGTCTTCAAGTTGATCTATGTTAGATTCTCAGATTGCAAAGTGACGTAGTGACAATGAATACAAAATAACATTAAATTGATAATGATGGAACAATACATTGATTTGTGCACACGTTGATGGTATACTGAACATCTCTTGCGTACTAGTTATTTGAATCGGCAATATGAAAAATGTGACTGCAAAATAGGCTGAAATAATTATGGTATGTCTTTTTATTCATTGCAAGACTAGAATTCATACCCATGTCTAAATAAGTTATTTCACCTATGTGGGGTTTAACTATGACACTCAGAAAATGCACAAAGCATTTCAGCAAAGTCGATCGTGATTTAGGTAAAGCCAGATCTCGCGATGCCAGGTGTTATTTTGATTTCATTTAAAGTATAAGAATGAACTGACTGTCTATTACATAAAGCCATGCAGACGAAAGATTTCGTAAAATTAAGATTTTGAGTGTGAAATGGTTGTTCACGGAAGAAGGCGGTTTTAATGCTTATCATCAAAACAACTTGCAAACCCATGGCTTAAGGGAATAAACTTTGAGGTATGGTAAATATCGTAGGTACTAAGACGATCAACTGCATACTGTCAATGTTTCCAGCAGTAGTTACCTCTTATATCGATGGATTTTGTTAGTGTGAATTACTATCAAGTATAAATCAAAGTATTGGTGAGGTCAAGTATAGACACAGTCGAAACAAGGGGTGACGTGAATGTAAGCACATAAGGGGAAACCTGCTTTCATAATGTGATTTTCAACCAAAAAAAGAACCTTCGTTGAACAAAGACTAAAACCCAGTAAATCTAATGACTAGTAGTTCACCGGTTTAAACAAACTGAACCGAATATAATTGCAATATGATCAATGATGATTATTATGTCAAACAGCACCGGAAATTTATTGCATAACGTGACTCGTCGTGCAGTATGAACGCACAATTCACAATTGAAAACCGCGGAAAAATTCGAAGTGAATGCGTCTTCGTTAGGAATCATCAGCACTGCACATAAATAAAGACCTCTCGGGGACTCGAACGAGGGGTGACTAATTGCGAGTCGAATAAATATTCAGGAGGATATGCGGGCTGGCTGCTATTTCCTTACTGAACTTATACATTAGAACGAGGTGTGTCTTTAGCCTACTTTGCTCACTATAAAGGTCGTTCTTACCCATTTAGGAATTGGAGTTATCAAAATACTGAGGACTGAATGCAGAACATTTCTGAACCCGCCTATTTTGAAACGATGAACACAACCTTTTTTGAAAATTAACCAGGTTGTTTCAGTGAAGACATCATTTCATGATTTCCTATGAAAGATTATGAATTTTGGTATTTTATGAAGACCGAAGTTCATTCGAGTTCCGAATAATGTGTCTACCCCGCGAAGGTCGAATTTCTATATATGCTAGTGAAAATGATACGAGTCTTTAGCATTCGATATCCGGCGAATAAAACGCTCTGGATTGTCCGCCGGAGATGATAATGAGGGCGTCTACTTGGTTGATGAAAAGGCAAAAGAACATTCCTATTTAAGCGTCTTTGTACACCGAGTGCTGACTGCTGCATGAAGCTGAGATAAGTTTGACAGAGAGTTCTCATCTCTGGGATCGAATAAAGCAACGCCACTCTGAAGAATTTGGTCACGTAAACTTTGCGAGCTGATGCAATACAGTTTCTTGCACTTCATTCGGGTGGAACTCGGTGAGTTGTTTCCGCTTTTTCGGCAACTATCTCGTTGATATTTAACACACTGAGCCCAGAAGCTGTCCATTCACAAATAAGCACAGCCGCAAACAAATTGAGGGATATCCTGGTGGGGGGAATTTGAAAACCTATTTGTAGATCCTACTCGGTTGGTGCTTATGATCTGCTGTGTTTGAATTTTCTAATCCCTAAAGATAATTATTTCATTTGATCTGGTAAATAACTACCTTTGGGAGGAGACGTAGTAGGAACTTATTATGCTCCGAGAGCAGTTGTCTTATGAATTTATTGGCTTCCTGTGTTGGTGAGAAATATTTTAATGAATGCTAATTATTTTGCACTTGATCTCTGGTTCACATTTTGTGTGCTCTAGTAGAATGAATTGTGATGATTCCATCTTTGGAAGACACTTCTTACCTCAGGTGTTTTTAGATGAATTTGATTTCCCACTCTGTTCACGGTCTCTTAGAATAACTCAAAATCTGACCCTCAGTAAGATGAGTGAAGAAAATAATTTATACGAAGAAAGAGTATTGTGACACTGTATGTGTGTGACTAAGTTAAATTCACGGCAGCCGAAAAAAACCAATAACAACACGAGGGTACCTTTCAGCTATTTGATTCTAAACATCACGAAGAGTCCAAAAGACAGTGTAATAACCATGTAGGACTCATTTCCCACTTCGAAATGTATAATGCTACTTCTCAATTAGGTTGGTCTTCGCCTAATAATATACCAGTAGACGTTTTTGCCGGAGCAAGTTGTGGTACATCATCAGTTTAGCAGATGACCGACCTGTTATGCTTCCGAATGACTGACATTCCAGGAATGGCATCTCCGTTAGCTTTTGATATCATGAGCAGTTTCGTCAAGGGTACGTAACAGGTTCAGCTTCACCATTAATAAATACTAGTGACAGCAACATGTCATCCATTCGTTTTCCGACCGCTGCATGTGCCCTTCTGTGGGCAGCTAGAGTGAGTCCATTGAATGCTCCCGAAACGGCACAATAACAACTTGGACGACTCCGTCAATAGGTGGTCCAAGTATGTGATCATTGTGACGGGCAATCAGTTATTCTCAACTACACTGTGAGTTGGTTACTATGGTTGAGATGTGTATCGCGTATAAGCACAGTTCGACGAACATCACATAGTCAATGATAAAATCAGATGTGTTATGTACACATTCTTGAGTATATTTGATAGACCATGCAATGCAGTCAGTCAAATCCGTCTCCTTATTGGAAGATATATACATGATATTCGAAGTCAAGACTTAAATGTAAATCTGATATGTCATGGTGGCGATGCGAGTCACAGGAAAGAGCTGCACACCAAGTGGCTGTGTCGGGGTCTGATAAAGGTCAAAATAACTTGAAAAGTAGGCGGCTGGGCTAATCATGATCCTACAGAGCAAAACCTCATGGCGATTGCAAACATTGTACTGCATATGTTCGTCGACCAAGTTATACACTTGTTCGAGGACCATCTCGTGACACCATTCGTTCGAAATTCCATCTTGCAAAATGAAATTGCCGTAATTCATGTTAAATCAAATGGCTTACGTACCCTGGCGACTAGGTAACTGAATTCAGATGCGCGCTGAAGCAGAAAAAATTGTCTGTGGTTCGTTTCGGTCACTCAGGGTTAGATGTTTAACTTATCTGGTCTGTTCACAACCTGCAATTGAAAAGGGTAAATAAGGGACAGTCCAAGGTTGCCGGCGTATGACGAACACGGGCTATATACTTCTCAAAGTCAGTTATCCAGTGAATGGTTGGAACACACGGGCTCACGTGGGTAGGCCCAGTCATACTTTGGATTTTGGCCAGTGAGTTTATTTGTCAGCTCCCAGAACAAAAAAGTTTAAATGCCAGTGGACAGCAGATTTACCCGCACACAGCCAACATCACAGGTATGCTAACTAACACTAAATGGGACAAAAAGAAATGGATCAAACCTCAGTCAAAGGGATGAGGAGCGAAATTCACCCGTCTTATAATTGCTGATGTGGCCTCCTACCCAGCATGTTGGTAAAACTTATTTTGATCCCTAAACCAAGTTGTATCTGCATGTCGAGGCCGTGGCGACTTCGTTACCTGGCTCGCAACGGAAGCATCATGTGTTATGAATTGTTTGTGTGGGGATCATTAATGACGGGAATTTAGAGGGCTAATTATCATTTAGAATTGAGCCATCCAACCCATCTTTTTCAGTGACCTTCAAGGACTCAAATATGTCTAAACGATTCCGGACTTCGTTCTGAAAGATTGTAATCAGGTATCAGGAGACCATTGTTTTGGCGAATGACTATTTTGTTCTAGCCGGTCTGGATTTCTTTCGGTGAACCGCCTAACTCCCACCTTGTTAGACTAAGCGGCCTGTCGTTTTCATATCGTGAGAAGGTTGGGAATTCATCGAACGGAAATCCACTAAGATACGAGACGAGTGCCTAGACAGATCTGTCTGTGTTAGGACACCCGTTTTAGGTGCATGAAAATTGCTGATCTTACAAGCCATCGAATGAATAATGGAAAATAGTATTTGAAAAAACAGTTGCCTTTGAAAGCCATAATTGATCACTGGGCAATGAAAGAAATTGTAAGACTGAATACCCTGGCATCAGTGAAACAATACAAAATACAATCGCCCCCAGTCCGAGCATCATGATATATTAGTCGTATGTATGGTTGGGGATTTCCGAATTAGGAATTCCTAATTCTTGATTCATTGATGCAAATGTTTCGCCTCATCAACATAACCGCCTATTTTCTTGCCTGTCTGTGTTCCTCACGACCTTATAAACAATATAAATCTCAGGTGGGAGTCTA
This sequence comes from Fasciola hepatica, assembly GCA_948099385.1. NCBI lineage: Eukaryota > Metazoa > Platyhelminthes > Trematoda > Plagiorchiida > Fasciolidae > Fasciola > Fasciola hepatica. Next base: position 386,218 of record CANUEZ040000240.1, on the reverse strand, counting down.
ACAGTATAAGGCTGCACTTTATAAAGAATACTAAACCAGTTTTTAAAGGAGCTGGCAGAACGAAAAAGAACTATTCGATATTCCCTCCGAGGAGTAAGTGGTAGCTGGCGAACAGTGGCGTAGGTATACGCAGTGATCACTATAGTGTCTCTCGCCGACCGCCTCAACTGACAAAACACGGAATATACCGTTGTGCCTTTAAAAAAGTGTGAACGGTTTTATTAGTTGGAACACAAAGCACGACAAGGAGATACTGCCCACATAGCTTACGCTAACACAAAAACAACATGTGCATGACGACGCGTCCATTATACAGTTTCAACTACAACTATAGAAATAATGAAGCTGCGATATCGATCAAGCTATTAGGTAATAACACATACGATGTCTCTCGGTAGATACATCAGAACATTTCCCAATAGCGATGAATTTGTAAAAGCAGCATGATTCAGCTACACTGAAAGCTACCGTGAAATCACCTGTTTAAGTAACTTGCATGTAAGTACACTTTAAACCTCAAACGGGGGTACAACAATTCACTATATGCGTGTATAACGAAGGCCAATATGGAGGAAAATGAAAAACTCTCATCCCATTTAGGATCTGACTTCATAATCAACAATAATTCCTAATTCACAAGTGAGAAAACATCAAGAATTGATCTTCGAGTGAAACACACAAAAAAAGGAAAATGAAATCACTATTGACCGGCACCGTTCGTGGGGAATTGCGTCGTGCTTTAATACGAATGAGGAAATATTGGTCAGCATGCTCCACACAAGATATCCGAACCGAAATTGGGTTGGATACAATGGACGGACTATCGCTCCGGAAATAATTGATAAGACAGACAGGTCAGACATCGAAATTGAAAAAAGGGTACCGTGGACTTTGAACTGGAAAAAGATAGTGATATTTAGCACAATGATGCGGGCTATTATAATGAACTTTGTTTTGATGTGGTAGTAAGTAGCAAATATTCCTAAGAAAAGGTGTACATCCTGTCGTCAAGGGACACCTACCGTCCTTTAGACCTTATCTGACATTGTTTTCACAGTATTTATTAAATCATACTGCAGCAGTGGCCAATCCCGCATCGACTACTTCAAATACACAACACGATATGTTAAATGTGGGCAAGACACTGACGTTTTCACACATGATGGCAGTTTTGTCAACGAGGGCAATACGAATCCCATCTATGCGAGCAATACCGCTACAACCCTGGAAGTCCGAGGCAAAGAGTCGCAACCTGATTCACATTTTGATGACTTCGAGAAAGTTTACTTGCTCGGTTTATATATTGCAAATGACCTGAACGCAACAAAAGAAGTTTATCTCAAAGCTTGTTCGAATAAAGTTGATTCTGTCTATGAACGAATCTTTACCGTCAAATCATTTCCATGATATATACTTGAAGTCATCATTGTTATAAATTACCGTTGGAGGGGCAATATTTAACACTATGGTGCATGGGAACAGGTGGATGGGTGAATATAGATAGCCCAAAACGTTTGAACTGCTTCTATTTGATGCTCGATGCAAAATCAAAAATCGGATATCCGAGGAAATGTCATCTCAGCAGAAGAAGTCACACATGACCATAACCTAATTGGATCATTCGTGGCAGTGACGTGAAATTCGATTAGCCGTCGATCGTCCAATGTACATTGCAGTCAATTTACTCGGCTGAGCAACACAACTATCATGAGTACAAATCCAAAACATATTGGGGGTTTATAATTGCTGTCTTCTCAGAATCGTTCGAATATCAATAGTGCACTACATCTGCGGCGCTGAGATTAGACGCTGCTTTTTGAAGTCAAAAGTCCATCACCCGAACGGGTACATAACCCTATGATGTAAATCAATCTGCCATATGGGACACGCATGCTGCTGGTTGAATTCTTCTCTGTATATTGCTATTCGAGGCATTCATGGAAGGAGGGTGGGTACAGGTGGTCTTTCCGTGAACTGACGAAGTTTGTGAAAACTGTCCCCCGTGAAACTCGTCAAAACGCACGTTTCAGGCATTTGGGTTATCATTTATGAAAAAGCAACAATCTCAATGAATTAAACAAACGGGGTGCATTGAAAATGCTTCCACTCGGAACCACCCGAACGGAAGTAACAAGAAGACCAAGGCTGCGAGATTGTACGTCAGTTGTATTGCAGAATGGGTTTTCATTAATATGTTTAACTAGAGAATATAAGTGATAAAATCGAGTATGACCATTCACGGGGAGCTTTTGACGGACTTGTCCGCGGCGATTCTGATTTGTTGGGGTTGATCCGTGTGCGTGGTTAGTAGGCTGTATCTGGTCGTATCAGGTGTGACAGATGCTGAATCATCATCACTTTTCTCGCATAAGAGTTCCTCGTCAATTTGGCATGCCTGTCGTACTCATCTTTGGACTGAAGCTGATGGGTTTTGCTTGGCCTCTGCGGCCGTTCTTTTCAGAAGCCGGAGTAGATTTATTGCAGTCATGAATACGGTCCCCGTTCTAATCCTTGACCTTGCTACTAGCCAAAATGAAAGTTCATCGCAGATGAACATGGGTATTGATGAGAAAAAGTGAAATAAACTCGTTGTACACCATCCAAAAGTTCCTACTCAATAAAGTCACAAAATTAGGGCGCATTCATTTCTAATGTGGAAATTCATACTTTCTAATGCATTATTCTACGACCAGCAAAGTCATCTATAAGCTATGTTCCTTGATGAAATTCCGTCAGCAATATCATTTTGGGGTTTGAAGATGCCGGTGCTTGATACTTGTCGAGCAAGAATGGCTCGCATTTCCAAGCTTTATCAAAATCTCGGTACTCTGTTTGAATTTTATTGGGGTTATCCACCAAAATTAGTGGAAACTATGTACTAAATAATGTAAACAAGTGATATATATGCAAATATACATATTTACGCATTCATATATATATATATATATATATATATATATACTTATTTATGTACGTATATATATACTTGTCAGCTCACGTCTGAAATTTTTTACTTAAGCCGTTATAATCCATAGGAGAAGCTCAGCGTTTGAAACCTAAGGGATGTATTCGTTTTGCTGACATTACCTCAGATGATAGGTAATTTTTGTAAACCTTTACCTGAAAGTGTGTGCAATGACATTGTAACGACCTGCAGTGTACTCATTATACGAATTACGCACTTGATGAGATGAAGCCAAATCTATGTGCGCACAAATTGTGGGAGGTCAATTTGCCTCCTTCTGTTCTTAAGTTCGTTCAACGATTGAACTCCAACGTACTCATTTCCAGTTTGTAGAAAAAAAAATTATTTTTGCGGACGTTCATTCACCTTCAATTGTTCAACTTGCAAAACAACCCGACCAGCTATGATACGCGTATTATATCAACTTACTGGCTAACACACATAGAAAACCTCAACGGTCCAATTTCAAAGTTCTAACAGCTTGACTGCACGAAAAATCACGGATACGCATTTTTTTATGTAGTGTTAACCTCCTACTTCTTCTAATTTCTCTCTTGCGATAATTCCTGGCTTTCTGATAAAAGAATACAACAATCCATAGTGCAATATAACCATAACCAGTTCCATTCCCACGAGTACTGATACGGAATGGAACTTAGCACGTTCTCACAGACACGCGATCAGAAATCAGGTTTGGCTACCGGAAATCTGTCCTCACCGAAATAACTCCCTGGTTCTCACACTTTAAAATACATCCCAGCTTGTTTGTGCACTTCCTCGAGCAAGAACATCTGCAAGATTTCCTTCGTCCCGTATTTAGCTAACATAGTAATAAAAATAAGAAAACAGTGGCAGGACTGTGCTTCAGTTCTGATGTGCACATTTCTTGTTGATTCTTGTAGTTTTGTTACATATCATTTTGTAGTCAAGACATGATAATCATAAAGAATTATATGAACTGATCATACGAACACGAGATCCGTAGCAGACGCAAAACTCATTTGTGTGGCTGGTAAACTGGATGGTTACAGATGTACTCGCCATGTGATAGCAATAATCAGTCCGAGAATTTCATCGAAACAGTATCAGACTACAACCGTTTACCTTCAAAAGCTCCCGATCACTTAGTTCGTTTTATAAGAAAAACTTTTCTCAGTCATCAGGTTTGTTATTGATTTTCTTTGTAACCATAAGTAGTCCAACTAGAACGTTTAGTATACCAAAAAGGAACTGGTTGATTTTTCCTAAGCTGTTCCTGACGCTTGTTTGTTCGATTCTTCGTATTGAACTAGTCATGATGACTGAAAAACTTTCAGTGATTTTCTTTAGGTTAAAAATAGCTTGGACGTGACTATTTGTGACTCCACAGAAGAATGGGCTGAGTGATTCGACGGTTATGGGGAACTAGGGTTTTCAGACAAAAAGCCAGTGAATGTCCAACTCAACATTTAGGTTTTGCACCAGATACTGAAGATTAAATAAACGTTGCACCCCCAACTGCGGTGATACAATTGTTGTACACAAAATGTCACGAATGGGGAGGAAACGGTTTGAATCAATGGGCCACTGTCAGAGATCCGTACCCAATGAAACCGAGGGCAAAACCTACAATCATCATTATTCAACTGGTGAGTTTGTTAATATTTACCCGCAAAGATTTTCTCAGAATACTTTCAAAGTTTTATTTATTTTCACCATGAAATGGAAGTTCGCTCAGTGGCTCAATTATTCAATCCCTTGATTGCCCTAGCGATAATAATGGTAACATAGCTCAACTTGTGGACAAAACGACCATAGATCAATACAACCCAGAAAAGCTTCAAGACGCTCAAGCGAAAATAGGTTGGAAACTTTCGATACAGCAATATGGGAACGAGCCAAGCAGCTTACGAAAAAGGCCCTTATTAATGGATGCGCTTTGGCCAATCAACGAACAAATGCAATTATGTTCAGCGATAAATATTTTAACAACGGGGCGTTGTCGGTGGAACTTAATAGGGCGATGGTTCGGTTACAATGGGGAACCTTTTTCAAGGCAGTTTTACAATCACATGATTTGATGGCAAAACTGCCTTGAGAAAAAAATCCACGGTCCACGAAACGTCGGCTTACAATTTTCCACCGACAATGCCTGACATTATATCTCGTTTAACACATCACATGGCGCATTGTCTTTCAAAACACTCCGAACCTTTTTCGGCCCTGACATAGAGAAGCAATAATGAGTCCGGGTAACACACACTCAAGCGCGAGTGAAGAACAAGCCGATTAACGTGGTTATCATAAAGACCAAGATCTGAGGGAGACGGCTAATTCCAGCCGTTCACACGGATAAGATCGACGGGGGGAGGAGGTAACGTCAACTTTAAACTCCAGAAGATAACAGCAACTGTTGGATTGATGGGAATTGGGGTACATCGACACTTGTCATAGAGACAAAACTGAGTAGAGCAGCATGACGCAGTATAACTAAGCAACAATTGTTACGGGTTGAGGTAACTGGAGTGTATGATCAGCATGCAATTTAGCATTGACAATGGAAGAAGGGAAAGAAAAACGTCTAGTGAATACACGTTTAGGATTGAGAGTAAGAGACTTGGAGTGAACCAACCTACAACAGATCCTTGATACAGCTAGCTATGTTTCTTTGTCCAAGATTCAATAAATCAATACAATCCGCTCATTTGTCTTCATAATTGTTTTCATAAATTTTCACCACTTTGAGTTGAACACATGGATGAATATTTTGCTGAAATTATTCCATTTCCAGAATCAAACAGCAAACTATCCTTTGAAACTACTTCCTCGGCTACATCTGTACGCTGTATCCACTGACTGATTTGTTCACAAATTTGTTGCTACGGCTTTTATTTTCTACCCGAAACTCCCATTGAAAATTTTATATAACAAAACACATGAACATGTTTGGCACACGATGTTTTAACCTTGTCATTTTACAGGTCACTGCTGGTTAATAACCTAATAGTCTATTATATTAAAATACCTGTTCCGGAGAGAATAACTTAAACAATAGATGAATTTACTACGATGTTGACATTACTTTTCGCATAATATAATTCATTAGACAGTGTAAACACTTAACTCACAACTGAAACCAATGATGTACTACAACCGTTTCGTCTTCGGTAGGAATCATCATCCATGCGCAATCACCGAACACCCACTGGGACTCGGAGCCTGAGATGGGCGAATACACATCGATGAACCCTAAAAGTTTTTTTCATTAGGATGATAGAAAATCCTGATGCACCTCTCACTTGAGATGGTTGAAATTATCCCGTTGTCTCTGCTACACGTCCTAAGAATCGATATATTTTACAAAGTTTCAATAATTATTGGTACATCATTAATTCATCAAACACAATGTCCGAGTGATACGTTGGCAAATGAACAATAGTGGTTAGACATCTATATCTTCAAATACGAGTTGACGTGATTTCAGCTGACAGAATAACAGGATAAATATTGCACTATAATGGCTCCCAATGAGTGACTGAATGATTCCATAGGATGAAACAATCATTGGTTATTAGGCCGTATTTCAAATCCACAAGTAAATGATCAGTGTTCGGTGGCACTTACCAGCATGCCCCTCAACCTCAAGTCATCAGCATGACGTACATGTGCTCTACCAAAAGCCTTACTAGAAACACGAACGGGATTATCCAGTCCTCAAACGAAAACCACCCGACGCTTTTGTCTCAGCGGATTGTATGCGCAGAGAGACGGATACATACCAATTCGCATTGTGAGGAGCAACGAATGGTTTCGGAGTCAAAAGCGTGTACATATAGTGTGTCGGAAAAGGTGATTATTTATGATGCCTTTTGCAATGTATCACTGAAAGCGAATTAGGAAATCCAAAGCGAAGGCTACATAAGGTAGGTTGATCAGCTTCCCTTAGAAACAGATCAAAGAATCTCATCCTTTTTCTAAAATCGTTTGTGGTAATCATTGTTATGTCAGCCTGAAAACCACTGGATTATATCCGGTAAGTGATTCGTCGATCGTTCAATCTCGGCGAAAAGGTTATCTCGAACGAAGTCCGTAAACTATATTCACTTTCCCAATATTTCACATGAATTATCACAAATAAACGAGACGGTTGAGAAAACTTCCTCTTTATTGTCGGATAATAATATCTTCGATTCGCGTCTGTATCTCTCCCCCATAAATCTTCAAAAATGATTATTTTCGGCTGTACGTATAATATACGTTCCAACTCTTGGACAGTCGCCTCCTTGCTGGAGATTGTTTTCACAATCTATCCCATGTAGTTCATCGGGTTATTTTATAGAGCAGTGTCACATAACGAGGGAAATATGAGTGACGCTAGCAACAACTTAATCTGCTTGTGAGCACCTGCTCATCAGTGTTCCTGAGTTTAGCCAGTCACTGCTACAATTCATCAGTTGTCGTTCCTGGCAGTAGCATACTTTCAAACACTTGGTGTTAGGCATTTGGTTTTGAGCTTACACACACAACGTGCAGGAGTGCATAATTCACAAACAAATGAGAACCGGGTATGAACGTGCCCTCTGCAGGTAGGCGTGAGGTCGACTCACAGATACTACTTTATTCAAAATTCCTCTGTCGTCTGAAGCACTCATCACAGTCCTACATTTTGAAAACCAATATAATTGTGGTTCGCGACCTCTGTTGTGACCTTCACTTGGTGAGCATCGTCAACTATGCAAACTAATTTATGGACACATTTTTCGAATCATTAATTATGAATGCAATCCATTGGCCAGTATTCACAAGCATTATTCCAACAGAATGAGTTTGAACGGTGAGTGCATTTCAATCACTTTCTTTTTCTGTGAAGGAACTGCATACTCCATTTTCACCCACTACATAGTTGTATAAACCACAAAATGCCACTATCAAGCTAATATCATGCATAACCAAAGGAAGTTCACGAGTCAAAGTTTAGCTGTACACCAATTTTGAGAGCTCTGAGGCGGTCTGTTCATATTTCAAGTCGATTTATTAGGGAACTATTGATAGTGTCTATCATATGGTGTGCAGGTTTGTAGAAAGTACGAATTCTGGAAAACTAACGGATCTTGGGAAGACACACTGTGTACGTCCCCAATTTGTACAAAATGTCAGTTGTGAGTAAATGAAAGTTGATACCGCTCATTGCATTTGGGGCTTCCAGGTACACCAATCTTTTCGCCGGGTATCACCGTATTATTGATGTTTCATTCAGTTATACATGTAAAGCTTTCAAAAATCCGCGATTATCTCGTTTTGTTGGCAGCAGTTAAACACAACTCAGTGAAAGGGAACGATACATCATGTGGGAAGCCTGATAAAAAGATGCTACATGCTTTCCGATAAGATACGGAGTTAAAGATAAATTATGATAGGTTACTGAAATAAAGTTTCTTGATCGCATGCATATGTGGAGACAGTTGGCGCATAATGGCGGTTAGAGATAACAATGAGTTGGCATGGTGATTGATGGATTTCATAATATCTGAAACCCACGGACAACAGTCACAATTATTCAGGTCAAAACGATTTTGGTACTTTATCAAGGAGGATTTGGGATAAAAATCAAGACCGGTCTCCGCTAAGGCTGTCGGTATCCACCTACACAAGCCCCACCATTGCGCTCGAAGCTATTCATGTGTTCCTAAGCTGCTGTGGCTCACTCCCATTACATACAAGGGCCGTCAGCCAAATTAAAACTGACATGACATCTGAAAAACAATTTACGTTCGGTCGTTATTTAAGCCAAAATTATAGCTGTTTTCAGTCCTCTTTTGTGCCAAAGGTAGAAAAGCCTTGTATCCAGAGATAACAAGGCGGATCTAAATAATATGATTTTCGTTCTTCCGGTACAGTTTAGTAAATTTTATCTCCCAACTTCTTCGTTTCACGCATTACGCAATCACCGATTCTCACACACTCATGCTACTTTGAACTAACCGAGCGACCAATAGCAGCCCCAGTCCGAAGTGTAATTATGACGTCTCTATAAACCGTTCAGTTTGGTAATCACGTTGCATCACTGATCAAGCTTTTCGTCCGCCACAAGCCCACTCGAGCACCTCGTACCCCGAAACGGTCAAACACGTACCCAGGGAAATACTGTTATCGACAGGCAGAAAACACGTGCCGTAATAATTGAGAGTTGCTATCTGCGCGTACCGTACCCTAGGCACCCCGGTCTTGTTAGGGCTCAAGTTGCTATCAAGACTGGGTTTGGCCGAAAATCCCGTTTGCTTCACTTCCTGGAACTGAAATCCCTGAGGAAACATCTTTTTAGATGGAAGAATAAAAAATTTCCGATACGTCACAGTTTTCACAAATATTCGGTTAGTCAGCACAACAGATCCTGGCGAATGGTCCCCAATCTATGACGCACGGCTTCTAAGCTGCTGCTTTTGGCCCTTGAACTACGGAAAATACCGTGGCCAGATATATACGGCTTAAAGATTATTACATTGACGTCAGCATAATGGCATCGATAACTGAGAAACCGTTTGCTCTGTGGTTTTCTCCTGGGCTGCCTTGGGGTACTACTCAGTTAAACGGGTTCTAAGGCGGAGATTGCAAGTGTCTCAGTAGGTGATAGAGGTCAAAGAACGACTAACCGGTTCACCTCATAACCTGGATGATCAAAGTAATCATCTTGGTGAAGAACTCCTGTAGGTCACCTAGAATACTGAAGTGAGGACAAATTCTTCAATACGATTTATTCCCCCATGTTTTACAAAAATGTGGTAACGGGAAATTTAAAACGAATTTTCAAGCGATGGTTATGTCCGTTGGAATCTCAATAAAACGAGTGGTGTGGCCGATAGCGACAGGCATGTTGATTGTTTCACAACCGGTTTACACGGTCATTCATTCAGTTATGCCACTGTTTAAATAGCTGGTACGAAACAAATACGCTTCAATAAGTTCTCAGCTGAAGACAATTTACGTGACTAGTAAACGTCTTTACAACATTCCAAATACAGGGCCCTAAGCTAACGTGACAGGTGCTGATATATTGGAAATTGGGTTCATTACAATGAGACATACTCATCAGTTAACATTAGTGGCTTTATGACGCACAAATGCGATCGACTTTGCCGGTGACCAGAGTCTTTTTGAAGCTTGAGACTTTCTGTGTAGAAATTTACTAAAAAACTATGTAAATAACAAAAACAAAAGTCAGACCAAAATATCAAAAGCGTTAGCCAAACTGAAACGGCATTTTTGATGTTTAACTCACACACTTCACAATGGAGTTATTTGATACCATTCCCACTGAACTGTATGCCGCCTTTGTTATTATCACATGTTCCGCTGTTTTGCATGGCGTCATTAATTTCCTTTTGATTTTGTGTAACAGCTGACTCGTTCATTCATCATTTTTGTCAGTGCAAATGAAATCAGCGATTTTCAGACACATCCCCACGAGTATCTCACTATATCTTCAAGAGGCAAGCATGAGAATAAAGAATATGTATTCTCACGATATTTATTCAAGAGTCGTAAAAGTTGTTGCGGTTGAGAGACTTGCTTCGGTTGGCCCCTTTTTTAACAATAAGGAAATAATGCGTAAACAGTAATTTCATGTAAACGGAATGTATGTTCTAAATTGCTCACAACAGCAAACATTTTATTGTAAAACAAGCAATAGTTGCAAAACTACATAAATTTATCGAATTTGTAGATGCGAACAAATCGTTTCCAACAAATACGTTTTAAAGAGATGCGAACGCATTTTTGTAATATACCAAACAAGAAAATATCTTTAGTCAAAAATAGTTTAAAGAAAATTTTGGGAAGATGCCGAAATGCTTCTCACTTTCGAACAGAACAAAAATCAAATTTATGATCCTGATGGGAATGTAACATTTTGAAATGCATTTTGAAGTTAGCATTTGATTCGCTCTTAGGAAAGTAGGTTCCAACCAAGAAAACAATATTGGTAGAATATATTTCTTTCGTTTGTGTTAGCAATCTTTTCAAATATTCCTTCTCATCTTATCGATAGCATTACTTCCATTAGGGACATCAACCCATTTTGATGGTTTCACACTGCGTACAATTAAAGACATGGAAATGTAACCCGGATCCGTTATTCAAACTGATGTTTTACATTACATAAGAATTATAAATACATTGCCATTATTACTAATATGAGCACATTATATCCTGAAAAGAGCTGAGTATGTTGAGCACAGTTTTTACTGTTCGAACGGCAAGCAAAGCAATCGTCAAATACGAGCCAGCAGACTATCATAATGCAATTCTCTTCGGATGCTCCTTCATGTATAGTGCCAATTGGTTAAATTTTCTGGCTCTGTGTATCTTCGAAGAACAACCTTAGGCACTTTTAAAATCAAATATTCATTTAGAATAAGAATGCGAAGTGCATATAATTTACTGGCGTAAACCGATTTATTGACTCGATAAAAATAATATCACTCGTTAGGTTCACTTTTGATCACGTGTTCAGTGAAACTCAATGAGCATTACTCGCTATTCTCTACAGATTTTCACAATGAACCGATAACGTTTGTGGTAACCCCTCTCTCCATTCGGGTCGATGTTTACAGTTGACTAAAAATTCAGTCGAATTGCTTTTCATCTTGCAGAGTGACAATAGGCTTCTTTTTCATTCCGTAGTAAACGTAGACATTGTCAGTTGATTCTGGAAGAGCACACAAGTAAGCATTTCTTTCCAAATCAGACAATAATGAAAAACACATATTTGATCCGTGCATCCGTCTTCCTAACGCGGTATATGCTACATTTTTCCATCCTATCTACAACAGTATGGCCCAGACTGTTATTTGGTCTTTGTTTTCGGTGTGAATGTTCCAAACATATATACGAGAATTCTATGATGTCAAACAGAGGCTGAGGAGGTTCTATTTCATAGGGAAGTAACACAATTTCTACATCAGGAATACTAATAAAAAGGCAAATCGATCGAAAATCCCTTGACTCCTCAAAGTGCCTCGAGAAATATCTAGCCAGAATTCCAATATAAGTCGCGTTGAAACGTAAATATACATGAGAACTAAAATGTCAGCGTATAATGTGAGAAACAGTTCATGACAAATAATATAAATCCCAACAAAAACGGTCAGTTCGTTGCAATATGCGCAAGGCGTGTGATGTCTTAGTGCAAGTGCGAGGCATGTTTTGAAATATCGCCCAATTCTGCCATGGTTCAAATCAATATAATCTTGATGGATCTATTTGAATGATAGTGGTCAAGGTATATATCCTTGTTTGACGAATCATGACTATATGAAATGACAATTATCACGCTTGAAGCAGGACCCCATTTTTAGCCTCCTCGGAAGTATCGAGTGGAATAACTTGCTTTCGATATCCGAGGCTACACACAGAACAATATTGTCTAAACTAAAATGTCTTTGATAAAGGATGAGGGCCTGGTTACGTCGTTCTTCGATACACTTGGAATTGTGTTCATTTCTGAAACACCAGCACGTTGTTTGATTATGTTTTGCTGCTTCCTAACCTTCTCGGCCGTCATTCTAGGTGCATTAGTCTTATGACGAAACCTGAAGATATTTGGTACAGTGAGATCCCCTCCAGTGTTTAGGCGTTACCTACATAGATCATTGTTACTTCTCGCCACGCTTTCAAATTGGATGCTTTCCTATCAATATTGCAACTTGTTTCATTTAAAAGACCCAGTTTGATTTCAGAATCGGATAGCAGATCAGGGAACATTATAATTTCGTGTTTCAGTTATCACGATCCTACAAGGTAATTAGTGCAACGGTTTTTTCATATCATCAGCATAACTGTTATTCAATGAAAAAATGAATTCACAGCTATTCGGAATTCTACTTTGTACGCATTGTGAGATATCATTTCTAATCAGCATGTGTTACGTTCCGACTGCCTTCGGACAGACAATATTACAGGTTATAAACGAGAATTGGGCGGTTACATCTAGTACATTGAAAGATACGCGTATGGTGGCCATAAATATTTTGAAGCGATACACGGCTCCCCTGAACCTTCACTGTAATCATCGTCGAATAGCAATTTCGGACCATGTATTATGTACCGTATTTTACGATAGCGGTAGCCACAAAAATCGTTACCATGATACCATTGTTGAAGGCAAAAATCAAATGGGCATTGAATTTGCTTCAGATATAAAGATAGCGTTTATTATGGTGACAAATCGCCACATCTTAAGTTGTGTTGATTGTAACACGACCATTTTTGTACAACAATGGACACCACTCACTTGACTTTGACCGAGCGAATGTATTCAGGTGGGTTCGTTGGATGTAATTCTTTCTCCTGGATGGCAAATCTTTTGAGCATATATCAGAACGGGGATATATCGATTGAGGAAGCACTAATGAGCGGAACGATTTTCCACCAAAAACGTAAGGAAATCAACTGATATGCTGTCACCTTCAAAACCTATCCGTTGTCAGCTTTAGTCCTTATTCGGTCTTTTTTCGTTACTCGATATAAATTTCCACATAAGTTCTCGCCTAGATCGAGAGGGAACGGACATATTTGGAGGTCTGACTGTTTAATAACAGCCTAATCATGGCCATCATCTTAGGCGTAATTTCGAAAAAATACCTAATTCTCGTTTGATACGCGTGTTTCACTAACCTACATGACAAGTCTGATAATATCTATTGTATTCTGCAAAGAATGTGTCATCTGGATATTTCCTACGAAATTTGCATTGGATCGCTCGCACCAACACCTTTCGGACATGTATACTTACCTTGTGTAATCGTGACATTTTGAGTGGGAACAATTTTGAACGACCTCATTATTATTTAATGTATTAGATTTGGTATTCAGATATATGTTGTGATCTATGATGAGATACAAGAATGACGATTATCGAGCATGACGTATTATTTAATTAGTAACGTACAAATAATTCTATTTTGAGTTATATATATATTCTTCGTTGTTCATTATGTTGTACATATTTAGCCTCCAACTGCGCTGTTCAAGATCTTCTCTATCTGACAATATTTAACGTACTGAGACTCACCACTTGGGTTATTTGATTGATTTTATGGAATTTATTTTATTCGGTAACGTTATTTGGGAGTCACTGTCTTCCACTGTCGATCACAGGAAGAAAAGTGAGTGCAAAAGAAGTAAAGACGGAAATTACATTTTCCATAGTGATCACTTTTATTGGTACATAATGCTGGGTTATGACGAGTCAGAAGTCAACGCATCTGACCGGCTTCATTCTTGTTTTTGTTGTGGTGGGAGAATTTACATAAAAATAGTTTCCTCGAAATTAGTTTCTACTTTTCGACATTTTCATTTTATCAAAGTCGATAGAACACCATGGCGCTAGATTACTATCCCCATCATAATACCCCAAATAACGCAAACATTTATCTATTCATAGAAACAATCATAACAAAATATTCCAGATAAATGTCTACAAAGTGAGTTTTCGTGATAACATATCTTTCCTTTTTAATAATGTAATGTGCAATCCCTGTCATTCTTGAGAATTTCTGTGGCATCATATTGATAAACCGTGAGTGTACCGTACAACGATAATCTGAAACTGTTCTCAAGTTCATGGATTCCAAGATTTTCAACCTCTTTTTCTGATCGTACCACCAGCCACAACTATGTCACGAAAGAAACCACCAGACAACGTGCTTGTATTACTTCTCCCGCTTTCCGCTAAACAGAACTATAGTCAATGCTTCCATAAAAGGGATGAAAACAAACCCAAAACTTTCGGCAGTTATCAATGCTGTAGACAGCAGCTGACAGAGGGTCGTTGATTTTCTAACAGTTACTTATTGCATTTTTAAAATTTTCGTAATGCTCATCCTCCAATCCGTGAATTATGAGAATGGATAACTATATATATATATATATATATATATATATATATATATATATATATATATATATATTTCATCCGAAATGCTGAATTGTTGTTCTATTCGTATAAACAATCGGTGGTTCACTTATACAGGCTCGGATGAGAACAACACAGTGTTCATTGGTGTGACTTCAGTTATCTGAATATAATTTTTCACAAGGGTTAGCAAACACAACTTTCCTTTGGATGTGGTGCTAATTGTCGGGAAAGAGTTACGCAAAGTATTCGCGCATAATATAGTATTCGGAGCCGGTGAGTGTTCCGTTTCGAAAGTGCATCGAATGAAAATTCTTCAAATTGCGCAACGAACTCGGTAAACTCGGCCACGTAGAAATGATGTTCAGTACGGAGACAAAACCCTTTGCTGCCAGAGCATTCTCGAATTCGCGTTATTTAAAAATGTAGTCAATCAACAAGCCAGCCCATCAGTTTTCAGTATTCTTCAGAACAGTGAAAGCCAGCTAAGTTGCTCAGTGATATTTTGATGTTCGACCATACGTTAGCTATAACCAGGGACGAATATTCAACAGGATGTTGAGATGAACGGACTGCGGTAATTATCGCCTAAACGCTAAAAGAGCCAACTAATATCCTGGTCGTATTCGGGGTTGCATGTGAGATCGACCAAGAAAGGAAATTTCCTCAGCTTATCGATCAAATTCATTGAGCCAAAGTTTCTCTTGCGGATACTTTAGTCTTGATAATGCTTTTGGACTAAGAGCGCTTGCGCAAAACGTGACCCAGTGATTGGCGTGCCAAAGAAGAATTCGGCCATTTGTTATTCGATAATCAATCAATATTCGCAGATGGCTCAGAGGAATAAACGTGAATATTATAGTTGTCAATAATTACGGAGCCCATTTGGCATACTAAAACGGACTGTGGTGAAAAGCTGAGCGCAACGAATCTGACTGAACATAAGAGGATAGAAATCTTAATCATAGGAATTGGCGCTTACGTCCGTTGTGGTTCAGATTGTGACAGAGATCAGGCATGCCGTAACAGTTTTTCAGTAAGCTGGGTTTTCGATGGTCTGTGACCTGCTGTGGGATTGTCAATACTCAGCGGATAGCACTTTGTGTTTGCACGAATTGTTCCAAAACACACCCTTTCAACAGAGCGAGGGCGTTGGTTCAATCCAACAGACCGAACACATATTGCAAGAATATTGCTCCGTGGTATCTGTTGCTGATGCATTTGTTCACACAGATATTTAGTAGCAAAGTATATATTCGTTTTACTATTGGAACAAAATGCACAAATCTGTATTTCATGCCTTCCTTCTTTTTCTTCACAACGAACGAAGGCGTAAAGATAATTTACTTGCCTGCTGGGACGAAACTGTTTTTCAACTTGTAACAAGTACCACACCGTTGTACTGTGAATTTTCCTTTTCTTATGCCTATGATATGAAAATATAAAAACACGGATAGCATGGATGAGTGATTGCTGCTGCTCACGTATCCGTACCATATTTCAACTGATGAGTGACCTTCTTTGAAACCCGCCAAGTGCTTACGAGAAAATGTTTCAACCTATGTAAAACGTACTAATTTCAATGTAAAACCATTCGTTGACCGACAATGCCTCTTAACAACAAGTAATTTGGCTTTATACGGATCATCCAAATGTTACTATGAGTTTTTTCTAATAAGTTCCCTTCGTGCTACAGCAGATTTTGCATGGCTACCACAAGGTAATACGCACCTTTTTCTTCATAGGAAAGATGGTCAAAAGTGGTAACCCGTCATAAGATTAGTAAATTAAAGTCACGTGTTCCACAACCTTCCGAAATCAGGTTACAGAATAGGAAACAGAAAAAGCTGGTGCCACTTTGCATTTATATTTCACTTTAAATTAGGTTCACTCGATTTCGAATGTGAACCAATAAAATGAGACAGTAGAGTAACAAATACAATGGCAAGTAAAGCACTGGGGAGAAATGTGTTCTATATTCAAATTCAAAATACTAAGAAGTAACACAATAATGTTTGTTCGTGTAGTACAAGGCACAATCAATAAGGAGAACACCAAATAAGGAAGATGCAGCACATGGGTCGGAAAAGTGTCAAATCGTAGGTAATCATATACATGAATTTCACCTCATAAGATCAAACGGTGCGCGGAATGTTCAAAACTCAAATGCTATCTTAAAATC
The DNA here is from genome assembly GCA_948099385.1 of Fasciola hepatica. Classification (NCBI taxonomy): domain Eukaryota; kingdom Metazoa; phylum Platyhelminthes; class Trematoda; order Plagiorchiida; family Fasciolidae; genus Fasciola; species Fasciola hepatica. The sequence goes on along the minus strand of CANUEZ040000240.1, from coordinate 369,181 downwards.
TGACGATATTCCATCGTATATCGCTCAAGTGCTTGACAAATCACTGACAGGAGTTGGAAGAAATTAATAATAAATGTTTCACTCTTTTAGTTTATCCTCCTCCGTCGTGTTGATGATATATTTGGTTTTTTCCGTACACTATGCCAACTGGTAAATCACTTTCTGCAGATAATTTACAACCATATGTTTTCAACAATATGAATGTACATAGAAAACGATGCACAATACGTGAAACGTTCTAGCAATTACCGCTTTGTTTATTCGGGTCCCGCCTAGAATACATTTATTGGTTGACTTACCACAACAGGAAACTTGACATTTGGAAAGTTTTCCTTTATTGGTTCTGTTGTACAACAGTTTGCACAGAAGATGACGACTCTGTATGCGTGGAAAAGAATTGCAGCCAATTGTGATCACGTTAGTTTAATGAATATTGAGAACTGTCGCTGAGCCATAGATGAAATACAAAATTTCTGGAAAATACTGCTGGGTCTGACTCACTTTCAAAACGGAGCTAGAAAAGGCCAACTGAACTTTAGGCTAAAAACTGCACACGATCAAAGTACTGCGATCCTTCCATATTTAAAGCTTCGATTCGATTATGGTACTGAGATTTTGGAAATTTTTCACGCCAAAAGTTAGTGCCAGCAGCACGTAACAAAATTTTCGTATTCCAAAAAATTGTAAGTTGTCACTGACCTCAATCAGTTAGAAAAGACTTACTGGGCAATGAAGCATCAGTTGATGCGGATATGACTCAAATTCCTTCAAAAATGCTTCTGCCATTTGTGTATACAGAAGATGCAAACTCTGATGTGGTATTAATTTCGATCTGCATCTACGATATCGTTCAATAAGATACTCTTGAGCATAGCAAAATACTTTCCTAATTGGCGGGAAGATGAGGACTGAGCAAGATGTTGACTGAGTTCCAGCACATGTAACCAATACCAACTGAAGAATTAATATTGATAAACTCCATATGGTCCACATATTTTCGACACTCTTTGGATTCAGTTCTTCATCTAAATAATCTAAAAAGCTGCGTTTCTCTCAGTCCAAAATAACGTACAACCGACTGGTTGACATTCATCAGTGCGAGTGAGTGGATTGCGTTTCTGTGAGCTCCCTTGTTTTCACAGATAACCAATGGACGTCCAGCAGATTCACGCGGCTTCCATTCAGTCTGTGACACATCATGTTTCAATTTCTATACGCAACATTTGGGCGAGGGTAATTTTCGCTTGTGTTTTGTTGTAGATATCTCGTAGATGCATGCCAGTCTGTTTTGTCAAGCAATTTCAGCTTTGCCGATGAATGTGACACTAAACGAAAAGTAAAGCCATGTGGAAAAATTCGATTAAACCAGCACGCAATCCGACCAGATAAATGAAATTCACAACAAAAGGCAAGAGTTAGCTTTTGCAGCACTATACAGAATACCTTCCTCACAATTAGGCGAGGAGAGTCTGTGGAATTTTTATTGCAGCAGAATAGCTTTTACCACCATGTTGAACCATGGATACAGTGTACAAATGTTTGGGCATATTCAGGAGTCGTCAGCAGAGTATATCCTACGAGCTTCTTCTGGGACTTGGACCCGGGTGAGAGACTAATGTGACAAGAACACCGAACCAACGGGATGAAACAACTATATACGTTTTTCAGTATTGAGTTTATCTTCACCGGCTTATGATGAACTATTTGGCAACGAATCCCACGGTAAATAACTGTTCATTAAATGATAAATGATTATCTATGGGTACTAGACAGTTCATTCAAATTCTTCATTTTGATTACATTATTCATTCGCATTGGAAGCTTGCAATTGTAGACTACATTGTTCTTGTTGCTAACAACCTATATATCGAGGGTGATTTTATTGGGAGAATATGGCACACATACGCGTCTTTTGTTTGATTTCACCGTATAATACTACCCGTATTTTCTCTGATTGCCAAGCTTGAATCTTTTCTCATATCTGCAGCTCATAGGTTGGATTTGAAGTCAGTAAAATGAGCTCATATGTTCATGTTGATTATCACTGAAGAAAAGCCCACCGATTGAATAAAAATAGAAAATATTTGAAAATCTCTAGACTGATGCTCAATGTTTTGCATACCAATCAGTAAAATAATACATATTATACCTTTTCAGCTTGTTTCACCTAAATACTGTCATTTTGAAAGTGCATACTATACAGATCTATGATAAATAAGATAAATGGAAAGGATGGCAGTGAAGCAAACCCGTACACGGGCCGATAGGTCCGAAGCGCAATAAAACCACTGAAATCGGTACCTAGAATGTCACCGACTGTATCAAACAAACGATTATTGGACTATTTTGACAGCAACTCAGTAATGAGGTGGTCACATGCATGAGAATGCCATGTCTAATGGGTTTCATTTATTGATACACAGATTATTTTGATGTATGGAGTAACCAGTGATTTTCGTAGTGGGATTATTTCTGGATCTCGCCTTGGAAGTAGATATAAAGGAAGGTTATTTTAAATGATGAAAATAATTGCTTATAATAAGAAATGTATTGGAACTGAGTATCAGCTTATCTGGGGGAGAGAACTGTAACCCGCCGCATACAGAACAGCGAGAAGTCCAGTAGAAACTGGAATTGAGTGAAGTACTGCTCCATGTTTTAAAAAACGTAATACATATATCAGAAGATACATCAATCGTTATTTAGAAAAACTATTCAATTATAAAAAATAAAACGGGTAATTTTTCAGTAAGTTTGCATTAAGTTGACATTTTAAAGAATGTCTTTCAGGTATTGGAAAACATCGGTAATCATAAAAACGGACTCTCTGTGATTTTTCGAAAAAAACTTCCAAAAAATGAATAATCTGATGGGGCACAAATGCACTAACAATTATGCTGCAGACGTCAACGAAGATTATTTACAATAGAATGTCCCTATGATTCCACAAATTTGTGAAAAACTATACCTATTTTAGTAAAAATGCAAATTATTCTACTTAGTCTGAGCTGTTTCTCACACGCAGTAATTTACCGTTACCATTTGATCCCGGAGGATAATTCCAAAATATTCCCAGTAGAATATTCTTCCGCAATATAGCGACAAGGGACTAAGCCGTGTTATTTTACCGTATGGTTTTGAGCTGAGGACCATGTACCGAGGATACAACCACAGAAAGTAAACGTTTTGAGATACAGCATGTTCCACGATATTGGCAACGTAAACTGTGTGCCTGTGAAATTAGCTTTCCCCGGGTAGTCAAAAGTTTTCATGGTGCATGTTCATCGCATCTGTCTTAATTCATGCCAGTTTATTTCATTTTATACAACCTGGGTTCTCCATTGGTGAGACGGATAATGGGTCTTGACAGCAACTGGAAAAATAATCAATTCACCGCCATTGCATAAGTTCCTGTTTTCTAGCCCTATTTCCAGGTATGAAATCGTCATTGCATAAATGTAATCAAGGGCCTGCGTGATCCCTGTGTTGTCCTTCCGTTTTTTCGAGGTCGAAATCATCGAGAAGGAACGTACGTCTATTGTTCACTTAGATGTGGAAGGCTTAGTAACTTGTAAGTGTTTGTGTACTTATCGCAATCAAACTAGAGGGAAAGTTCAAAGGGGGGCTTGATCGATTTGACACTGTTTCCTTTTCTTCATAATCCTCTGATGACTCTATACAAAATATGTCTCCATGTTCTGACCAACGTGTACATGTTGTGCAGGTCAAAATATATCATTCAATCTTGTCAAAATGCATTGTGGTGATTCCTTGCGGTCACCACCTAGAATCACGTTACCAACGGCCAAATTCGTGGCCTTGCGGTCACTATTTCAAATTTGCTACACTGTAGCTGGATGAGGAAGACAAACATTTTTTTTCGGTTTTTCACTTGTTTCCGCACGAAATGAACCACGTCAATCCTAAGTGGCCTTTGATAGACATGCATGCTATATGAAGTACATCCAAAATGACTGTAATCTGCCGGGGAAATCGAAGTATAGGTTTATTGCAGCAAATACAGTGAAATATTCTGATGAATGACATAAACTTACGTCACATGTTTCAAAAGTAAACAACTGAATTGAAACTAATTGCGATTTAAGAGATTGAGGTCGCACTAGAAAGACTGTTAAACTGTGATGTTGGAAACCGACAAAACACCAAAGCAAGTAAAATTGTTCGTTCAAAACGAAATGTTCACAATAAACTTCCTCGTAGACCGTTTGCGTACCTACTGGCGTTTTCTACACGCTTGTGGATCACTTCATAAACCCACCTATCAAAATAATATCAAATTAGTAGTGATCAAACCCATGGGCGACTGCCTGTTTCTGATGAGTCATTTTAGAACCAAATGGGACGACAATATCCAGATAGTACTGCCCATCGTAGGTACGCAAAACAGTGTCCCCGTGAGACCGATTCTGCATACGTGCGACTCGGCCTATCACGTAGTAGCGAGGGAGTCGACTACCTTTTTAGAACTAGGAGGAGTCATGATCTTCCGATGCAGTCTATGGGATACATTTTGTTCAGTAGAGAATATCAACAATCCAGATCTGGGAAGCAAATGAGTGAACTAAATAGACGTTACTTCACCGTTCACCAATGTCCGGATAGCCGAAATAATCAGCTGCATTTATAGTGTCTGGTTTTGGTTCATCAGTGGAATATATCGTCAGACAGAAACGGTAGCAATGGGGCCTGCTTTGGTGATATTATTTTCTGATATTTCTATGTCAAAACTTGAAAAAACCTAGTTGTAGTAGATGCCAGAGTTAGTACAAATCTACCGCTCACCAGTTTTGATACAGCGTCCCCCAACGTTCAATACTTTTCGGAAAAGGCGAAAAGAGTCTACCGTACTTAGTTGTTTGTGTGGGCCGTGGAAGTGACGGTTCCACTCAGTTTTCAGTACATGTTATGGCAACTTGGAAGGGTCAGAACATTCATTTTCACAATTTCCCACCGCTCAAAGTGAACAGAAAACTAGTACATCTCACGGTCAATAGAGCAAGGAAAATCTGCACGGAAGTCACCAAGGAGTCACATTTTTCGACCAGTGACATCATCATTTGTGAAAGCGAATATATGCTCTTTTCTGTTGATTTATTCAACGGCAACCTATCCGTTCAAGTGCAGCTGTGGTGCCAGTCATGCTGGGCTAATGAGGTGTCATTTATCGAAACGCATCAAATAGTTCCAGCTAAACTGGATTCAATGCAATGCGAATGAAACAGTTTCCAGCTCAAGTACTTTAAGCTGGTAATTTAGCTAGGATGGTAAATGCGTTCCGGGTTGTGAGCCGTGCGTCAAATAGTCATTCAAATCAATGGGCTGGAGAACACTAGCTCTGACTGAAGCGATTATTATGCGGTCCTTTAGCGTGTGCTATGCTCAGAAAGAAAGCTATTGCATAGCCTGGGATTCGACCTTGCCTAAAACAGATGTCGTCACCTGTGAACGCACTGTCGACCCGGGCAATTATTTTTGTTCACCCGATGACACTTACCAGACCCATACATCTCTCATTTACCAACTGATCGTTCGGATGGCTAGCCGACTAAAAGGCGTATTGAGGGTCTGTTACTTTCTTGTGTTTCTCATGAAAAATGACTGTGATTGCAAAGCCTGAAAATAGAAAATCAACAATGTATTATCTCACACACCACCTGTTTTGATCTAAATAGTATTGTAGTGTAAGAAGTGAAACATGAGCTTTCGCCCTAACTCAATTCGCCAGTTCGCACGTTTACCCCGCGGAAGACGTGTTGAAAGCAAACCAGCATCCACGTGATCTATTTTATTGACCATATTGCATTATACTAGTCAGCTCATATTTACCTTGTGTTTATGTTAGTCAGGTACCAACAGGAAATAATTCAATGGGTTGTTTGATATCCCCCAATCTACACAGAATTATTATTCTTTAGATGAAAGCAGTTTTGTCCAATCATTGGGGTTTATCTACCATGAATACAACATGGCTATCAGAAAAACTTACACTGATGATCTGATAGGGTAAGTCTTGATAAACCGCCATAATTGTGAGTCGTTTCTGTGACCTCCAAATACACATGCTTACGCTCTGATGAGTTGATGTAAATTTCCAAATGCACTGTTATCGCTTAGGCATTTATCGTTTATTGCAAGCCATAACTCGCAGCATGCATACAAAAACGATCAGGATGTACAACATACTCCTAGCTTACAAATAAAAACGTTGATTTTGCGTAGCAGTACTCACTCAATATGTATCATGTTTCAGTAAATTTGTTTGAACGATTTTTCTTCCCATCCTCACTGCACAAAAGGCTGTCGTTTGTATGAGAAAACAAAAACAACGGCAGTATTTTCTTCTGCAATTTACCGAAGCAAGAAATAAAAAAGTTATCCCCATGACCTCACTGATCTATTCAAGAGAACCTGCTTGGATTGTTTTGAACATGCTTTACTTTTTATTGATTTCCGTTGTTTGTTTTCGCCGAGTAGCGAACACGAACGTACAATAATACCCGTTTGTATTGATTAGCCAAAAAATGGAAAAATTTCTTCGAAAATAAATGATTATGATTTTTCTGTTGATTGCATTTAGTAAACTGTAGACAGCTTTATCGGACCCTAATTATTGCAAATGCAGCACTAGGTTATTGTACTTACTGACACTGTAAGCTGATGGATTTTTTCTTTCCTGTAATTCGCAGAACAAACCCCTGCAGTACCATTCCTTGGAAAATTGATCGTTCCCATAACAACGTATTTTCCACAACCAGAATAGATTTTTTTTATGCATATAAACATATATATATGCATATATGTTTATGTGTATGTCGCAATATTGATAGGAATGCATCCAATTTAAAAGCGCTGTGAGAACTGACAGTGCCCAATGGAGTTAACGCTGAAACACTGAGGGGGATCTCATTATACCAAATATCCTCATACCCTATCTGAGGCGACCAGAAAAGGTCGTCGGACTGGTCTACTAGTAATGACGGTCGAAAGGTTTGGGAAGCCACAAAGGGTAAGCAAAAAAGTGATGATGTTTCAGAACTAAAAGCATTTCTTATGGGATCTTATGCTTCATGGTAGTTGTGCACATGAACTGAAGTGCACTGTGAGTGAGTGAGATATGGGTTACCGTGTGGTGCGGGTTACAGGGAACAAAATAAAATCGTCTACAACGAAGAAAATCAAAAACGCCGCCAACGCGTTTCACCTGTTTCAGTTGTACGTTTGCAACCGTAAAACGTCAGTATCTTATTATTCACATGGAAAAAACCATTGCTCAAATAATACGATGAGCCTTATATCAATCTAGATGTGAAATTATTTTGTCTTTCAATAGAGGTTGAACTTATATTTTACTCAGCACAAAAAGGGTTCGGGTGAATTCATGCTGAGAGTATTGCACGAACACAAGCTGGAAAATGTTCGTCAATTTGAAAGAAGGAATGCAAACATATGTATGCTGAAAATTCCTTTATAATTTCGTGACTGAATAACAAAGAGACTTTTTTGATTCTTCTCTTCGACAATTATCGGCAAGCATTAGCAGCTCAGTTGTCTGCAACTACCCGACTGTGTAGGATCCCGGAATTTTCTTGGCAGACGGTTGGTCGCTGGACACTTGGTGGAATAGAAATTTGGTCGCCAGATGTATTCATGAATGAATTATGCTAAATGCACCTAAGTCAGCCAAATGTCATACTTTCAGAATGTAGCAGAAACCCAATCCCAAAACTTTTATCACTGGTTTCCAATCTGGAATTGTAGTACTTCAAAAACGTCACAGTCTGTATACCGCCCCGGTTATCGCCCAAGGCAACCTCAGTGTCTCAAAAGTAGAAAACGTTTGGGTAAGACAAAGCCAGTGATAAATCCTGTTCTGCCTGCCCCATGTATTCGTTAAGGTGAGTCATTTTGTTTACATACTGAGCTAGTCAAGTGGATCGTGTTTGTGACCTCAGAAAGGACAGGGGCTTGAATAAGAGATTCACCATTTTCTAGGGGTGTGACATTCGACAGACTTGAATGAATATAGCGTAATTCAGTTATCATAATGTCTGACGACGAAATGTCCGGCGACCAAATATCCGGCTACCAAATGTGTGGACACGGACAACGCATCCAATGTACCTTGGTGTGAACAGCTCCACATATTTCATTGAGATTAGGACTTTTGGTATTTGGGTCCGGATTACATAATGATCCACCTTCCGAAGGATCTTGGGGGATAGTTTCATTTTCAGTTAGGCTGTTAAGTGATTGATCGAGCTTATTCTTCGTAAGATGGGTTCTATTCCAAATTGAGTTACTTCATACAACACGGTGTCTCTAGACGTCTGTCTAAAGGCTTCCAGAATACCCTTTCTCCTCAGTGTTCCCCACCTGAGAAATAACTCATGGCTGTGTGCCTCCTGTGTAGGGGTTTTCTTGACACGGTGAAACAATATACTTACTGTAATCCCGAAAAACTTTCCATAGACGAAAATGCTAAAATGCATACGCTGTCCGATACCTGGAGACACTGCCTTGTTATCAGTTACCCAACAACTTTCACACCGGAAGACAAAATAATTTCGAAGACTATATCACCCCCAGTGAAACAGTATTGGTTTTCTTTCTAATTAGTGTTGAGTTGCATGCACGCGTAGGCATCATCGGTTCCAGGCCACTGGCTACACATTTCGATTGAGGAGGTTATGGATACCGGCCAGTAGTGATGCACGATCGTGATGTTAACCTCTGTCACGGGAGCAAGAGTTCCGTTGACAGCCACCTGGGCAGTTTTTGACAACTGCCCATTTCATAGAGCAATCGACTCTCGATGAGATATTTTTCAGATAATGACTGCATTCAAGCTAGCACCACTTTTTTATTTCTGAATCAGTACTACACTGTTTTCGGCTTTTTGCTATGGTGTCATTCAGCCCTGGAAACGAAAATAAGTTAAGTTCCATGTGCCATAAATGTTGAATTATTCGGATAAAAGTTCATCTTTGTGTAATACAGACGCGAGCAAGGGACCGAAGTGCAAAACTTAAATACGGTGATGATTTTGAAAGGAGTAGTCAGAACTTAGAACGAGTCTACAGACAGGGAAGTTGAAAGAGGCAGTCACGATGCAGGGAGTGTGAACAAACGTCAATGATCTTTTCGAGAAACACAATGTATGTGCCCATCGCATAAATATGCTGGAGACAAAACTGGTGATGAACGGACCTTTACGAAAAGTCATGTAGTTCTTCCTTATCAGACCAGTGAAGATTACAGAAGAACTGTATGGAATTATGGAAAGTATACACTGGTGTATAAAGGAAGAAATGACAGACTTTCGAGTGTTGAAGTGTTTTAGGTTAAAGTTGGAATGAAAATCGAAGTTACTTTCGAACTGCACTTCTAATATGCAAATACTAATGCAAGTTCTCCTGGAGAATTATACCGAGACATTTTACATGGTTTACACGTACGAGAAAATTGCAGGTAATAGTTGTACCGTGTTCGATAGAAAGCGATCGCGAAGTGGAACAATATGCCCTTTAAATTTGATGTTGCCTAAGAGAGGACCACACTTTCCAGAAAATTAGAATATGTTCGAGATTTTCAAAGAAATTATCTAAATCAAACTGCCGGGGGACTGGCCGATGCTTAACAACATCAGTGACAAATCTGAATAGACGATTCAAATTGGTTACATTAATTGAATAAACTTGGCAGAGGACCAATATACAGACAGAACAGCCCTTCGAAGAACACCAGCATTACTCAAGAGATGTCAGCAAGCCTTCCTTCAAACCTTTGCACATTCTGTTCATCCGGAGCAGTGGACTTCCAGTGAGTGACGTTATTAAGTGAGGAAACGAAAAGTTTCCCATTTTTGAGAAGCAAAGTTCATGGCACGCTATCAAAAGTTGATGTGTAATCGAGAAGTTCCCACCTAAATGATTTGTACGATTCGTTTTAATCAGTCCTGAAACGAGGAGGCTTATGAGCAACCAGCATGACTATTTCATGCATAGTAAGCGAGTTCATATTGGCGGACTTAGCACCAATAATGCAGCGGGAATAAATTACATCAAGTAATAACATTTTTTGTAAAGCATGGCGAATTTGAGGTCACACCTGTTATATCCAGCTGCCAAGGGGATTATCCGATGGGTTTTTGTCTTCACTGACATTAATAGAATTCAACAACAAACTAGAACTGTTGCTATCAGAAGTGAAACTAATAAACCTCGAGTTCAGATACGAAACTGGATTGATTGAAAAGTGTCCCCCAATGGGTTTTCAGTCGGTGATTTCAATGCTGCTGGTGTAAACTGAATTAAACCTTATTTTAAACTGGTTGATTTTATTTTTGTATTTGAGCCTGCTGGATGGCTTCATCTGTATCTGAATCTGAATAGACCTAAGAAGCCACCCCGTGAAACTGATGTCCTATGTGTGCTGATTATTTACAGAACTTTGGTTCCATTTTTACTAGTGCCCGCAAGGCAGGTGATTTTAAATGAGCCTATGAATCGAACAAATGCAGCTGGTGAATTCTTCTATCATTTTTTTTGAAAATACTCGGCCTCCATCTGATTATACCGAATGATTATCTTGCATATGACGATATGTTCTCTGTGAATCACCAACCGTACATGGTGTCATCCCTCCCCCAATTTGAGGTTGGTTACTCGTGCGTAGTGTGCATGCTTATCGTCAATCTCAACTATAAGTATTGTGCTTCCATGGTTTTCAATGTTGAGTTGGGCGTTCAAGCTGCATGATGAATCATATTATATATAAGTATTGTATGTATTCATTTCATAAAACGGTATTGTTTAATAATACAGCGCAGTCAAAATCTTTGGTAGGTTGTCGACGTTTCGGTCACTACGGGTAACCGTTTCTAGACTGGTTTTACAGCAAAACGTAATCAAGTATTTTTTGTTTCTAAGGTGTAAATTTCATCTATACACGCGTTTGACTTTGCTTATTACAAGGAATGTTCATGTATTACTTGATTCACATTTACAGCCATGCGGAGTCCCGAACTTTCACCTCAAACTTTCTGTCAGTGCACTCCATCACTGACCACGACAAAACGGTGTTGGAACGCCTAATTCTGGGATCGTCCATTCAGGTTGGCACATGTTCTAGTCTACACAACAGATTTAGCTTATTTCTACTCATTTATTGATAACTCTCCTTCACTTTGCGACTGTATTTTATTTCATCTCATTGTGACTGAATAACTGATTCTCAGTGGTTAAAGTTTACACATTCACTGGCTTTACCGCAACCGGACTGCATTACAGTTTCGCCAAGCTGCTTTCTGAGTGAACCGCTTTCATTTTTAGCGCAGTCCTGATTTCCAGAAAGTTATTGCCCATTGTTGTTGGTTCCTCACCTGTATGTTTCTTTCTTAGAAATATTTTTTTCCTTATACTATGCTTTTAGAATCACGCGTTGTCCCCGAACGGTTATTTGACTAAGATTTGCTCAGTTGATAGCATCCTTGTTCTGTCCATTCCGCGCGTAGAGCTATTGAGGTTAGGTTTCTACTGAAATAATAGATAATGAATAAGGAAAGTCGCTATGGTCTCCTCTAAGTGGTTGCTCGTATCTTTTATGCTGTTATCTTTTTCTTATTTTGCAGCTCCAATGCATGGGTTGTGTCGCTAATAAAAGCTGATCTGTCAATCTCGCTCATTATGTTCGCAGTGCATTCGTCGTATGTTAGATGCGTGATGGGTTCTGGAAACTAAAGTGAACGTGGACAGTACCGAGCAGTTTGAAAACAACCTTACGCTGGGGAACTATGCCACATATACGGTTTGTAAAATTACACAAGTCAATGCTAGAAGGACCTTTATTCGAATGACAGGCTCAATCCATGCTATCTGACCTGCCGTTGATTGTACTCACGGTATCCATAGAAACATGGCAAGAGAAACCTTTAGTCCAAGTCTTCTGATAGATTACGAGAATCAATCAGTTTGAATCCAATAGATTACTTTTCAAACATAAGATGTCAGTTTACGTCCTTCATCAGGATATTTCACCGTATTTACAGTAGTAAACCTATAGTTTGATTTTCCCGGTAGCTAACAGCAATTTTTGGATGCATTTCATATAGCTCATGCTTATCTACCAACGTTCACTTGGGGTTGATTCGGGTGATTTCACGCAGAAACAAATGAAAAACCCATGAATATTGTTTGGCTTCCGTTTTCAGCCAAAGTGTAACAAATATCGAGGTGTGGCTGTGACCGCAATGACACGAATTCGGTTAAATGATTTCAGTTGTTGCCCACACGGCATAAGGATTACCTACAGTGCATTTCGACAAAATTGAATAATATATTTTGACCCGCATAATATGCATACTTAGGTCAGAACACCAGGATTTGTTTTGTGCAGTGCCATCAGAGAATTATGAAGAAAAGGAAACAGTGTCGAATTGATCAAGCCCTCCCTTTTAAATTCCCCCCTAGTTTAATTGCGATAAGTACAGAAACACATACAAATTACTCAGCCTATCACATTGAAATGAGCAATGAACGTACACTCATCCTCGATGATTTCGTCATCAATGCCACGAAAGGGCAATACGGGAAGCATGCAGGCCCCATGATACATTTGTGCGAAGACAATTTCATACCTGAAATTAGGGCCCGGGAATAGGAAAGTATGAGACTGCGGTGAATCGATTGTTTTTCCAATGGCTATCACAACCCATCATCCGTCTTATCCATGAAGAATCCACATTATGAAACGTGAATTAAATTGGCATTAATTAGTATGTATGCGATAAACATGTACCACGTTCATTTGATCCCACTACACTCTATCAATATTTTCCATTGACTCATTCTTCAAACAGCAACATTACCGAATATTATTTTCTGTTCATGAGTTGAACTTGATGCTATTTCAAACGTTAACATTTATTGGAGTGAGCTTTACAAAGGGATCGAAATCCCATATATCAATATTTTATACTATTTTTTATAATATATATATATTATATTGGTTCATTATACAACCCCCAGCTGAATAAGAGCATCTTATTTAATGATGTGTTTGAAAATGAAACGATCCTTCCGTACTGGTCAGAAAATAGGTGGAGTGGAAAACCCCATTTACTTTCAGAAAACACACCAAAGGAACTAAAAAATTACTTGTTCTTTTCTGGACCCGTAGAACGATCCTCATGATGACCGGTCATGTTGCTGACGCACACGATTACTGCCCCATGGAGCATGTCTCATAGCTCACCAGCTTTGTAAATAGAAGTAATACAAACCACAATGCAGGAAATCATGTACAGAACAGGAATCAAACTTAAATGGAATTTTTTTATAGATATCCTATCACTTTTCCTCCTCATAGTTCATGGATGTGGTGGCCTGTAAAATATACGACCGTGCTTTGTGCCTACGTGAATAAGATGAATGGAGATAAAAGAATTGACATAAACATTACATCACATATTACGTATTAGGTATTTCAGTCAGTGCAGTGGTAAGGATATACCATGTAGTCCCGCGGACCAATTAACAATGTAACTTGCAACCAATGGTTAATGTGATCAAATGGGGTACAATGGCGAAACACAAAATATCCTGGTCCTATCACGAGGTTGGTATGTTGAGTCTTTGGTCACAAAGTAGCATGGAATATCAAGCTGTTCAAGTTTGTTTTAGAAATCAGTGGCATGGCACCGGAGGCGATATGCAAAGTTCGGACAAGCACTAAACGAAACTGATAAGGTGGTCACGTGAGTCGTAATAATCGTTTATCTAAACGGTTTTATTACATTTCGTTGAACACAGCACGTTATGCTTGTATTACCACACGTCTCAGTATGCTGCATGAGCGTGATAGGTGATGGGTTTCGTTTTCTGAAGAGTCGAACACTTGCATGTCCTAACAGACAACAGACTACTTCAAATGTAATCGTTGTAGCACTCCGTTCGTAGTTATTCGTTTTTCGCGTTTTGCTACTGACGTTTATTCCAGTAATAACACTCTGTGACTGAAACACGCGTTTCCATTATTCTTATTGGTCAATTTTTCCGAACTTTGCATTCATTGAGTCGGCCATCTTGAATCTGATTATTTTTGCTCTTGGATAACAAGGAGATGGTTTTTTCTGCCAGAGACCGTTGGTAGTTCATCTTGAATGTAGATTTTGCGCCTCTTATCAGTTTTTTTGCTTGTTATGTGCGCCATACATCACTCATATTATTTTGTATCAATACAGAACCACATACAATCTATACACCGAGAAATCAGACGGTCTTCAAACGTTACATCGTCCTCGGGCGCGTTCGTTCGGGTAACAAGCCAAAGTGGATCGCAAAAAGCGATGTGCCGTCTACGCACGTTTTTGAAAGATCTACTTAACCAAACAACAACTACTTGGATAGTAAGAACTGATGCATATGATTGTGTCATTCTAGTATATATTACCAATAAAGCAAAGCTGCACTATATTTGGCACATATATATATATATATATATATATATATATATATATATATATAAACGAATAAGTGGGGGTAAGGTTCCGGGACAATGAAGCCTGTTGTCCGTTTGTGTGCGGTGAACCAGTATGCTCAAAATATGGAAGTGACCGTGACTATTGCGGAATAGGAACCTCTGAAAGGAAAAGGAAACGAGGTTTTCCTAGACTGGTGGCCCTAATTATTCATCAAAACACAATATCCATGTAAGGTACAAAATGTTGACCTGATTTTATTCTTCAGGATTTTTCGCGGCCTGACCGACACAGAATTTACCATGTTGCTTATGAAATAACTATATATCTCATACTTCGTCAAACACTTCACTTTCACTTCGATCGCTTGGATCTGAGCTATCAGGAATTGAGTGATTGTGCCATACTTCGAAGTTGCTCGTAATCTGACAGGTCTCACAAAATAAGGAACACAAATATGGTTTCGCATGATTGTGTCAAAAAATCTCTCAAGAAGTATAGCATGAAACTATATTCTAAAAAACGTTTGCCCAACCAGGCTTTTTTTTCTTTTTGCTGAATACGGGTACATTTTCAACAATAGTGGTGAAGGTTTTGCAGCCGTTCAGGATACACTGATAGAAGTCCACTTATAAAACCCAAAGTATACAATTCTGTTTCATATAACTAATTTTGGCTGTTATGATAACACGATATTCGGGTCGCAAGACCCCGGCATCTACTGAATCTCGGCGCCTTCTTGATGGTCGTGTGTCGATTCTGGCTGGAAGCGAGTGATACATGGAATAACTGTACCAGTAGGATGAATCTACATAACAGCCCGTTCACAATGTCAACCATGGTGCATTCAACAGAATTTAAATGCCGAACGACATCGGTGCTAACTCCAAATGTAACGCCACCAGACAATTGGAGTCGCATTATGGCGGGCACCAACGAATACCGGAAACCGTATTTTTCATCTAAATACTTGTATCAGGTGGTGAAGACTAATATCAGGTGATAGAGTAGTGTGGAAAACAGAATGTCAATTGCATTTCAACAACACTGACACCAATCTTATTCATAAGTAATACTTATATTTTGAACAACGGACATAGTTTTGCGGAATATATAATCCATCCGAGCACACAAGTAATCGTCCACAAAAGCATTTTTGAGACCAGTATTTGAAGTTCGATTTTCAGCACCATGCGGGTTAAATTGCTGTGGTATAAAACTGTCAGTGCAGCGTTCTTCTATTTTGACGAAACTGTGAACATGTGTTCATGAAACAGTTTATGTTTTAGGGAAAATATCATGCGGATCCCTTGTGCAGATCATATTAGTTATTGTTTTCCACCGAGCCCTTTGTCACTCGGTATCATAGAGCAAATGACTCAGATTACTGAAGAATATGAGTGTAATTTTTCGGCCATGAATAATTTCCTGCTTTATACTACACATTTCTTTCCATAAACATATTCCAGGTCGTCGATGTCCTTCAGTCTATAATACTGTTCATCGCAAATTAAAGTCTCCACCGATGTATTCTGTGAATTGGCATTCATTTGTTATCAAATTGGACATGTTGCACCGCGTATATCCAAACACATTTTGGGGTTTCAGTACTTCTCCAGGAAGCAATAAGTCACATTAGGAACACCTTAATCGGATGGAACTTACATAATTTTATCGAGAAATGTCCTGAACTTAAAGGGTCATATAAAATTGGACACGGAATGTCGTCCACACCATACCCTTGCTAGTAGATTGCAGTCGAAGATATCCTGTTGAGCACAAACTGCCAAAACCATTACCTTCAGATTTTTCCTTCCCGGGTATACATCTTGGGCAGCTGACGGTCAGTTTTCCCAGTTGGCAGCCTAAAATGGTAGTGACCACATTCTATGATTGAAAGGAAGTATATGAAATGAAGAACGATGAGATGAAACTGAGGTGGATTTGGGTGAACATGAATGACTGTAGTCGAATGAGATTTTCCGTTCATCTTGCGACATAATATACCATATTATGTCTCAAGAGTGTAGCGTACTATTCTGTCTATATGGTACATTAAATTATTGTCAACAGTATCTAAGACAACACTAGCAAGCAGAGAGGGGGGAGGAGCGTACGTTGATAAAAATGTCAAAAGGGTTTGTACATTAGGACTAAAATGAAACAAAATGTGTGACATAGACTCACAGTTGTTCAGTGTTCTTGTGATCAGGAAATGAGCGCCGAAAAGCCAATATCCACCAATGTCTTCAGTTCAGTTCGGTCTGACACCCATCCGTTGAACAGAACAGGCTGGTATTGAGCGAAGTGTCAACAGATGCCCTGGAGGCTTTGCAAATGTTTTGTTTCACTCACTTAGTTCCGACCGATATAATTCCAAGAAACTCCAAAACAGAAAATGAGACCGTGCCGGAATGAAAGATTTATTGATAGCCTTCTCGTATTGCGCGGTGCTGACGACCAAAACGTTGTGTTTTACATTAAAACGTCTGTACAACAAAAGAGTGTTGCACCAAGGGACGTTGAAAATCATAGAAAATTTCGGAAATGTACGGGTTCCTACAAGAGAGTTAAAGAATAATTCGTTTCTGGTAGTACACTTCACATTATGAAGACAGTCCGATTTCGAAGGTGCGATTATTGCCACGGATAGGGAATGCATGAGTGTGATAGCAAATGAAGTACTATTCTCGGCGCTAAGTCCCTCTGGTTCGGCAAGTGGATACGATGTACTCAACAGAAGGTTGTTTTTCTTCGTTTAAACCACAAGACAAACTCATCAAAATAATGAAAGAATTTTAATTATGGTTCGCTTTTAGTCAACGAAAATCTGTATGCAAGTGTGCAACTTGTGTCAATCTTCAATTCACATGAGTTCACAATATTTCTTACGATGTGAATTGTTTCCTTATCGAATAAGCGCTGCTTGATTTCCACCTTCCAGTTGAGTCCAGTATAATGTTTTTTTAGATCAAATTGTAAATCACAACAGTCACGAAACATCACTTGACATGACTTGTCTTTGAAAGCAATCCGTTATATTATATCAGAAGGTAGCAAGTGTGTCGGACGGGTCATTTATATTAGTGAAATGAAGTGATTATTTTGGACACTTCGAGACAAACTTTGAAGAACAGCAGTGAGATTACGGGAAAAGGGGAACTCAACTCATATACGCCACAGTTTTCTTCAGGCTAATTGAGTGGAACATACTCTTCCGAAGAATTCACATTGATGATTGCCAGTCTTAAGCTGACTGTCGTACGGAAGATCCGTCCAGCGGCTTCGCTGAATCTGCATGTTGGTGTCACCATCTGATCTACATGTTTTCATGGATATTCAGTGCGCCGATAAATTGTTTTGCTAACGTTGTAACGTATCGGCATCTTGTTGGCTGTAGAGAGGACTCGTTAACTGATTTCTTTGCAACTGTTTAGTAAAAGTCGGCGGATGACTGTGATCGATCAGTCACATGTTAGTTTTGGCCTGGAACAGATTGCCCAGGCAGAGATCTGAATAGCTATTTTTTTGTTGTCTTCGCCGGCCACATGTTTGGGACGTTGCCCTGGAACTCGAGAAGATATATTATGATGTGGTCGAAGTTTCCAGTGTTTCGTTTTTTGCGATTACGGTCCAAAAAGAATAAGTTCGGTTTCTCACAGTTTTAGAGTTATCTTGGCATCTGGCTCTCTCCAAAAAGGAAAACACATTAACATCAAATGCTCGCCTAATGGTCGATGGGAATCGCGAAATGTGTCTCCAGTCTGTAACAATATTTGCATTGCTATAATAAATAAAACTACCATAGGATATGCATTTTTACTTTAAAAAAGCCTAAAAAACAATGTTCACGAAAACAATCTTTCACACTTCGTTATTAACGACACAAAATAAACAAAATCTTTACGGTAACAGTCATGCTGTGGGTGACCTTTATTGTTTAGTTTTTTTACGGATTTGAAATATGTCCATACATACAGTGGTTGTCAATTAAGGTCAAGTAATTGCTGCGTGCATCCCGAAGAATTACCATACAGCCTTCCCATAATCATGCACACGTCGTCGAAAAAAGGAAAATAATACAATGCAAAATAAAATTCAACACTGAAGAACAGAGAGTAAGCATCAATATTATTTTGAATCTTGTGTCAGTTTTGATAAAACGCAATTTGGATTGTTTAAGTACTTGACCAAAAGAAGATTAGTTGAACTGATGTACGCCGTGATACGTGCAGAAGGATGGTTGTATTGAGAAAGTTTGGAGAAAATGGACAAACATTTCACTAGGTCTTTCTGAAGAGCACGAGCAGAATCAGTGGGAATCGTTGTAGTTAGCTTTTAGCGAGCTCTCCTGTGTTAAGATGCAACGAACTGACGAAAGTGCTTCGGGTCATATCACTAACAAATGAAAAAATTATCACGGATCCAACAATAAACCTGAAGTCTTATAATTAAAACCCAGGGGACGGTTGGGTGGGAAACACGAAAAGACAATCGTTTGATAAGATGAGTGGGTACAGAGTGGAATTTAGGATGTGAAAATCAGGAATACAAATGTCCAGTTTCCAGAAGTATGGAAATAACATGTTTGGAGCAAATCATTTAAAGTCCGAGCGGCTTTCCAAAGGACTTCACTGATTCAAAAAGATTTAGCTTTTTCTTCATTCCTAGTATTTGAACAGCTGTCCTCCTCAAACTAGATTGCTAGTTACCGTTCTAGAGGGAAAACACAATGTCGCCACACTTCATGGGGTCAGGGCCCGAGTTTTAATCAGGAGACCAAACGGAAATCCTAGGGATGCCATTTTGGAGGGTAATAAAAATATACAACGGCAAACATACAGCATACCCAATGTGATATATTTTGCATATTCAACAAGAAAAGATATTTTCAGGTTCAGGCGAAGTAGAACTTTGAGTAAAAAATAAAAGTGGGAACAGCATGGCACCCTGGTGGACATCACGGCTTATGTTCCCAAGAGAACAGGCGTAGCTGTTGTAACGAATGAACTGTTGACGATTGTAAAATTACCCTACTAACAAAGAATCAATTGGAGGCTCAACATTACAGAGTATAAAAAAGGAAATCGGCTTATTCTTATTAATGCAGCTGATAACGTCACTCTAGTCCAAGAAGCATAGTATAACCGCTTTACCATTCATGTTGAGTTCTAGCAGAACGTAAGGAGCCAAAACGGGGAGGGCATTAGAAGTGAAGCATAACCGTCGGCAAGCAAACTTATCAAGATCTGAAATAGTGAAAATTCACGCGGGATTTAGGCTTATACGAAGACGATAAGGGAAAACGTTTACATCAGCGTTTTTACGATGCAGCGAGCAATTTATTTCCAGTACGAATCTTTGATTTGTCTCAAATGACTTCAATGTAAGCAGACTTCCTACTCTTGGTTGTCACCATCATTTTCGATCAGTGTAAATCTTGTAAATATCTCGACGGTAAACCACCTCGGAATTGGAGAATGTGAGCATGCCAGTTGTTTCTATGATGAAAGTCTATTCACGGGATTTGAAATCTCTACGACCAGTAGAAAAACCATTCGAGGAAATGCTAACATAGTACGCATGCTGTGACGTTTGCTTTAAAATGCTTTCATATAATATATTTTTTCGAGACAGTGGAAAGCAATTTCAAAACAAAGATTTTTTTTCTTGATGAAATGCATAAATTTTGAATTCGACCATATCATGTGTTGTATTTTAGATAAAACATCAGTGATAGGTGTTTTTGTACAAACATTATACTTGGACGTCTACAGTAATCATCTGTTTGTTATACACTACCACATTTTCATCTTTTTTATTGAAAACACGGGTTTTCATCATTATTGTGCTTTTAAGTTTATTGCACATCTCTCTCTAGAAAACATTACAAATGTTGTGCTATCTTTGTTCATTCTCAGGTCAGATTATATCCTAGAAACAGTCTGTTTTATTCACATGACCTAACCACCCTTCTTATATGTTCTGAATGGCTGTTATACCAGATCCAAGCTCTTTGTATGGCTGATACAGAACTATGCTATTTTTATTTCATGGTGAAATAAAAAGTTCAGCAATGCTGTCCATAGCTCTTTCTGTCCGTTTGGTGCTGACAAATCCGGCTAGGTTCGGTCAACATCGGCTACACCTAGTTTCTTAGGCGTTCGGTGCTGTCAAGGGGATTATAACAAGAGCATTGATTGGTCACAGTAACCCCAGAATCAAGAACAAATAACGAATGGATCATGTCATGCCTTTACTAGTGTTTTAATAATCAATAACCAAAGAAAAAACCACTGAAAGCCTCCGAGAAAAGTAGGTCCGCAGTTGAGTAATTCACAGTAACATTAGCGCAGCTATAACGATAACTACATGATCATCTCTCCTTTGAAGTCTTCTGTGTGATTTATCAAAGATGTCTTCGGAATTCATGTTTGATAATTCACCGGAACTTAAGAAGTCGTTCATTTTTATTACTCTACTAATGATAGCATGAATGAACAATTAGAAGTATACAGAAATCCATTCAAGACCATATTTGTGTTTTCATGGAAATTGAAATGAAGACAAAAATGACAACAAGCAAATCCATTGCTACATCTTTCAAATTATTATTCTTTAGTTTGTACGAAAATTGCTTAGTGTGAGAAAGTAGTCTGATCCACTTATGAATAGCCTAAAGCATTTTGTTCCAACTTTTTATAGACTCACTTTCGTGATAACGCAGAGAATGTTAACTCTATTCAAATAACGCCATTCTGAAGCCCAACGCATTCTGCTATATCAAAAGGCAGTCCACCCGGCTTGACCAATAGCCAAGAATCCTAAGTAACTACTTGACTGCGTCCACGTAGGACTCGATTACTGAGGTTGACCAGAATCAGGCATTTTCAAAGGACGAACAACTGCGTGCAAAAAACGTCAAGTATTTAACTTTGGTGATAATCGCAGAGAGTTGCTTAACTCAGAAGTAAACTCGAGTAATCGCTTGTGAGAGAATGCATTTCAGGTAATCGTTACTGCTAAGATTACCGGAGTAGTGCAAATCATGTTGCATACATGTAGGGTTTGATAAAACCGCCTAATATGATTGAAGTGATGGGACACTTAAACGAAGAGACAGGAGCATGCAGCTTGAAAAATCAAAACGCTTAGACTTCTCAGTCACTACAATTTCACTTTAACTTGCGGAATTGACGTAACACGTTTGTTCATTTCTTCAAAATAATACCTCAATCGACTGCCCCTTTTGTTCTCTTAGACTTTCTTGTCAAATTTTATTTAGATCTTCAAAAAACCTTAGTAATGTAAAGATAATTTCATGATTGTATGCCCGAAAAAATACGTAGGGTACGGTTGTAAAAATCTGCTACGAAAACGGTACATTTTAAAGTTAATGAAGTAGATTTACCCAATCTGTCCATTCAACAACTTCGCTTTTTCCGATGCACCTCAGATCGACGAATTCTAGTTTCTCGGTCTAGGTTTATTCAAATCGGTTTTATTTCGCTCGTCAAAAGATACAAAGATACAAAGCACAGAATCTGGGACTAACGTGGAAGACAAATAATATTGACATAATGAATATAAACATAATGATTTACAAGACAGTACTTGATCTAATGTGATCAAGTGTCGATGGGCTGTTCTAGAGAATCCAATAGATAAAAAGAAAACTGCCAACGGTGAAGCAGTTTCTCCTTTGATCCCTAGTGATACGTTCAAACTGCAGATTTACGTGCATAAGCGAATATTATGCAACAAATGATCGGTATGTCGCATCCAGGTGAAGAAATTTTGAATGTCATTTCAGGCACCTATGGTTTTGTCTAGACTCCTGCATCAGACGATTTAAAGTGATACGAAATATCATTGTTTTCAGTTTTCCCCTGAAATCGATTTTCATCACAAAACTGATGAGTTTTCTACATAAACGAACACATAACTTCGACCCAACTGCATCACGTACTGCGGACACCAATAAAATACGCTTATCCAAGCCTACAACGGCTGCACTCGTTTGCCTGAACGAAATAAACTTTATGCTGAATTTCTTCTACTTTACATTTAGATCAGGCTTCTTCGGAATTGATTCATTGGATTGCTCCGTGTATGAAATGACAAAAGGCTTTACATTGTACCTGTTAGTAGCGATGTTCAGATAGCTGTGAATGATGAGCATTGGCCTTCTGAGATAAGGATTTTCAAGCAGTGCAGATTTACAAAATGACTCTTTGTATCAGATTATTTGAAGTTCAACCGTAAACGGTGGGTCGAATAATTCCTTAACACCGATAATGATATGCGTCCTTCAGTCGTGTGGATGATGACAGGGTGAGCCAGTCGGATATGAGACAGCGGTCAGAGCAACCAAAATCAGGCGTAACACAGCCATGGTTCTGCCAGGTATGCAAGTTTGATCGACTTATTCATTCACAGCTTATATGATCACCGGTTAAGATTCTCGGTTTCACACCTTAAGAGAAAAAATATAAAATAGTATGGACCTGACGGGACCTTCATACTTGGCTTTGTTCTACGTATAACCTCCGGAATATTGCGGTATACATTCTTTCTAGCTGCATCAACTGCTCATTTTTTTCGTCTATTGTCATAGAAACGTTGGGCTGTTGGGGATATGCTCTGTATGATATTATATTTCTGTGGTTTTGTCAGATCTTTGAACTACCCAAAATCTTCGCAGAAAATAGGTTCGTGAAAATCAGTGATGAGTAAAACAAAGGGAACTGTCAGAAAGCTGAACGTTCATTGCAATTACCATCAAATTTGATGATAATTTGGATAAAGCCGTTAAGCTTTGGCTAATACGTGTTCATCAATTGCCTTAAGTACCTAATTTTAATCACTTCGCCGAAAAAACTAATGTGATTGGCCTTGTGAATCTTTCGTTGAAAGTTGCCTTAACTGGGAGTAAATGTGATGCAAGAAATTTCGTTCCACATTGGAGCCGATGAGGAAGTTATCGAATAAGATAATTTCATCGCCTTTCGTTTCAAGTGCCCGGCTCCGTAGTGTAAATTTGGCAGAATTATCTTCATTCATATAAATGAAAGATGGTGGGAACACACGAAAATTCTTTCACATATTCCACTTTTCATCTCAGTACTTCCTTTTTAGAATGTAAATCTAAACATATAGGCCAATACAAGTCCATGCATCTTGGTAATATTTAGATTGCTTATACATGTCACCGCTTTGAACTTAGTGAATTATCGTATATCGCCTTCAACTATGCCCATTTATGACTACTTTCTCCTTATTGGTTACGCCAATGGTGTGATTTCCTGAGCGCCCAGCTATAACAGCTCCACATATCCCCTTGTACAACAAAGAGTAACTGTGTCAATCAGTTGATTTCCAGGTCAGAATCTAAGGACGGTCCTTCAGAGTCGCTGTCATCTTCTTTTGTCTCCAGAAAACCAACCAGACTTTATCCTAATGGTATCCAACCTCGACGTTGTCATCAATAGAAAACCAATTCGACGAGTACCCCCGTTCATATACCATGACGAAACCACCGGCCGTGACCTTACTTGAACAGATCATTTCGTGGCAATCTTCTTGAAATGTACATGACATGCATTCTGCTGTATATCGTTCATACCAATTTCTACCCAATTTGACTTCGCATGAAGCTCTGCATATTCATTCTCCCTCTCACACCGGGTTCATGTTCCCTCGTCGTATTCTCCGGACCGCTTACGAAATATAATACAAGTCCCGTCATGTCCACTCAACGTGTATCTCGAATTCGAGACATAACTCACAACCTGCCCATCCACTTTATCGCAGCCTAACATTACGAGGATTATATAGAATTATAGCACGCTCTACTCTAGCACTTTCACAGTAACAACAAATCCGTTTGTTCCCACTACAACTTGTAAGTTTTTGTGCTCACGACCGTTTGGTCGCTGGTGGTATGGTCCTTGGGTGCTTGCACTCTTTTCAACAACGAGTTGACTGCAAGTTCGTCACGTTAATTCACACTCAAATATGCAATATATGCTCATTTACGCGAACTGAGTAGGCTGTTAGTACCACCTCGCCTTTATTGTAACAACTAAAAACAAATGTTCCTCATTACGAGGATCTGTCTGAGTTGAAGCGAATTAATACTGCAATACGTAAGCATCTGTCGGTAACCAGAACGCCCTGTTTCCTCTTCCGACTATTTCCTGAATCTCGTCAGCAAGCATTCAGATAATTGAGGAACACAACAGCAAGAATTTGGGGACCGATTTTTAGTTATTTAAATATTTTTTTGGTTTTACTCGTGAATCATGATACCAGTCAATCCCTGCTAATGGATGTTCGTTTGTTGTAGGTTCGCCCGTTCTTCTGACAAGTTTATAATTGTAGTCGTCAAATACATGGATATTCCCATCTTGGATTTCACTCAACAATATCGGCCGTTACTTAGTCGTAATTTGACTTCAAAGTTGGAATTCTGCAGAATTTTGTATCTTCAACGAGAGAAAACTTTCGTCATGGACCGAATCATGACGATTTTTCGTATTTCATTTGTTACTCCGCGCATTTATCGACCTGTCTCAAGACATCCTATCGATCTATTGTAATCTCAACTTTCGCAGGCTAGTCTGGACCTTTTCAATTTCCGAAGGTTTGCAGCAATCCACATTCCCTGGAAACTTACAACCCTACTCGGTTCAGTTCCGATTCGGTGCTCCTTTCCTCCAGCTAACCGATCGGCGATCCTTACTGATACTCCATTATATTGAACTATGTCACACCTGCATACATAAGTGACTCCATCGGCTTTTTTATCGTTTTCCACGTCAAGCACACTAAATTAGATTTTATTTTCATCCGAGTGTGTCTGTTACTTCGTTCCATGTCCTCCTGGCGATTGAGGTCATGCTTTCGATCATGGATATCACGAACCCATAAATACGATTGAATAATCCTAGCCTTTAGATTCAAGTTGGCTCCCTAAACTTAGGTTTCCTCACAACTACGTTCGATGAATCACAGACGCGTTCAGTTATTCTGTATGCAATTCATGTCGGTTCGATTTCACTTTTTACTACGGAAACAACCTTCGATAGGACAAACTCAGGTGACCAGCACGGACTCGAGGAAAAATTCAACAGTGCGTACTCGCGATTGGAGGAAATAAGACAAAATATATGCGTCCTGAGAAACTAATTATGTCGTGGTGGCTGATTCCGGAGAAACCAACATGGAAGTACACGCTTTGGTTGGTTTTTTCTCACCCGCGTATTCAAACTAAGTTTTCTCGAGTGAGAATATTGTAACATCAATAATGTGTAGATGTTGATGGAAAATAGCGACTTACCGAGGTTTCGATTCGACACACCACATGATGCAACATTTTCTCAACGCGCACTACATTTCATTTGGTCCTGGCAAACCGAAAATGTTATTATCTCATACCTCAAGACCACAGGACTGAGGAAGAACAATTTATTGTCTACTTATCAACAGCATTTTGAGTGTATTGACTGCATATTCGGAACCATAATTGACATAATCAAAAAAGGTAAACTGTTGATTGGTAAGATGTCGGTGGTGCACAGAATCGCACCTCCTACTCAACTCCACTAAACGCAGCAAACTTGCGGACGATAGCTCTAAGGTCAGCCCGAAAGAATTTGGGGACGGTGATACCAAGGTGGCATTAAATAGTACGGATACTGTCAAAGATCTGGGGCTGTTTATGACTGCTGATTTCCAAACCTAGAGACAATGGTTGGAAGCCGCAAAGCGAGGTAATAATGCCCTCTCACAGGTAATGAGAACTATTGTCTCGCGGAAGCCGTGGGTACCGTTACCGTTCCACATAACCAACGTAAGGCCGCTTCTGGAGTATGCCGTTTAGGCTTGACATCAAATTCTAATTCGGGACAGGCAACTACTTGAACGTGTGCAATAGAGATTCACACGGATGTTCACTGAATTCCAAAACAGACCCTATGATGAGGGACTTAGAGAACTGAAGCTGTTTTCTCTGGAACGAAGGAGGGTAAGGGGGATATCATTGAATCGTTCAGGATAATGGGGACTTTTCGGACTCGGAAGCAATTCAACTGCTCCCAAAAAGACAAATGAAAGGCTCAGAGGACAGGAGTCGAAGCTTGTGAGATGCTGTTGCAAGACAGTAGTTAGGGCCCAGACGGTCGCTGATTTCAAAAGAAAGTTAGATGCCCATTGAAACAGTCCGTTTTCTTGACCCAACGTAGAATGGCAGACTACCTCATGCCCCTCTGAGTAAAAGAACACGTAGTACTTGGAGCAAAAATGGTTTCCATCAGGAAGCAAAAGATCTGCACCGTGCAGTGTCGCTCGCTGGTAGATGATGCTAAAATCCAACTTCTGTCGCTAACATACAACGGCATATTGAAACCCAGTTTCATAGGTTAGCCGGGAAAAACTGAGTACACCTATCGTCACACCTGTGTTCCACACTTTTGCACGGAGTCACTACGGACTAAAACGCCTGTGGCAACGCACATAGCCCAATCGCTGTGACATGTGAGGGACGACCATATGGGAGCAGGTTGGCATAAATCGAGACAAAATGCAGCGAAACACTACTAATATTGTCCTATCCAAAATGTTACTATAACGGAACAATGATCATCGGCCGGGTGGAAGGATTCTACAAAACCCCCCCCCCCAAAAAAAAGATTGATGTGTTGTAGTGTCCGGTTAGCTCCTACACTGGCAAATCGCGGTCAAAATAGGATATAATAAAGGAAGCCACCAAACCCCGACTGTGGGAGCAGACAAGAAAGTTGAGTAAGATCCCAGACTGCCAAAAATTCTATAGTCCTCAAAGAGTCCCGGAGGTCCTTGAGGGGGCCTAAACGCCCAAAATTCGAAGGTCAGATAGAAGTGAGGTGAGCTCCTGGGTAAAGGAGTGTAGGGATCTGCCACCCTCCCATCACGAAACACGACGCAACACATCACCCATCGCCCAACGCGTAACCGGTCTTCAACTTGTTTTGGAATCAAACTGAATACATAGCAGAGTTTGGCTTGTGTCGCGTTGCAGGTGGAGTCCTAATACGGTGAAGTGTCCCATATCTGACATCTTCAGCTAGAACATTTTCATTCTCACTGAAGGCAACATCGTTGCTGCTTCTGACTTATTTTCAAATTGATGAACCTCTCAACCTCGTATTCCTCTATTTCTAGGTGTTATTATTTTGTTCCGTTTTGTCATTATTAGGATTTGTTTTTCCCCTTTATCTCTTTTCTTTATCTTGTTTTCGGTATTCCAATTCCACTATCACAACCCCAGTCGTGTTTGTAGACGCAGTAGAAAGATAGAAAGACTTCAGCATAATCCACGCATACACCACCAAGGCAGTCTAGAGAGAGAACATAGGAATTTGAGCGTCAAGGTCTCACCTTCAACGAAGTCTGCTTGCCGTGCTGCCGTGTCTCATAGTTAAGTGTTTCCGAGGTCGCTTGTACTTCTAACGAGATTCTCTTGTTTTGGAGAAGGAAATGGATGGTAGGACTATTGAAACCTGCCTCACTGTCGTGACCACTGGAATGAATGCTATGTGTTCGTTTTTATGTTATAGAAAGTCAGGATCAATGGAGCATCGGGTGCAAAAAGCTGGATGCAAATTTCGCTCAAGCCTATATGTCCTGTTATCTGATCTGATCTGATCTGATTAAACAGATACGATCAACAATTAGACTCGTGAAAATGGAGATCAATCGACACCTGTCATAGAAACATGACCAAAAATTGTTTGGTGTGATAGGACAGAACAAACAAATTATCACGTGGTTGAGGAAGCGAAATGTTTGCGGTGGGCGTGGAATTCGATGATGAGAGTGCATAGTAAGCAACCTAAATGTTTGGTGAATAAAGGACAAATATAATGAAGAAATCATGAGATCTGAACTGAAACATTTTGATGAGGTTACTCTATATGACAAACTGAATTTCCTTGTCCAATTTCAACACATCTGTACGGCTACCATGTAATTGTTCACGTCTTGTATCTGTTCTGTTAAATTAGATCGACTGGACCCCATCATCCTTGAATTGACAAACGACATGTTTGGCAGCCTTTTCATCCGTTTCATAAGGAGGCGATTTCGCCTAGATAAGCGTGATTGTGTTCACGCATCGCCGGGGGCGTTGGGATATGGCAAAGCAGAAATGTGGCGAATTCAGAGTTTCGTGACAAATGCCTGAACGTGCTTTCTGTCATCCATGACCTACTAAAAAAATATATATATATACATATATATATATATATATATATATATATATATATATATATATATATATATACGTACATACATGAATATATACATTTAGGCGATGACACACCACTTGCATTGATAATTGAAACTTGGGACCTAGTGTCCTTGATCTTAAGGTTGTCCTTGACTAACGAAGACTTTGTGGTTATAAGCAGGGACCCTTCGTGCATGCAAGCTCCTCACTATTCAAAAGATAATAACCGACTTTTAAGCTACCTGGGACGCATCATAGGAAGAACGAGAATTTTGCATACGATTCGGTTGTCCTCACAATGTACAGAAAAATTCAAATCACATTATTTTTTCACTATAATTTTTAATTCGGTCTTTCAAGTAAATGAAGCCGTAACGATTTACGCAACCGCAAAAGCAGACATCAGCAGTTCTTTTATTTATCTTAAACTCAGCCTCGTTGAGGATACAGCGGTTAGACAACTCGTTCTAGACCCTCTCGTTTGTACTCATTTTGCGAACCCAATTTATTTCGTTGAATTCCTGTATTTGGGGACTAAAACACTCCGAAATATTCCTTGAACGAACAACGATTTGGCAGACAGACTTCATTCATCTGCATCATCTCTTCCTGAATAAGGGAACATTACTTGGCTAAGTGGAAAATATCTTGAACGAAAAGAGGTTGCATATATCATGAAAAGAGAGATCAGGATGAGGAGCGGGACTTTAAAGGCTCATAAACTAACCGTGTCAATAGTGGAATCTGAGTTCTGATCGGCCCGTTTGATGGGAGTTATTCGTGCACGTTATTATTGAGTTCAAATTCTTATGATCTGTGCTTACACACAAAGTGAGGGTTGTATATCCAGATTGCTGTTGATAGTACTCTCACATTGACACTCCTGTCGACCGGACCCAGGTCAATCATAGAATATGCCAAACACTTCCCATAGATTTAATATGTGATTTGTTTCAGTCAGACGGATATATTGGATTTTCACCGCACACGTGGGATGTTTTTCCACTGTTTCTGTGACGATTTGTTTTCTAATAACAACTCCGTTGAAAAGGTTTCCTATTTTACATTGAGATTCCTCGTTCATCCCAATGAACCTCGTGAAATATTCAGGGTATCCACCGTTGTGTTCCGTTTATTATCACAATTACCGAACAGGCAAAAGTTAATATCGTATAAGTCATACAATAAATGAATTTCTCTTTATGCTGCATATGAACTGAACTAATGCAGCTTGCGATATTGGCCTGTTCGCATTTTCTTCCAATTCGTGCCTTCTGCAAGGGATCTTTTATCTCACCGCGCAATTTCAATGTCAAGCGATGTCAATTATGCTCGATTCCCATCTTTAATTTGGAATTGTTGTCCAGATGAGCCCGATGAATGTGGTTCAGTAATATTTAAACACTGAACTGTATGTGACTCATTGTGCAATGTTACATTGCTTAGTTCAGCTATAAGGACATCACTCACTACGGAACCTAATAACAAAATCGAGGTTGTATTGTTACTTTGAAGATGCATTTGACTGCTGCACTGGAATTGGACGTTCACTGCACACTTCGAAAATGAATTTTCTTGCACAATGCAAAAAAATATCAATATGTTTGCCTTGGACTTCTATGCAGTCACTCACGGTAACTGTTTATTCCACCGTGGCAATTATGGAAACGCACGTGACATTGCAATTGAATGTATAGATGTTTCTGACCCACAGTTGTTCTATCAGCTGCAAACATTGAAAATATTGGTGTCTAAATAATCCTGCCAGTGTCCTCCAAACGAGTCTGAGTATTTCGACCAGCCATTTTATCATTGCTTCAAAGGGTGAGTTTCTCACGTCCAAAATGGTTGTTCGATGATGTGAAGCCTTCCTTCCTTCGTATGCATTGATATTTAAAGCGCCATTGATATTTACGTTCGACGGATGGAGGTGGTCCCTTTTCGTACTGCACAGCAAACTAAATAATTCACATGCAACACTAAAGGCCAACGACCCTTCTGTTACACCCGGACTGTCGTTAGGGTATCTCTCAGCAGTCTTATAACCAGAGACACATCCTCGACCAAAATCCCCACTCTGGACTAATAGGCAGAATAGAAATACAGCCACGATACCCTAAATCACTTATACGGACGCTACGTGTCGCCTTATGTTACCTGATTCTAAGAACGCCTGCGAACACTCTCACGAAAAATGCAATTCATCCCGAATTCACAACTTACTCTGCACTTGAGCCTTCCTGGCTTCCAATACTAGTTGCAGTGCCCAACGTACAATTTTGAAACTGACTGTTGTTCACTCTACCGTGACTGATATCCGGAGAACCCTGACCATCCAACGCCAGTGGACGCAGATTATCTCCTACTAAGAACTCTCGTTATAGCCACTCTACACGTGTGAACACTGATGTGCGTAAAGCAGTTACTCTGAGCCTAAAGCCCCTTGCCAGTAATCGGCTTAGTAGTCAAGAACCTAGAATTCACGCTTGTTACTCTAGCATCTCATTTATACCACTTTAGGCTCAACTTGCTAGACTGGGACCCTTGAGATTAAAAAATCTCCTAATACGCGTAGCGGTATATCACCAGCTTTAAGGGCCATAACGTGACGCTGGATTGAGTCCCAGACGGTATTCGTTTGTAAGCGGTATGATTAGGGAGTGCCTGCAGTGTGAGCAGTCGTCGTTTCAGTATAGGCAGTTTGTTGTGTTGTCTCACAGACGTGGGAGGTGAAGCCAAGAATGAGTCAAATATATCGTCTATCACATGTCGCATGAAGTCATGCTGGAAATACAAAGGCTGACATTTTAGCTAATGGTAGTATTTCCAAATTATGCACGTTGTCATCGAACAAGGTATACTTTGGATATCCTTTTGAGATGGAATCTTGTCGTTAGATAAAAATTACGGAGACCTAGTCCTGTGCGGTGCCAACCGTCTATTCACTGCAAGTGCAAAATGTGGACGCCAAATATATGGTATTCACTCTGTTTTTTCCTCTCACAGTCCCAGTCGAATACTCGAATCGACTACACAAAACACACCACGTTTTGGTATTGTATCCAGTTGAATTGAACCAAATGCTTGAACTCGAGCCACTTTTTGGAGTTAACCAAAGTACTCATTTAGTGTGGTGTATTACGATCTGAACCATCTTGTCTTGAGAACCTAGATATCTACTGACCCGTTCCGTCCTCCAAATGCGTTATGTCCGATTACGGCGGCAGCGAGTACAACAAAATACGTTTCAACTTAAACAGTGAACTTGAACTGATTCTGATTTATCCCGGTCACCCGGAGGAAGCAGCTAGGATGAAGTTAAATGATCTGTGAAATTGACGGTGTACACATCCATTAGCAGCTGCTAGAAAAAAACTGGGAACACATCAAAATGCTGTTTATCAGGTCATCCGCGTTGGCGTCTGCTATGAACAACTTGTAGGTATGCGTTCCATGGCTTGTCTCGGCAGTACCGCCAACAGAAACTGAAATTCACAAACTGATCCATTTTGGTGAAAACCCTTCTTGAGCATCAATCTCGCCTCCTTTTCTAACTGGTCATTGCTGGAAATATCCATACTGATAGTTTGGTGGGCCATCGACCTGTTTTGATTCTTAAATTTAAATCCAACATTATTTTGCATTTCTTCACGTACTTCTGTGCTCAAACCGTTCCATTCTAAGGTGAAGCGTGATAAAGTATTTCACGCGTTGGATGGATCTGCAACAGGCGCTCTGAGGTATGCAAGGTTTTCCATTAACGAGTACAACGAAGGACCGCCAGCTTTCAAAAGGAATGAAGTCTGGTTTTCTTTCTTTGCATCCCTTCGTATGCTTCACCATAACTCGAACCTTTCAATCCAGTCTTCAACTTCAGACACACCGGGATGTATGTTCAGATGTTCACTGCTGGGCAGCTCCATGACGCGACGCCTATTGTAGTATTTACAATACCCAAATTGACAGAACGCATTGAAGTTGCTCCCATCTGGAAATACGCAAACATAAGTAGCAAGAAGAACGAGGCTGTGGAATACCACGTTAATTGTAATGTTGAAATGGTTTTTATAATTATGTTTAATGTGATTCATCATGCAGCCTCAACGCTCAACTCACCATTGAAACAGCTGTACAGTGCTTCCATGTTTTTCAAAGGTGAGTTGAGCGTTCAAGCTGCATGATGAATCATATTATACAAATCTAATCTCCTACTACTCAATTGCAAATTATGTTGAACAGAAGAAAGCAGTTGGTAAACTAGAAGTCGGCACTTCACAAGGGGTTTTGCCGTACCTACCCTCGAAGATCCTCACTGGTTGAGGCTCGTCCGCGTGGGTAGTTACGAAGCTGTACCTGACCGTTTCGCGTGTGATGGTCACTGAATAGCCTCACACACACGCACACACATCCACACCTGCTGATTCGTGCCATTTCAGTTTGCTAGTGCAAGATTGTCTACTAGGTAGCCGCACAGTAGTAAATTTGACATTTCGATCCTTTTAGGGTAATCATGTTTTTGAATCAGCTTTACATTATTTTATTCTAATCGCTGGGATAACAGTGTCTATTCGCACCTAGAATACATAGGTTTCATCACTTGCTGAGGTGACACGATCACTGGGCGATCGTCAAGCAGTAATGCCGATGCTTTTCTGATAACGGTTTCCCTTCCTCAAATATTGATTCCACTGCTCAAGTCTTTTCGCTTACAAATATTTGCCCACGGTCATGTGGCCACTATTATGAATCTTCTGTTTATGGCAAATTAAACATGCACCAGATGTTTGGATCCTGTTTATATGTATTTACCTGTCAACAAATCTGAATTATTGGTGGACAATATCGTGAACACATTATGTATATGTTGTTCATGATGCGTGCTTTTATCGCATTGTCGATGATAAATCAATCTAACTGGAGTGAAAAATAATTTGGATTTTTCATAGGTTTGGCTGGGAATGCAGAAAATCCTCTGAACTCAAAAGCTGTATGGGATACAGATCGTTTAGTGAGTAAGGAAAATGATAACTTACCATCGCAATTTCCCCTTTAAACATGTACACATAATCCATTGCGGAGAGATGTCTTCGATACACCGAGCATTCTACTGTATTCCTTTATAAAATGTCTTCAGGCCATGACAAACTGAAGAAAGGCGCATTTACAACTAGATAAATGAGTGAGATGTTATTCCAGATATATCTGAAATTTGACACCATGACTTTCTTGGTGCTGTTGAAAATGGTATGAGGAATAGTACGTTTTTTATGGAAAATGAAAGTTAGCGTTACTGTTAGGCACAATATTTCGCCACATATTCCTAAGGATAACGGCAGTAAGTGAGAAATTCATAGTTGACTTGCTGTCAGTCTGGAATGCTGATACTGCATGCAAAACAATGAGATGTGTGGAGAGGGAATAATATCTTCATGAAACCCAATACAACATTGTCTCAATAAATGAGAGATCTAAAAACTCCCAAACCTTGCCAAAGAATTCATATGAACTAAGATGCTCATTCCATACAATAGCTACGTCAGCCATCTAATAAACGGTAGTTGGTTTCACCATGAATATAGATGTTTTCACCCGAATTCTGTATAAATCCAGTTGATTTTACAGGAGTATATAAACCCGGGTATGGTTACAAGATTGTAATAAAATTCCATTTTGAAATCACAAAATGGAGAAAGTTTACAGATTAGCACCACAAATTCTACAAAATCGGAGGTTTTTACTAATTCAAACGCGAAACATTATTTACAATGTTATTGAATTACAACTGTCTTTAGATGCCATAGTGCTTTCTCATCGTTTTACCTGTGAATAAGAAATACACAGTACCGAAAAGCATGCGGAATGCGGTGTTTGTATTTGTCCCAATTGGTTTTCTCTCAAATGTGAACGTTACCTTGAAGGAATAACATTGGCTATCCAAATAGCTAACCCTGAGCGCTGCATCTTACCGGCGAAGCATAAGTAATCTCCCTGGTGATTGTAATCATCAGTACAAGTTCTGAGTCAACCAGTTAAGTAATGCACGAAAGTTCCGGAGTGACACCTTTTATTCATGCTAAACTATTTATATTTCAAATAATGTTCACAAAGTTGTTGTACATCATTGCGATTGCAATTTTCCCTTGAAGGCGTGAATTTATTTCACCAGCTCTCCACTATTTTCCCTCTGTCTTTCTGCTGGTTTATTGAAGAAGATTTTGAAATCCTTCTTCGAGTTTTGTTTACCACTAGTTGGGTATCGTCCATACCCTTGACTGAATTATCTGCTAAGCTGTGCGAATTGCACCCGACCAGATATGAAAAGTTCCTTTATGAAGTACTTGCAAACAACACTCACCCTTTAGATATTGATCTATCTAAGTGTAAATATCTCGCATCTACGCTTTGGTCCTTTCGTTCTTTACCCTGTCGCATTACCATCCAAAGAAACATTTATTTTCTTTATCTGGCCGAAATCCTAGGAACCCGGGAGAGAGTATCAGTTGAAGTTGCTGATCAGTTTATAATCAAGATACTCCCAATAACCTGGACCAAATAAATATCATCAAGTGGTTTTTCAGTTAACTGGTAAAGAGTATTTCCCACATACCATCGAATAACAGGATTTATTCTTCAGTGTAAACGACCAACTCACAATTGAAAATCACGTAAGCTTTTCAAGGCTGGACTATCTATTTTAGCAATTATCAGCAGCGTGTATCAACTGAGTGCGAAAAGGGATTGTTACTCGGGAAGAAAGAAAATCAGTTACATATGGGGAACAATTTGCTGTCTGAATCTAGTCTTCGTGGCTCACTTCTTGTTCACGCTGAATCATAATGCACCTGTTGGTCACCATTTGTGGATGATACGAGGTGTTCATCCGCACAGAGGCTTATAGAAAATGGAGGCAATATGTACAGATCAAATAGATTTGTTTCTTTTGTATAAACCCCTATATTGCTCATCGGCTTGAATCAGTGTTCACCACGTGCAACCGATCACCGGCACGAACTCACAGTCCAGAACACCATATCTAGAAACCACTTGCCACCTTTCGGCAATAACTACGGTCAGACATAGTGCTTACTTTCTTGTGATTGGGACTGGACTCGTCCAGATGTCGCTCCTTTTCCCGGGCAAAGGAACCCTCGGAAATCTAGCGTGATAGGTGGAGCAAAAGGAGAGAGAATATTTGTAATGTAACGACTGGTTTCAACTGAGAGGATATCTTTCAAGTCTAACTCATTAGTAATGATTTGAGAAAAGAATTACGTGGGTCTGAGGAACACTTAAATAAATTCGAAAGTTACACTATTATTTATCGAAGCTGAGATTACTGCGGAGTGCATCAAAAAAATGATACGCCTGATGATGCTTTACGAGGACCAGATCCATAACCAAAAGCAATTTCATTTACAAGATTGACCTCATGTGTTATCCAGCTGCATACATCGGACAAAAAAGCATGCAATTGAAAGTGGGGCCTCTGGAACATTAGGGGAAAGAAAAATACAGGCCCACTGAAAGAAAACCCTTTTATTTGCACATTTCGCAACTACTAGCGAATCTTTGGAGGATTGGTGTTACGTTACTTGTCTGACTGTTCCTTGAACTCCGTCAAGCACACACAAACCTCGGGTCATCCGGTCAACCCTGCATTGGAAAACACCATATTCGGGTTTCGTTCTTCTTAGCGCTTATCGGTGGTGCACTTCTAAACGAACTTACCTTGTTCGATCTGATCACTTTGGGCGGGAACGGGATAGAGCGGTGATTACACAAACGCCTACCTGGTGAAAAGGCCCGGGTTCAAATCTTTGGTATCGTGATGGACATGCATTATTGAAGAACTCATTCACGAATGAAACTGAAGAATGATATTTCCGAGTACAAGGGTCATTGGATGACCTGAGGTTCGTGCGTGAGATTGAAGTCCGAAGGAGAGTCCGATGAATTAGCATAATCCTACTGTAGCTTGAACCGGCAATGGCAGGCCACGCCATATCTGAAAATCACACCATCGACTATGACAGCAGATGGATCTAGAACTGAGCGCCAGTATGCCGAAGCCTAGGCGACTATCACCCACCCATAAGTGGAACGATGAGGCAGAGATTTCAGGCATATGGAAGGTACTTGTATAACTGGTCGATATACGTCCCAAATATCACAAGACATTGTTGAAATCAACTGACCCCCCCACCTCAGATGAAACAGGAATCCACCCACCTTTGGCATACATGTATGTACAAACGGAAGCGCCGTTTTATAAAAAATAGCTTCAGATTATTACCTATAGATAGCGCGATTGTAGACTGGTCATGAGAAAAGTAACCGGAACATCGGCGGATTACCGTGCTACTCTATTTTTAGTAATACTGGTATGAAACTTTATCTGGATGACAGGACAAAATCACCCCGGAAACACAGAACCGATTTGGTTGTTGTTTCCGCTCATCAGGTGTGCGGACGCTGTACTCTCCTGCCCAGACATCCTTATAATTAGGCATTCCACGATAAGTTCAGCATGTTAGCCTCATTCAAATCATTATTATATTTTGGTTGATTGAAAAAGTACCTAGGCAACAAAGGAGGCAACGATTGAGTTAGAATAAATGTAGATTTTTGAACAAACTTATTCCGGTTGGAATTTCCGCCGCAACAAATGAAGCTCGGTGGTTGCATTTCAGAACTTCTTAGTTTCGCACCGTTCCTTCAGCTTTACGTATCTGAATTCAAACGTTATTGAGAAATGAGCAAGCCGTTACTTCAGCAAGAAAGTAACCACTTTTGCCTGTGTTCAATCTTTCTTCGTCATCAAGCAAAACAGTATAAAAAGGCAGAATGAGGGCATAGGTGTGCAGGGGCGATGTTTTATTTGAGCACTAGCATTATTGGATAGCAGTTAGAGAAGTGTAGTAAGTTTCAGCCCGTGTGAAGTTTTTGCTTCTAACACTGATCCGACCGCTTGTGTTCAAATAAACTGTCAACATTATCGACTAATAACCAGATGGAAGTAATTAGCGAACTTAGTTTAGCTGCTATTTTCCCCAGCTGATAAACGCAAATAAAATTGTGATGGGTTTGGTTCGTGGCATTTTGATGAATACCTTTTGCAGTTCATAGAATCACCATAAAACCAATACTTTATGTTGTATATATTCCAGTCACAGCATGTCATTACGTTCTTACACATATGTATATGCCCCTGAGAATTTTCGTCAGTCCTCATTAATAAAAAGATTAATTTCCTAACAGCATGTACCTTCGACGATGTAGAGGTTTTCAGAACACATTTTTAGCTAATTTGTTCCATTTGCTTTGTACACCACCCGCATTTGCGTGAATGAGTTTCCAGGGGGCAATGTTAGTCAACAAGAGACTGTCAAAAGGAGCATTCGACCGATCGTGTCGGGTTCCTAACCGGGGACTTGAATAAAAATGCTCTTAAGAATAAACCTAGTCTCAGTATCGGTACTTGAACACTCGTTCGGGATGCACTATGATGGACACACTGTAAGTGTTAGTTTATGCGACAGACCAAAACAAGTAGTCCATTGTAATGAATAAAATAACCTGCTGGTTTAATTACCGGATATTAGTCTGATGTCTTTCACTGCAAGCAGTTACTCGGACGTCGATAGGTATCCATTTTTATACACTTCTTAATAATGTCTGCAATATATGAGTATTCAAAGCAGATATTCATACTGATAAAAGTGCAGTATTCTGTTATAAAAGCAGTCCTTCGTGTGTCCATTATCAGAACAATCTTTCTCTATCTGACTTTTAGGAATTGGACGTTCCTTAGTATTTTACCTTGATAACAAATTGCGTGATATTCAGCTGATTGCAGTGCCCTCCTATGTCACAGATTGGACTGGATCCAGGTAGCTTGAATAAAATCGGGAACAATTCTGTGAGGTTGAATTCCTCTTTCTTCTATCTTGTGTCGTTCGAAGCGCTTGCAGCCTGAGACCCCGTGGGCAGAATTGCCTAACCACCGAATAATTGGAGTATACTCTGGAACAATAGTGCAAAACCCCGAGCATTCACTTTGGCTGTGACTCGAAAAATATTCGCGAGAAGTTCAAACATTGACTCGGAGGATCGTTGTGTTTGGTCGCATTTTCCATGAGAATTTGAAAATAAGGACAAAAGTGAGGATGGCGACTTCAACAAATTTTTGTGACTTGCTCTGTTTCGACTAAAACCTGGATGTCCACAAAAATAGTTTTCTCTGAATGATTTGAATATGCACATACTAAAGTCATAGTGCATTCTGTGTAGACAGTCAGAATACATACTCAGTGGTGTGAAGAGCAAATTGTAACTTATTTTGAATTGGTTGACAGAATCATGAATTTGGGAAACGGTACAGACGGCGCTCGTAAAGTATTAGCTCAAATCAGCGTAAGCTCTACGTAGGCGAAGATGGCTTCCCGGCACGCGTTCGATCCTCACGGGAGGCATACCTCTACCATTGAGATCAGATCTACAACTCTTCACTGCCTCAAAGATTATTTAAAGTGCCTGATAAAAGGAAAATATACTTTCAGAATGGGCAGTTTTGTAGGTTATGGATTCATTGGTTGCGTATGGTGTCGTTGTTGCGAATTTATATCTTCATTATTGGGCGAATAATAGAATTACTAGTGGATTTCTGGTGGAGGCGAAACATGTTCGCAAAATAAAAAATAAGTTAACCCTAATTAACCTGAACTTTTTAGATTTTCTTACAGTTGCGTCACATGTACCTCCGTGGCAAATGTTTCAAGTAATGTATATGCAAGCGGACTGACAACTTTTCCAACCGTCGAACTGAATATGAAAACAAATACTAATCAATTTTCAATTCTATCTTCGGAATTGTTCGTTAATTGTTCTGAGTTTCGCCACTCCATTGGTGGAATTATTTGTCTTTGTTGTTGATAACTTGTTTGAATACCACGATATCATAAGGAACCACTGTAACGAAAAACTCGAGACATGCCTATCCACCGGGAACGTGTTTGATGAGTAGATCCTTTATGTGTGATAAATTTCTGGTTATTGAACACTGATAATATCCAATGGAAATCGGGTCATTCTTATACCAGCCACTACATGCCTAATGGTAAAACTGGTCACAAGGGGAAACTGAAGTAATCATGCTTCTAAGAAGATCATCCACGGCAAATCCATTTCAGAGCACAATTGCAGGTTTTCCGTAAGGAAAGGACGTTATATCTGGAATTTCAGGTGAAGCAATACGAATACGGAGAAAAGTCACCAAATATCATCTCAAATCCAACATATTCATTTTAAGCTTTAGATATTTGGTGTTCGATTCGTAAATTGTTGCAGGAACTACCCTGATTAATTGCGCTGCAATCTGGCAGAAACTTAGTTTCACTAGCTTTGCGAACAATATAGGTTGTACATGGCTTTGGGCAGCAGAACAATCTCCAATCGAATAAACGTGTTTATCGTGATTTTGTGGTTCTACATATTGCAATACACATAAACAGATAAAAACTGAAGATGAGCAACCGAGATCAACAGTAAAGAGATTTATCCGCTAAGTCGGGACTTTGCAGTAATAAACAGGACTCATACGCAGCTGTCGTGCAGCACTGCACGGTACAGATTATACTTCAAAAGGCTTTAGAGCTGGCGTGAAACGATAGCTCCAGTCACAGAACAAAAAAATATTCTCTAATTTGAATGCACGACGGAGTTACCAATGTCAATGTACAATTTTGTAGCAGTTAGAAGGCGACAGAGTAACCATTATCAATGTGAACCGATAGAACTTTCAACAGGTTTATCTGTGCCTCAGGTATGCTTTGTAGCCTAACGGTTTAGTGCATTGATGCCCGGTACGTGATCATCAGTATTCGAGGTCCATGATACACGTGAACGCTACTAATACGTGGTACAGGTGAGAATGCCATCAGATCGAAACATACCGAGAACAATTCACAGGTAATCTGATTCACAGGTAAATTCTACAGAATCTATAGGGCAGGAAATCCTACCGATAGAAACGTTTTAAAACTGTCATTTCAACATAGAATGTACAGGCTTGCTGTGTGGTTGAAGTTGCGAAAATCACTCCATTAACCAAATCATGTGGTGAATACTTTCCATTAGGTACAGAGGAGGTGCAACAGACTAGTAATGACTCATGCGTAATTCCATCACCGGAATAATGTCAGCCACTTTTATACACCATTGGATAAGACCTATGGAGGCTTCTCAAGAGATTTGAAGTGTTTTTATGGAATCGAGCATAATAGGGTCCAATCTGGTAAAAGATGATTAGCGAATTTTGATCTTGTCCACTCAATTTCACTGTACTTAAAACATCGTGCCATTGAAAAATGCGAAAATCTGTGCAGCAAGCAAGTGTTCCAAGCTCATCTTGATCGTCATTTATGCAAACACGTTTGAAGTGCTCAGGAAATACACGGAGTCGGTGAAACGTTTGTTTAAAGTCCGCTGTGTGGGAAGTAACTAAAGTTCTATTTCTATGACATGGTTTTTCATGCGGTATTCACAATCGGCTCACTACGGGAAGCCACAGGAGCAATAGTTCGTCCTTTCAGAATCATCAACAGTGCGCTTCCAGTGGAGCTCGAAACCAATGTGAAAGATTTTGAATCGAACACTCAACAACCACGGTTTCCGGGCTCATCGGTTCGTCTAACTCACACATTACATCAGATAGTACCCTTTTGACACCGGTTCTGAATAGTAGCAACCCGTTTCCAGCACTGCGACGTACTCATCTAAAGTATGTCTGATCTGTATGGACCTTAGCACAATAAAACACTTCGTTATGAGAAGCCTGCAGATGCTGGCTGATAAAGGCGTAAAGGTAGTAGGAGATTAGATTTGTATACTGTAATTCATCATGCAATATTACTAATGAGTTAGGTTTTGATTTTGCGTGGTGTACAACTGTCAGGTTTGCTCACGGTACACTCTTGCATGCGAAGAGTCTGCGTGGATATCGAACCAATATTTAGTTCAAAACGGCATCGTAGATGTTAGATTTGCACGAGATTCAGAAAACCCATAGCAGCTTAAAAGGGTGTGGGGATTCTATGATGGACTAGTTGATCGAAACATGGATTGAGGTAATTTTCACGGCTGAATGCTGACTTCGCCGGGGGTATCAGGTGCAACATATGTAGTGACGAGAACGGTAACCCTTGCTGAGTCTCCCACTATATCAGTTCTTTTGTGACAAGGGAAGCATACAAGTGATTACCTAATCTGCACGGTTCCTTGAGTTCTTTGAATATAAATTTTCTTTTTAAGGTACCAACCACTTGAATATATTGCAGACGCTTTCAAAATTTTGTGAACAGTGACATAGTGTAGAAGCCACCAACAAGCACAGTAATTTATTGGATACAAAGAGCCCCGAAGAAACAGACATCCATTGAAATACTGAAAGCAATCGAAAATACACGAATGAGCCATAATAGAATGAAATATAAACATTTAAATTCATACACACTCGAAATCGCTAGGTTAAGACAGAACTCATCTCTAAATAATGAAGGACAGTGCAGTGAAAATAATAATAAAGGTGGTATTTGAAGGCCAAGTCAAAAAAGACCGAAATCTAAGCAAAGTCTTACTCCAGTTTAAGGCGAAATTGCGCCGATTGGCTTCATAGTGCTAAGTTCCTAAAGGATGCATTGTGATTCTAGTTGATAAGCAAATGAAAAGGCTCAGTTTTGTAAGCTTGACTCATAAAGACACTATATAATTCAATCTAAATCCCAGAAGTACAGGTGCTAGTCTTCCAAGACAGTGGGTCGGGCCCGTGGCCACCAGGTATTTAGGCTTCATAAATGCAAGTCATCAGCATTATCATATTCTTCATTACTTTCAGGAGTGAATCCCTGCAACTAAATTACACGTTACTGACTTTCAATAAAATTTAGTCGTTTGACGATTGTATTGTCTTTTGCGTCCTAAGGAACTAGCATGGGTGAAAAGTCCACTTTAAGGACCAGGTGGTGATTCTTTTAAAGTTTTTTCGTCGGTTACCGTCTTCAATTTTCAGAACGAGGACACATGGTCTCAGTTAAGTAATTTTGCTAGGGGCACTATGGGATAATTCGTGAATGACAGGAAAACACCATCTAGGAGGTGCATCAATCTCAGTCGGATTCAAATACACGCATATATTTTTGAGACCATAGAACAATGAAGTGCAAAATCCTGTCGGTGTATTCGATGCGAATGGCCAACGAGAGCCCATTGATGAACAGGTGGATTGAAGCATTGACTTAACAGGCCGGAGAGCAGATGTTTGAATTATGCCATCAATTTTTATATGGTGTGATTGATCACGTAATAGGAGTGTTTAACGCACCATGGAAAACCTTGCAGGCAATGTGCAGCTGTTGAATCTTTTTATAGAATCGCCAGCCATGGGCATCCACCGAACTCGCTCTGAGAATTGAACAACGAGCTGATTGATTGTGAGCCAGAAAAACCATCAGGATATTCCGACTATCATTTATTGGTCCATTGGTCTTGTGAACTTCACTTTACATGTATATATATATATAATTATAGAAAGTAATATGTCAACGTGTGGAAAAAAATTCCTAGGAACCATTCTATATATATATATATATATATATATATATATATATATATATATATATATATATATATATATATATATATATATATATATATATATATATATATATATATATGTATTGCGTACAGCCCTATTTCGCCAACGGCTTGGAATGTTGCCAGAGACTTTCCTGGTCAGAAATGGATTCTTTTCCTAAAGGGCACTCTTGTGGGTAAATAGTACAACAAATGCATCAGATATAACACAGAGCTTAGCTAATATACACATATGGATAGTAGAAAATTGGGTTGGTAAATTGTGACTTGTCGTGCAGTTTCAACAGTGAGTTGAGTTCTGATGTTGACTAATAAATCACTCCAGATTATCAGAATTTCCAACGAATGCAGCGTGTGTACAGAGGATCTACTTTGATAGTCACCCAGTTCTTGGCTGAAAGGGCCAGATTGCCGACTAAAACATGTGCGTCGTGGGCTGTCGAGGCTCAAATCATCAGTATTCAAAAAAAATCAATCGTTGAAAGTAGCAGATAATCAGTCAGACGGAAAGAGTAACGGCCATTGCCATCTGCCGCAGCTATTGCAATCTCTATATATTTTTGCAATCCATCGTAGTTTCTCTGGCTCAAATTCAGCTGATGTTTCAGGCATTTTCATGCCTCATCTTGAATGGAATCCAAATGAATCGAACTTCGAGCTTCTAACGGCGCAAATAACGATGTATTTCTTCATCGTGTCTGTGTATTTCTGT
The DNA here is from genome assembly GCA_948099385.1 of Fasciola hepatica. Lineage (NCBI taxonomy): Eukaryota > Metazoa > Platyhelminthes > Trematoda > Plagiorchiida > Fasciolidae > Fasciola > Fasciola hepatica. The sequence goes on along the minus strand of CANUEZ040000240.1, from coordinate 325,054 downwards.
TTGTTGAATCTTGGGTAGTATTAGTAGCCTTAGATTGAGCCAGCATTTTTCCTGTTCTGGATCCTGGGCATTTTACTCTAATGAGGAGGGTTGAGCTTGGTGAAAAGCCGAGTCATCCTAGTGAAAAAAAATGATAACATTGAAATTAGGCTTTGTATAAGTGTTTTGGTTTTAAAGCGTGCAAACGTTCTGATTACCGTATTTTGTTGCCTCTTTCGGCTTGGTGTGCGAAGTTTGAAAGCAGCTAAGTCAAGAGAAGGCTTGTGTCAAATAGTCGTGTATTTACTCGACGCTTTCTCGACTTTGCCACCTATACCGAGAGTTACAGGTTTTCGGTCAAGCCTCATTGTAGCAACTGGTATGCATTTAGGATCAGTTTGTAAAGAGTGAATAGCAAGACGATAAGAAATTCTGCCTCAGGGTAAATCATATTCCGCAGCTGCTCACATAGCAGAAAAGGGCATTTCTTTGGAAGCCCTAAACTGAGTCGCATAGATTAACCGAATACTCGGTTACCTGAGTACGTAGATCTTCACTGGAAAAGGCACGTGACATTTTGAAGGATATTTCTCAGATAATTTTACGTCAGTTCGTGTTGATCGAATAATCATCTTGATTGCAAATTCCATAATATTCTTATTCTATTGTACTTTGCAACTGTTCGCCAAACAAATCCCATTCACTGGCTTTCATTTACTCACTGTATGTACCACGATTTTGTTGCAATATTCTCATATTATATTTGTTCCAATTTTCCGTATTATTTAAAAGCCAAGACTTGATTCCCAAGTCGCTGATCAATTTGTTGTGGAAAATCATACTGGTAATCTTGCACTGACGGAGGTGGTTTTAATTCCTATCCCCTAGCGGAAAACTCACCCGGAAAAAATAGAAGTGAACAGTACGCCGGAACGAGACCTTAATGTGTTGCGACGAATTGTGTGCTTCCTTGATTGTAAAGGCTACGCTGCAGTTTCTGTCGAAGGTGGAAGAAATTTTCATATTTTATTGAGCAGATATTGCTCGCCTAAGCTTGACAGCCCCCGGCCTAGAGAAAGTTACCCCGTCCAAATACCACTCGCTCTAATGGTTGCATGGGGCCGAAGACCGCATTTGCAATAAGGTTTATTAGTAGAGCACAAGCGGATACAAAATAAAATAAGTAGAACGATCAGTTCTCAAGTGGTAGACCAGAAAAAGTTCTTTCGTGGATGAATCATATACGTGCAACATATATCTATGATTTATCGTAGAAATGTCGATAAAAATATTACCTCAGTATGCGTGCATAGCCAATACTTGAATGAGTTCTTTGCTATCAATCGCAAGTAAAATCTGTTTCACATGTGATTATTGCAGTGTGCCTGGTTTATCGTGGAACAACATAGTTCTGTATTCATCGGAGTGAAAGTACCAACAATCGGAACCAACAACAACAACGACAACAACCAAAACAAGCCCTTATGAAACCCCTCTCCCAGAAACCCTCTGTTCAGAAATGAGGAGTATCCAACGCAGATGGATGTATCAGGTTACTGAGAACAATCATTCTGGACATCTGGAAAAATGTGACGGATGACCCAGGTGAGGAAGCACACAGGTAACCAGGTGACATTTGTTTTCTCCAGACGCAACAACAATTTAGCGTGCAGTTTGAGTACATTCGTCACACGAGCACTTCTCACAATTCAATTCGGATAGGTAGGGATAGCGGAAAACTATTGTTGTTTGTGTCCTTCGAGACTGTTTAGCACCTCAGCCAATTTCTTTAGACGGATAGATAAATGGAACATCAGGCAGCCACAGTAAAGCGGGAGGAAGAAATAACTTTTATGCTCTCATTACCAAAGTGATGAAGAATGTTGTCGCGTACACATTGGGAATAATTATTTGATGGACGTTAGTCCTGATACAATCTTACTCAAAACTGAATAAGTGATTTATGGTGCTTGATCAGTGGAGTTTATTTACGGGAAATAAATTTTCGATATTATCCACGGTTTATTCGTTTTTTATCAGTGTTAGTGAGATAAAAGGTTGATTTGGTAAATTCCCAGTATTCGGAGGTGTACAGCTCTTGTTTCAAGCTTCAACAGTACTATCATCAATTCGCACACAAGGTAGTTGACAAACTATCAGATTTCCTGAGCCGGATAGTGGTCAGTATCAGGAAGTCGGGATTCATTCACCTTTGTATAGACCAAAGTTCCCAAATTCCTCTCCCTGATTTGAACGATGTTGATTATCGGTAATCCTTGATAGTCTGTGCACCTATTTTCACGAGGTTCGATTTATTCGCATCATTCTGACAATTTGAAAGAAACGACAAGCCACATGTCTTAACCCGTTCGGACGAGTTGCTGGCGCCATGCGCCTTTCGAGCAAACGTTTCTTGAATCATTTGATTCTAGTATTGGTAACCCGAAGGACGTAATTTTTGTCACGAACAACGTACTGTTTACTGGAAAAAGACCAAATGTCAGTAACAAAAATCTGATAAATCTAGTGAGCACTTTATTTAATAAGCAAAGCGGTTAAATAAATACAAATTTGAATAATGTATACCATCATTTCGCTTTTATGGTCACTCTCTAATGGAAAGGAGAATAGTGACCCACCTGGAGTATAGAAAAGCCATCCAAAACGTGTCAGCCATTTAAGACAAAGAAGGAACTTCTAGCCTTAGGAGTAAAGCCGTCTCACCGAGTTCATGCTGAACAGCTCGCACACAAAAAGGCTGCATGGCATTGGGATCCACAGCAAAGAAGAGTGTGACATTGTTCGCTTAATATTTTAATTGTTCGAAAGAGCGATTAATTACAAACTTGGTTTTATTGGTAACCGGTAACAGCTATGGAATCTTATTCTGTAGTGGTACCTGGAAAGGGGCTAAGTCTGATATGACAGTTACTGGCGACATTGCGTGCTGACACAGTGAAAAACAAACTCGAGAATCTTATTATTTGGTGGTATTTCTAGATCAATATTAGCTGTATTTGAGAATATTTACAAGTATGTTCATTTATTTTAAGTACTTCAGCTCACTTTTGATCTGGGATTACTATAGCCGATCAAGATCAGTTTACAAGCAGGTGACCGTCGTTTTCTTGTTCATGTTAATTCTCTCGAAATAAAAGGTCCTGCTGTGAAGATTCTCCATGGGTAGGACAAAACAACACGGTACTCTTCGTCCAGTCCGTAATCTCCATGATTGCAATAGCCTCCCTTCAGGAAATATTTGTAATGTGTAAGATAACGTTCTCCTTAGGAAACCTGTCATAATGCTATAAACATCCCAGAACAAACACTTCCATGAAAAGTATACTGGCCACACGCTGCCCTTCGAAAGAAAAATCGTTGGGGTAAAATGGTATACGTATTTGTTTTAAAAATATGCTATCAGTTTTCAGGCTCGTTATCATACTTGATTTTGTAGCATACTGCGAGGTCCTCCACTCGAAACTATAGAGTGTGGTTTCTGGGTTTCCCTCATATTACATCGGGCCTTTGAAATTACTGGGCATGCTCCTCCTACCGCACTGGTGCACTTTTTGACTGAGTCTTATCCAGGTCAATCAGCGAGACTTCAGCTTTGTCAGACAGTCAGTGTGGTCGAGATGTTAAAATAGGGTAATATTTCTCTATCAATTTTTACGATCGTTGAGGTGGCGCTTCTCCCGTTTAGCTCACGAATCATAATCCGTTTTTTTAGGGTCATCTAGTTCACACGAACCATTTTGGTTAAATTTATTCGAACGGCATGTTTGAAAGACATTTTAGCAAGCTCAGCCAGAACATGATACCACGTGTGGAGTAGTTTTTTCGACTAGCTCACTCCCGGAATGAAATTCCTAGCAGCTTGAAACAATCTGAGAGATCCCGGGTAAAGGTTCATTCTAAGGTTGGGTCTACTGTATTACAATCATTTTCTCAGCGTCTGTCCGAGGGCAACCTCGCTAACTCGCGGTGTCAATTTTTCATCATACAAATAATGAAGCAATTAAAACTCAGTTTCTTTTCCTTCCATCCACCTCAGTCCTGCAGGACTTTATCGACGGTATTGAGTTCTTTATTCATAGTTCCAGTTAACATCAGATTGCCTCCTGGAAACAGAACCCTGGTCTGGATGCCGTCCACCTGCTTATCCATCCAATGGGGCCATCAATTGATTAGAAGTAAAAACGCACTCACACACTTTTCTCGGTTAACAAGACTGCTTCTTATTTTCTCACTCGAGAAAGTGTGCCACCGTCTTCAGGCAGCAAGACATTTCTCCGAATCTCTCCATGAGGCTAAGTGAACGTTTCACCGACCAGTCCCGTTTCACGTTCCTTGTGAACCATATGTGCATTAGGATCCTTGTTAGCACAGGTTTATAGTAAACGAACATAGTATCCCCGTTTCGGCCCACCTGCCGGAAAATTTGGAGATACGGTAAGAGACAAAGTGATAAGAATTGTACAAGATATCATCCTCAATTATAGTACTGCATAACCGTGCATTGCTGAAAAATATTTCAGGTTCAAACTTGCGAAAATCAAAGGAGCTGAGGAGTTTACTGAAGCCAGGCAGTGGGTTATGATATTTCCGAAATCCTGACTTAAATACACTGTGACTGCTACAGCTTCCACCATGGTGAACAACCGGCAGTGCCATATCTTTGTACGACCCCGAACTGCAACATCCCTAGCTGGAATGGTTTCACCCACTGAATTATGTTTATTCTTTTGTATTTTACTTTTTACCCGTTCTTCACGCATGTACGGACTTATAAGTGGTCCCGGATAGCAGTTTTATGATAATTCTCAAATATACCCAGATTCTTGGTCTGTCAGCGAGCGATGAAGAATGAACATCTTACACCTGTCATCAAAAATACCACACGCAGAGGCTGGAATTAATTACCTCTCACACAGACACAGTAGTACAAGTCGTGGCTTGGTCGGGGTACCTCACTACGTGCAAACTAATCAAAGCTTAGTTGAAGCCGGAAAACCGGAATAATTTAAGGTTTCGTCGGGCCCCTTACATACTGGTCTCAATTTCCATTTCTCCAGGTAAACGAGCTAGGCTACATTGTATTCATCAAAATAATTCATGGTCTCATACATGGAGTGATCTCGGTACGATCGAGGTGTTACCAATCGACGTAGGATGAATTGTGCGTTTCCAAAGTTCAGACAATAATGAAAATGCAGTGGTATTGGAAGCAATCGATCCTAACCTGATCAGTGCATACTGTGGAACTCAAATCGGTTTTTTCTTTTTCTAGGCATTATTTGTTATGGACCCTAGGCTGGATGAGAAACCTGAATACGTCTTGTCATACGAATCTGGTTGCAATTCGTCGGCTTTATTTCATGAATTCAGACGTTTACTCTGCGAGAAGCAGAAACCCGCACGGTATTCATGAAGACTATTTCGACCGATCGTAGGCGTTGTTCAGCAATCCATAGATCGCCAGTAAATGAACGAATGAAAATCGTATGCAAAACACTGTTCAAGCAAAATTCTCTGATTTCCACTGAGAAGCTGGAGTAGAAACTATTTCATAAACTGGTCATTTAAGTTTGAAGCACCATCTAGATATACATTCTGTAGTGCTCCACCCGAGCAGATCTGCAAAATATAATTCTTTATAGGACCAATCCCCACCCAGCGCAATTCCGCATCCATTGTAGCATCCGTCGAACAAACGATTAGTGATCCAACCATTTCTTTGTTGCTCCCCTCATTTTCATCCCATTGTTTTGCTACCTCTTTCGTGACTCTGTCTTTTTCAATTTTTTTAGTGTCATACACATCATAGTGGTTGCTTACTTATTGGCATAAACTTGACCTCGCATTATTATTTGCTCAACCAGCTGTTTGGGCTTCGATTGTTGAAACTGCACACCCGGTCAGGCTGAATTACTCCGTGATCGATAGCTTTCGACATAAGCACTTCTACCTACCTCGACCATTTACCCTCGATAGCACCGTATATTTGCTCCAAATGCATCTTTGTTGCCGACTGGATGCACCTTCACTCTGTTCGTACCAACAAGTTCTAATTACAAGCAACGGTATTCAACACGGATCAACAATAACTTCACAGTGTTGCTAGTGACGGAGAGTATAGCCCTGAAACTAGACCTGAAAGGAGTTCGATCTTATGAAAGCCACCATCGGTAACTGTAAACCGATTTACTTGTAGTGAGAATCGTGTCAGTTACAGCGTGACGTTGAGGATGAAGAAGAAACTGAAAGACATATATTATGAGAAGCAAGCATAATGTTTAGTCTTTTCGATCCCGTACTTAAAAGTGTCTTTTTATCTATGATACGACACATGAAAAATACAACGAAATAATTGGGAAGATGTTATTCACAAATAAGTTGGTAATTTGCATAGTTATTGTGAATAATTTCAAAGAAGGCAACGGTCTGCAATGATTGTATCGGTACACACAAGGATAGGGGATAATACGGTCTTGATCGTCATACGTTCACTGTACGCCAGCAGTTTTCCATTCTGGTGGCAGAGTCGTACTTTGATTGACCCGGTAATTTCAGCTCGATGAATAGTTCAAGGTAAATGCCTCACGACCGCTGATGCTGGATTGCTTATCGGTATATTTTTTTTATCCAACTGAAGCATCTCTCTCCGAGTCGAGCACTGTTATGTTCTGTATGTGCCACCGTACTTGCAACTGAACTGGTGAACAACATGTTAAGTGACAAGAGCAGTATGACTGTCAAGTTGTCCGTTGAATCTTCATATGTGTAGTTGAGCCAACAATTATATATGGATGACAGCGGAGCTTGGAAAATGACGTAAATTATTGCAAAATTGATCAGCTTATTGACGAACGGATATAATAACTCACTCCGTTTTGCATCGCTGTCTACTATGACACTCAACGAAGTTTACCGGCAAAGTATTTTCTCGATAAAATCTTCCCGTTGAAGTTGATGAAGAGAAACGTGGGTTGACCAAACTGCATTTGTGGGCAGCCGAATTGAAACTATAAAATCACGTACAATGTCCCCTTTAAATTGCTTTTCTGTAATTGGTTCTTGCTAGTGTGCTGTACCGATGCCTTTTAATTGAAACGACTTAAAAAGGAAAACTAAATTCGGAAACTTTTTCGTGAGACAAAATCATTCAGATGAAGAGAATCGAAAAAAATAATAAAGCTTTTACATATCCGCATCATACAAAATCAATCGGATGAAGTCAACATGTGGCTTGTACAAAAAAACCGTGTTAACTTGGACAGACAACTGGTTTTCGGTCGTTCACTTGTAATTATCAGCTGGTTGAAAAGTTACGGGGTTTCTATTTGCCACGATATCATTCTTTCTCTTCGACTTCGCCTTAAAACCAAAAACGATTACATTCTTTATATAAAAGAACAATGCCTCTTAGGTAATCAATAGGAGTCTGCAATGTAACCTTTTTAGATGAAACGGTCTCCCAAAGTAGTCAGCAGTGTCACGAAGAGGTACTTTGGTAAAATGGGATAAGACAACCTTTCGATGCATCTTAAAATTCCTGATGGTTAAATTGTTACAAAAGCCAGCATGTATGAATGAGTGTCGTAAACACCATGGAGTTAGGCGTTTTGGGATGGGTTCCAGAACATCGGCTGCGGCCAACGTTTGCTTACACGAAATAAGCTGCACTCCTGTGAATCTTTGGATATCCCAGAATGTGGGACGTTTGAGTTCTAGATCTTATTTTCTCATACATTCTTTACTTAATAATCCCGAGTGGCATTAGGGTTTGCAATTGTCTAGCTACCTGCTCTTCCACGAGTATAATGTTCTCCGATGTTCCGTCAACTACTCGACTATGGCTTCCGACAGAATAGTGTTCATTTGGTTCTTATATTCTGTCTATTTCATTATTTCTGCAACAAAATCTTTCTCCACTTGCAGAAACATTGACGCATGGATGTGGTATCCAGCGATGACTTCATTGTTGATACTGCACTGTGAACCATATTCTATAAATCTAATCTCCTACTAACCATTATCATACGGCAGCCGAGCTCTGCAGGATTTCATAGAAAAATGCCATTGTTAAACTCAGGCAATCACAGGGAAGACAATCATCATAGATGTTACGCTCTGTGCCGGAAATGCCCTTCTAGCTTTCAAAGCCAGTTTTTGGGTGCTTTTTATTGTAGTGGATAAGATGCTCGATTCACAGTCATTCTTTCAGGGTCTGAGTCTCAGTAGCGGGGCTCGGTGGATGTGCGCTGCTGATGATTCCTGACAACAGATATACAATGCTTTCCACGCTTTCATCGGTGAGGTGAGCGTTGATACTGCATGATGAATAAATAGGCGTATGCTCATTATCGTATTTAAATAATTTATGTGTTTATATTTGTCCAAACTGAACATACAATCCGGATGCTTCTGTATCTACAAAGTATTATGTTTTCGTTTATGGTAACACTACCTAGGTAACAGACTGCTACTTTGTAATCAGTGGAAAGAATAATTCAAATCACGATGCAATTTTTTTTGAATGCAAGTCTGCGTATTCTACTACCAATTATCATGAAAACACCGACAAAAATAAAAAATACTGCGATTTTATTACGCTATTTCTACCCATCACTAAATTTGTATATTGCAAAATAGCTGTAGACTGAATACTATGTGCAACAGTCTGGATGATGCGCACGTTGCCAGTTCTTATTCAGCGACCAACATTAAAGCCGGTCTGAGTACCAGCAACCCCACCCAACGGCGTTCAATACCTGCTGATTTTTCTCGTGTTTACCTTATCTGGAAAGTTGTGATCAATTTTCGTGGCCAGCTGTAACAAAGCTGGCAATGTTCCTGAACTTTGTAAAAGATGTCATCTGTGTAGCATCTAAAACGTCATAGCAATCGAAGTAAACGGAGCAAGTTTATTTACATTACGAGGGAATGTTTCGGGTTGGGTTACATAACCATACGTATATACAAACTCAGCTTCAAAAGCCTACTTCAGTTAGTATTGAACAGACCATTGGGAAACATAACCGAATAAACGTGAAAATGGATCTGTGTGCATCATGTTGCTTACCTGGAAAGCTGCTAAACATGATGGTATTTATAATCTCATTTCGACGTAGTTGACACCCGATTTATTGAAGCAGTCAGATCTAATTTGAACGAAATTTATTGGCATTTATCTTAAATTAGTTTGCACTGTTTTTCTTTTTATTGCAATTCTTCGCAAGACACTGAATTTTGCTTGCAACATTTCAGGCCATACTACGCTCCCATGCTGCTTGTACGCACCAATGTATTCTGTGAACTGAGTATATCCTAGAAGGTTAGAAACAATATGAATCTTATGGCTTGTATTCATTACTACGGCCGTGAATAACAGCAAGCTATCTGCTATTTACATGTGGACAACGACATCAAACTAATAAAATATGAACTTGATAGAGACAAACTCCATCCTATAAATTTATCCCCTTTGGTTGTGCCGTTTTGTGTTGTTGTAGAAGGTCTTCCTACAATTCACGAAGCTATCTTGTCAAAGTGTTCATTTCGTAGATGGAGGTATGTTATTAGACCAGAGGGGAGTAATCAACCGTCGATTCGGCTAAAAGATATCTTACATTCCATGTATTTTCTTGTCGGTTTCTTAGAATAATGTGCATTTCAATCAGAATTACGCGATCCATAAGGCAGCTGCCAGAATTATGGGCTGTTTCAAAGCTGTGGTAATTCGTAATTGTTCCCATAATTTACAGCATAATTTTCAGAACGTTCCCGTTTCCGACAAAAATAAGTTGTAATTTCAAACAGCTGCTTGAAATGCAAGTTGAAACCTATAGATGATACCAACGTTTGAACAGGAGAGTGTTTCGTCGTTGTAAACGTTGCGTTTTAGATTCCTCATTCATTGCCAAGCACATGGCGGAAACACGCGATTCTCCAGAATGGAATGCGTTGCACTGGAGCTTTTTATTATACTGCATCATGCGAGGACGGTATTATGTGACCGATGAATGGCAGACTTACAGAATGGTCGAATATTAGTAATTTTTATATTCATCAGAGTAATATGCATCATTTGTGGTTTCACCAGGAAGCCAGGAAAAACTTTTTCAGGGAAGAGTCGATTATAGTCCACTTTAGTAGGAAGATGCAAAAGCAATACTTACACGTCTAGAAAACACTGTATCATCCGAGAGTTTACTGTAAATGTTTCGGTCTATCAGGCAAAAAACAACTATTGAATAACTTGGAAGGGTTGATCTTGGAATAAAGGTCTATTCGACGTCACCTTGTTATTCGGATGATGGAGGAATACTCATTCTTGAAGAAGAATATAAAAACAAATGGTAGATCAAATAGGCATGGAAAAATGATAATGCATATTGCACGCTCTTATGTGACAGTATTTTCTAAAATCTTTCGGAAACGAAATATGTTTTTTTCACTCATTGGTGTAATTTCTTTGTGACAACTTAGTGATATGGCCAAACAACCAGGACTAGTGACTCGGATGATGGCACTTCCTCGGCTTTGCTTAACAGGAAAAGTCAGAAATGATTAAATGTGTACATATCATTACAAGGAGTGACGAAACAAACTTAAAGGTTTTATCAATAAAAGAGAACGTTTTCTGCACTAAACAACCATTCCTAGTATGCTGTTGTTGCAGTTGACCATTATTTCAAACTTCATTGTGATTGGCTTTGGCTAAATATCGTAACTTAGGCCTAAGGAAACGTTGTTTATGACAAGAACTTGGAGAACAATTTCATTTCAAGGACGTTCATATAGTGGAAATTGTCACTTTGATCTATCACAGCTGACAAAAATGATTACCATCTTATTTCGGGAAGCACAATCTAAGAGTTATTGGGCTGTCAGATAGGACTTTACTCTATGAGGTCTACCCCGCTCGTATGTAACGTACTAGGATTTTGCCTCCCATGTCTACTGGTAAAATTATTCAGGTGGATTCGGCCTTTTACTTAATGTAATCTTTTAAATTGGCCAGTCTTTGGATATAACCAATGGTTCAGATACAACCACGACCAATAAAATTCCTGATTCACCTATTCTAGTGACCGTTTTTGATGTTGAGGAAGTAGGTTAATGGACTTTTATAAAAAGGATTAGAGTTTTTCGTCAGATGATCACATTTTATGCGGGATAATATGGTAATTTTGAAGGTAAAATGTCATTATGAATTCCATAACACCTGGATGACTTCGCATCTATCGTAAAATAAGTCAACCCTTAGTTGCTGAGCCTTCACGTCATTCGTTCTTGCTGTCTGTCACTGTCTTGAGTAAGCTTCTCGATCAAACCATTACTATTTTGAATTCAACTTTGACGAATATGAACGTACAGCGTTAACAGATTTCCTTTTCATCAGGAGGTACTAAGTATTCGATATTCGCGATACAAATCCCAGAAGTACATGCAAAATTTATGCATTATTCAAAAGAGTATTCAAAACGAATCACAGATAAATTCCAACGGTATCGGCCTACTGGTAATCCGCGAATGGGGCATATTCAATGAATAATTTATTGTACTCTTTTGGTAACTAGAGACCGGTTGAATTTGGGTTTTTACAATCGACCTCACTCAAACAGTATTAGCCGTACTACGAATTTCCCAAGTCGGCTTTCCTATTGATAAATTCATGTGCAAATTTAAATGATATTTTTCAGACAGTGCCAAGTTTTATTCATTTTATCTAATGAGGAATCTTTTGCATAACATTTAAACCTGTAGTTGTATGTCTGCATTTCGCTATAGCATACTTGGAACAAAACACACTTCGGTCTTCCTTCATTTTCTCTTCGTTGATGGCGCAACTAGTTTTTGATACTCATCTCTCACATATTTTACTTCGAAATTCTTCCGGTGATTCAATAACGGTAACTCGGTTTTCAAGTAGTACTCAAATGTTTTGGTGACTTAACCATTCCACGACATCCGAATTCTTGTTTCTAACCATGAAATGGAATTACTCAGATTTTCCGCCAGTCATCGGCAACAGAAGAAGAAAACTGAGACACAAAATAAATAACTTTTGTTCTTATGACATTAAGACAGAAGTACAGGGATCCCCCATCTCCAAACCCTCAGAGGGGCAAAAGTCAAGCGCAATATAGATGTCTAATTTTCAACCAAAATTATCTATGGTTTTTCACTAAAATTAAAAATAAATTTTGGACATATATTCCGAAAAATAGGGATTTTACGTTGGAAAACACCGTTGCTGAGATTAAAATTGCAAGCGGGTGAACAGATTGCGTAACGTATTGGTTCTTTCATTGAGTATTCCGCTCAGATGATTTTGGAACAATTTTGACGCCAAGACAAACTTCCATTTTCGGAAAAATAACCTCATCTCCGGTTTGATATAAACTGTTATAGCTGTTTGGATTTTCATTGTTCTTCCTTTACTCCGGGTGATTCATGGCGTTTTTATGAACAGCATTTATGGTCATGCTTTTTACAATTGACAGTTAAAAAAACATGTTCCAAATTATATATTGGACGAAGTTCCCTTGAATCAAGCTCACATATAATCACTCAATAATGAAATGATTGCAATTCGCCTAGTTTTCTGTGAACCAACGTTGGCTTCTAGTGAACGGGATGATAATAACAAATTTGCAAACAACAATGCCAAACAAAAGACTCTGGTAAATTTTCTCTTTTCAGCAAACACCAGTCAACTTTGGGGATCACAATCACTGTGACCGTCTGAAACAAAGTGTAAACTGGACCAGGAAAGGCGTATAAAATCGACCAGTTGGCGTTAGTTTTTTCTGGACAATAATTTAACAAATATGTGAAGTAAATTGTTCTATGCCTAATATTCACAAGGCATTTCTGAGGAGTGAAGTTATCAGAAAATGTTAATTATCTGTCACCATCAGTGTTGTTTTTAGCTTGGCTAACTGCCTTTGGAAGTTATAAAATAAGACAATTTGACTTCCACAGCGAGAGTGACAAAGAAAACAGTTTTAAAATAGCACCAGTTGGCAACATAATACAAACTCTGGTCTCATACGCATGCAAAAAAATGAACAGAAAGAACATTTTCCGTGACGTGACCAGAAGGTGATCAGTTATTTCACATTGATGTAACTTGCTTGCACAAAACCAAAATTCTCCACATCGTCTGCGGATCAATAATTAACAGTTATTTTGTAGGCTGACAAAGTGAAAACGTTCAGCAGAAACCTTGTTATCAGAAACCTTGTTATTTACTGCAGCTGTTCAGGTCACTTTTTTGCCCTTGACGGCTATCATACCCATTGCACATATCCGTGTTCCAAGAAATAGCACTGCAGCTGGTGTCATGATTCTCAGTGAGAACAGCAAGTATCAGAAAACCGAGTATTTACAATTGAGTGTTTTATGTTTTTCAGTCCGGAAGTTTTTCTAAAACCTCAGTCCACTCGATTGGTAGGATTACGCTACAATTGACTAAAAGAAATACCCAGAAAGATCAATGCTCTTTATCCAAGTATAACCAACTAGTATCAAGACAATAAAGATATGCTGCTTAAGTGCTCAACTCAACAGTGAGGAAAAGGAGAGCAATGTAAAACTGTTTCGTTCCTGTTATAAAACCATCAACGGGGCACACCCACCGACTCCTCCCCCCCCCTCAGGGTTGTATTCCATGATAAACGACAGTGAATCTAATACCGTAACCGTAAGACTATCCGAGATGACATGCAATGGTTTACTGAACGTAAACACTACATGATCCAGTCCCTGCTTCCCACCGATCAGTTGGTTTCTACGATGGATAAATTCCCTATCGGATCCTAGGTACCACAGAGAAATTCCGCTGTAAGTAACCTACACAGCGGGGACTTTGTCTATCTATCTTTCCATCTATCAATAAGTTTATATATTTATAACTGTATTTATATAGATATCAATAATGAGATCAGGGATTATGAGATTGTACTTCATCAATCCATATCAAGACTTAAAATATCAACGAAATCCATGAAGGAACTGAACAGCTTGTCCATCAGTATGGAGAATAATCAGCCGTATACATAGATCAAACAATCACTGTGGCTTGGATAGCCTGACAGTTAGAAGTTCGACTCACAATCGTTCACCCCGGGTTTGAGTTCCAATGGGTTGATTCAGTGAACATGCACTGCTGATGATTCTTATTGAGGATGGGACAGGCATAATTTGCTTATATATTTCACAATGATAAGTTGAGAGATGGTACTGTATGATGAGTTATATTCTGTAAATCCATTTTTCTAGTGATCATATACACAACAGGTAATTATCCTTATGTTTTTCAGTTACTGTTGCCGCGGCGTCAACCTGCAATAATCTCCCATTTTTCGGTTACCATTTAGAATCAAAACACTTCTTACTGTTGAAAAATGTCCTCAGTTGCACCACTGAATGGAGTGGTCGTGATAGATTCGTCCACATAAAATGAAATCAGGTAATTCACATAAACATCACGATTGAAATCTATCGATGAAAGCCTTTATGTAATAACTTTTCTTCAGCAATATAAAAAAGTGATTGTCCAATAAGCTAGTAGCCTCTGATGCAAACCAAGTACATAGCTAACCATGTTCTGTCTGTATTTACCTAGTGGAAATACATACCAAGCCTTTTTGAAAAAAGGTTTGCCAATCTGAATCAAACTAACCCCCTTCAGCGAGGCCAAGGCCAAATTTAGAGGAAACCAAATAAAAGGAGGAAGCACTGGAAAACTAATAACACGGATCGGATGTACAGGGTACTAAATAAAACCAAGTTCCTCATTCTGTCCACAAACTTCATGTGTAACTTCTATTCATAACCCTTTTTCTTTGGTAATACTGTGCAGTTGCTTGGTTCAACCTCGTAAAAGGCAAACAAATAACGAGAGACGATTTCTGCACTTGAAAAATATTTATCAAAAAGCTTATTGCTTTGCCTCATGTAATGGGCAATGATATGTGGCTCGCAAAACACCAAACAATTAAAAGAATGTCACTTGTTGCACTGTATTTGAAGATCACATATAAAGGACGACCGGTCGTCATTCTCAATTTAGGTAATAGATGAGTTGGAAAGAGACATGTTTTTTCGAAAAGATGCAGCATATTGGATAGGAAATCCCAAATTGTTTATCAGGTCGCAAATAGAGTTTATTTATGATACGGTATGAAAACGAGTGTGACACTAAACATGTATTGCATTTTTATATTGAGATGAAGTATTGTTTACATGGGTACATCAGAAAAAAGTTGCAAGATTAGAAGTAAAAAGGGTACATAATGATTTTCCATGAGCAGTTTACCAGTCGATATAAGTAGAAGAGAAACAATAATTTGCTGGGACGTTTGTTCAAAAGGTAGAGATGGAACGGATGGTTGATGGTCCATGAACTTCGAACTGTTCAAAGTAACGAAGCCTCAATGGGCCTCAATGGAGGTCAAACCGATTGTCCAATTTTTTCCCAATAGTGTAAGATTAAAAACGTTGAATTGCCCTCAATAAGTAAAGTGACTGAATGCTACCACCCATATGATGTCAACATTATTTGTTAGAATTTACCTTCAGCTAAACAAAATCTTCAATCGACTAATAGGACAATTAACAGTAATGTTATTATCAAAACGGCGCGATATTACCATTAATTAAAAAACAACGATCAGCATTGTACAACGGATTCCTTTATTCAAAAATTACTCATTCAATAGGCAGTCCAAGATGGTTTGCATGTCCACCATTTTAAGCTAGTACAGTGAATTTATCGCAAATATTTTTACTGCTGAACAAAAAGAAACTTACTGCAGCACGAGATTTTCAACTTCTTGATATTATTCCCATCTGCACTTCCGACTGTCATACCACAGGATATTCCCTTATTCTGTCAAATGGAAGCAGTAAAGGCATGTAAAAATTAATGGAAAGTTTCACGACTGAACACGGTTTTGGATGATAAAATACAATTTGAATAAGCAATGTAGTGGTAAATAAAATGTATAATACATATTTCTCACCACATTGAAAAGTCAGGGATGAGTCCGTTGCTAACCTATGATAAATATTGTCAATTTTATTTTTTTGGGAGCATTTATACGGAGGAAGCTAGACAACTAAACTCACTATATTGTGAAAAATAACAGACATTTAAAAATACGGTACTCCGGACTTAAGTTTGAGTTGCATCTTAATCATTTTATATGGATAAGATTTTCCTGACAAAAACCGCACCATTACTGTATAATTATCACGTGAATGTCCCCATATAACCCAAATCCAATCTTGTTTCTAACATATATTCATTTATAATCCGCGATTCGCAGTCGAGTGGAAGAATAATACAATAGAACTTCTATTATCCCAAAAAGCAATGCACACCTTATCCCAATCAAATACAATACAAAACCACAGGCAACTCACGGTCTGACGTACGATCACATAATTTGGATTTACACCACTCTGGGTTCTACAACACTCCACCTCTTCTGGGAGGGCGTTGTAATCACCAGAACTGGTGAAAAAGGACTTTGCACAATGTGCGAACCAGTGTGGCACCTCTCGGGTTACCGTGCAATGCGCATCCTTTATATCACCATGAGAAGTGATCGTGCAGATCTGCGTTTCACATCTTTTTACTGTGAGATAGAAAACTTGTGTAAAAAACAGCGCGAAAATGTGTGTTGGTCTCATATTGACGAATGCAGTCAATCACATCCATATGAAAATCTTATGCTAGCACTTTCATAAAGCCGGTATTATTTTTTAATAAACCCGTACTTTCAACGCCGTTGATTGGTCAATTTTCACAAAATACAAATATGTCTAGAACGTTCACATTTTAGTTGATGGTATTGTTTTATCCTATCACATTCCAGTCTATACCACTGAGCTATCGGCACATGTGGATCTGGTGCATTACCAGAGGCGTATTTGTTTGGATCGCGTCATAAACACAAGGAACATTTTATTTAATTGTTAAACTGACGATACATTTGATTGTAAGTTGATTGTTTCGAAACATATCCAAACTTGGCCAGGTTATAAACTGCTCGTGCATTCGTAATTAGCACCGAGTGAACTGTTTGTTGCCTGGGGTCCCCTTAATGGACATTTGATTGAAGAAGAAAATAGAGCAGTTGAATTGATGCTTTATTCTTTGCATTCGTAGCGTACGTTCAGCCTATAATACTGACATGTACATCATTTCCAAATACTTTTCGGAATGCTTATGATCGAAACGTGAACTTTATAACTAACTGCTACATAAAGTGGCTCCACAAATATAGAAAATATATCTAATATGCTGGTTTTTGCATCATATGAAATTGGCTTCCATTGAATTGTACACGCTTTCAGTGAATAAAATATCAGTTTCAGGTGTACGCCTCGAATTGTTATCTTGAGTCCTGCTCATAGGTTCTTATTGTATATTGTATTGTACCCATACCAGCATGAGCATCATTCTGTAATACATCCAAACCAAGAGGTACCGCCAAAGAAAGTTACAGAGCGAAACAGGATCTCATTTCAGACAGAACGATATTATAATTTATTGGGACGCGCGCTGGAAACGGAAAAAATGGAATTCCTAGGCACGGTCTTCTAAAGGCGGAGCTTTACGGAAGGGCAGACTTTAAAACATGAAGAAAGAACACAGGAAACGTAGGACTGTCAGAATGGTGTTTTCATAATAACAAACGCATTTGGTTAACTGGATCAATCAGTACTGCTTAATGTGCTCTGAGCAAGTGGTGTTGACTCGAAAGTCCTCAGGATGATTTCAAACTACTTCACTGATCGAAGAAATTTCATTTACTTCAGTGGCCAACAATTCCTATTTCTTCCATTTTACTCTGGCCTCCTACAAAGTGTATTTTCCTCATATTTTTCTTTTCGTTGTACGGTAAACAACTTTCCTTCCCAGCCAAATAAATGAGCACAAATATGTTGACGAGGTTGTTTTGGGGCGTGAAATACCGACGTCTGAGAGAACTTCACAAATTGAGATCAAGCCTACCGAAATTGGTAACTTGATATCAACCGACCCCCTTGTACTGAATGCATATAAGTGCCACGGTATATAATTTTTCCTAATTTCTGATGAACCGCAAAGAGCCCTCACTAACAGGTTTCATCTTTTATATGCGAACAACGAACCAAAGTGCGCATAACAAACGGTGAAACATCTTGGCGCTACAGTGTCTTATTATGTTTCATGATCAGCGCTTGTTCAACAGATTTGTTTTAAAGTTAGAAAATTATCATTTTTCTCTCTCCGTCTCGGTGTGCTTTGCGTCCCGAATCAGTTAATTTTCAAATTTGTGAATGCTCATCTTCTCCCACACAGATCGTACTTCTCTCTACCTATTTTCATCGTCCTATTAAAGAAAGATTATATTTTGATAAAAAGATCTAATTAACACATCTCTAAGTGCAGTGGCGTATCCAGTCGGGTGTAAAAAGTTACTACTGACTTGAAACCGATGGAACATGCACGTGGTTGCCGTAATAGTTTCAGATACCTTAGTTAAAAAATGCGTGCCCAGTGAGTGGAAAGAATGCCACCTGCTTCGTTACCCAAAGTTTCCACTCATGCAAAGGAAGTAGACCTTCGGTGAGCATAACTCATTTACTCGTCATGTTCAGGACCTGAGTTCTAAATACACCACAACGTTCCTCCATCAGCCTAAAATTCACTGGATGTTTCACGTTGACCAGCGAAATAATATAATTTATTAAAATGTCACCGTTTTGTTTCGATTGTTTCTCCGATGTTCCCTTACGGTCTACTCTTTAGCAAATATGACTGTTTCTTGAGGGGCGAAAATCAGCTACGGTGAATTTTATTTACCTAGTGTGATTAACTATTCATATCGTCTGGCTGATTAGAACAAGCCGTGGTCTGAGTTGATGCAACAGAGCTGCGGGTAGATTGTTCAAGACAGCTACATGATGTAGAATGAATAAGTATAGTCAGAGCAAGGCTAGTTTTATAGTTAACTGGAGGCGCTAGATCCAAAAGCGTGCATATAGCTCACGAGGAGATTGTTTTGTGTACGTTATTCAAGCATAATTTGTCAACATAATCAATTTTCATTCTATTTATAAACTAAACTATTGTACTACAGACTCGTTTTGCGAAAGTTATGCTTTCTCTTAATTAGGAATCTATTATGTATATGTCGATACCTCTTTCTTTCATCACCATCGTCGAAATCGAAAGAGTACTCTTTGGTGTTGTCAGTCAGAAATCTCAGCTACTACATAGTGCAATTATACACTGCAATTTTACCGCCATTTGAATGAAACTAAACTCATCTCCGTATCGTGAGGTGTATTTAGGCATTTTTCGAAAATACTTGAACTAGGACTGTAGAAACAATCCCGATAAATTTGACTTTCAGTATAGCAGAAAACTCAGTCTCACTAGTTTTACTCACGATATGGGCTGTACACAGCTACGGGCAGCAAAACAAATTCCAAACGTGTAACCGTGTTTATCGTAATTTCTAGGTTTTAAGCAATGCAATACATAAAAATACAACAATGCTAATGACCTACTGCCAGGTGAGCAACCAAGAACAACAGTACAGAAAGTTATCCGATAAATCGGGACAGTGCGGTCCTAAAAGGTCCACTCAGCAAGGAGTCGTGAGAAACTGTAGCGAATCACGGTTGCGGTACGGACATTATATCAAGAAGCGTGAATGAAACGTTCTGCAAAACTTGCTTACAAGGGGAATGTACAATCATAGAACAATCGAGTCGAGAACATAATGTAAAATGTTCACGCACTATACGTCATAAAACAGTAAATCTGAACTGTGTCAGTACGGTAGAAACAGAGAATTGGATCACAAGTATTCGAGGTTCATGACGCATGTACACGCTACTCATGAGTAGGACAAGCGAAGATGCTGTCGAAAATACAAAATACAAAAAGTAATTTACAAGGACCTAATCGTAACATTCGGAATCTCCCTCAATCACCGGAAAGCAAGAACGTTTTGTCTACATGGCAAACAATCTCGTTTTCCGTTATTCGTACTCATACCACTACACAACAGTATATATGACTCAAAAGAACAAACTGAAATGATGATCCAAATCTGTCTGTGCATGTTCGCGTATGCATGTAAAACTGATAACTGTGGGGAATGTTCAAGTGGTGTCGCACGTGTTCGGGAACAAGACGTGGGCAACGAGAGCCTAAATGCTTTCACAGATTGTTTTCGATTCCACAGGGGAGGATTGTAGAGTCAAATACTCATGACTTTGGCCGTGACTGTATTTGACATGTCTTGGTTTCTTTCCTCTAACTGGTCAGGCTCTACAAAATACAAAAACAAAACACTCGTGATTGTCTTAAAGGCTGGCACGTTCAGCCAGGCCGGCTGGTGTTCACGCACGCATTAGATAAGCGTTGAATATTGCGATCAATGTGCCCAGTTCAGCGGGAGAGGGGAAATGAGTATAAACAAATTAGTTTGCATAATTAGCCACTATATCCTTCAATCGAAAACACAATATCGGTTTGGAACCGAAGAAGATCTTTATTTGTACAGCGATGAATGTTCTGTTGAATAATCTTAATAATTTTCGTTGAATAATTTCAGCTTCTTTGTCGCCTCTGATTGGCAAACGCACATATGGAAAGTTCTCAGCAGCTCATTTCTTCTGTGATTTTTCTTCCGTTACTTGCATCGTCTCGTCAACAGACTATCCAGGAAAGCCCCTTTTCAAGGAGATGCTCAGCAAAAAAGTTTATTTCATATTCTTTCTTTGGGGCAGATTTTTTCTCGGCCTATTAGCTAAGCAACATATGAGAATTATCTTCATTTCATTGGGTAAAAAACTGTCGAAGTGGAGATATTTTCCGTTCCATTTAGCTTTTGTATGCTCTGTCAGATAGATGATATCATTTTTACTGAGTAAATGGATACCACTTATCAAGCTTGAAAGGCAAGCACCTTTAAGTAGAGATGTCCCAAGTTGGATGTAATATATTCAGAATCAGAAAGCGGCTTTTGATTATCTTCTGTGCGTTGTATTTTCAAGAGTTTCATGCAAACGGTAGTCAAATACAAAAAGACAAAAGGAAGTTTCATACAAGCGAGGCCACTGCAATCATACATGTTATTCATCTTATTGATATCATTATTTTATTCCTCTTCTCAATTTACCATGGTAATAAAAACATTGATTACTTATTTAGGTTGCTTCTGAGAAGCTGCAATCATGAAACCGCCGAAATCCACTAACCGGTAATGGTTGTTCCAACTGAATTAGATTCAATATGATATGCATCGGTTTGTAGACCAGAGTCAGTGTACGGGGATATTCCGCAAATGCCGACATGGGCATGCTATCTAGAGTGCTGCTAAATCGACCTACAAGATCCGCCCTACTGCAAACAACGAGTTCATTTCGGTTCATATACTACTCACAGTCTACCGGATTCACACACAATCATTTCGTGGTGTAAAATGCCATCATTGAACATATAATTTACAATCTTCGGTGTCATTCACCTTCTCCTCGAACGGCTAAATTAAGAAGTCCAAAGTGTACTACTAGAAGCAATCCTAGTAGTATTATTAGAATTTTGAAACGTCCTCGTCGTATTTACTCCAGAAGAACACGCTGTACACTTGATTTTTTGCCGTAGACGAACCGATAAGCAGGTTCACGCCACTAAGAGTAGACGTATTTGCAGATACAAATTGTTAACATTTGTCGGTATTTTGTCTTGCAAAATCGAAGACGTCATTATCCGTTGGGATTTGAAATTTGAAACCCCTTCTGTGTTATGAGATACGAATGGTTATCGGTTATTTATCTTGATTGCATAACATTAAACCAATGTCTCCTTGGCGTACAGTAATCATCTGCTTCCGGTAGGCGGGAAGGTTTAAATTCCGAAGTTGTTATTTGATGCCTGTGTCAGTATCATACCACAGAACCTCTTTGATCTGCAGTTACCATTGTAACAGAAATCCAAGTGGTATTTTAAAATACATCTTATATTATCATGCGGATGGATCATCAAACAACTGTTTGTTCCTTTACATTTTTGAATCGCTCAATCGATTTCGGAAAATTATTCATAACATATCCCTCCGTGGAACCTTTTTATATTTGATATTTATGTATTACCTCTACACGCTTGATATTATTATACAAACTCGATGGGGTTGGTCTATAACACAACCTAAACCGCGTATAATGAGTGAGACTATGGTATCCATTAGGCAGTGCTGCCTTAGTTGTCGGTTGGATTTTATTGTTAGCTGAATAAACCAACTATTTCGGAATATTAAAATTGTTTAACTGCATTCATCTTCGAATGCAGTTTTTAAAACAGAATGGAAACGTACGAAATCAGGTTCTTCGATCTGAAATATACCCCAAAGTAATTGAAGAAGAGACACAAACAAACGATACTGAATTCAACATTTGTCTTCATAACAATACGCGCGTGCAAGTGCAACACTGGGACATGATGGGCGGGAATCTTTTTGTAATAACATTCACCGGGAATTACATGTAAGATTCAGGTTAGGAGATCACCTTTCAACATAGAAATTGTCATTTGATTTATCCATGGATAACGTGTTTGAGAAATTATCACTCCAAGGAATGATCAGTGATTCAAAAATATGAGACGAAAACCAGTTTGCCCACCACCGCTCTTGTTTTACCTTGGAAGCTTTTGCTTCAATGACTCAAATTGAATTATCTGTTGGATGAAAAATTCCTAGCTGTGAGTAAAGGCTTTCTAGATTACAATTGCACATTTAACATTGTTGATAGCCGGAAACGTCTTGACACAGTCAATTAACAAATTTTATCTTCCCCCCTTATTGTGCTGTTTTTTATGGAAAAGATTACAAGATACGAATGCAGCATTCCTCCCAACCTTTCTTCACCCCAGTGCCCCCTAATGGATGCAGCTGTCTTTTCCTTCCTCTACCAGCGCACAGGTCATCCGTGCCTGTGAGTAATTATTCTTTCGTTATAAAGTATACATATCGCTGTAATCGATTGACCCCATCCTGATGTACTGACTAAGCTTGAACTCCAATCAGGTCTTTTCTGTCTTGATCATTGGACTCATGCTCATAGATTAACCTCGAATCCTTGTAAATGGAGTAATGTTTTTCCTAACAAACGCCCCAAGTAGGAGAAGATTTTGAAATCCTGTAAAGAACTTAGAGCAGGAAACACGTGCAATGGTCGTCCACTATTCTTCAGTAAAAGAAACCACAGATCAGATGAGAACTGATTTAATATGCGAGGAACAATCCGCACCCGGCCATGATTAGGCCTGGATTACAATTATTTCCCTTCCTCCTATGTCACCACCAATATCTATGACTTCTTATTTCTCTAATTGGTCCAAATCTTCAGCTCGTCGTAATATATCATAATATATTAGCATGAGTATGAATCACTGAAAACGAACGTGTTCGCCAATCTGTCTTCTCATAATTGTTGTTGGACTGAAAATTTTACCTACATTTCCATGGAAGAGATGAGACTATCTTGCTACTTTTTTCGCTTGAACGTAGTATTCAGTCCTTGCATGCTTAACACCTAACCAGTTGTATTAGTCTCCCGTCTTAAGACTTCATCATAATAAAAATATCCCTCAAGCACTTATCCGACGTAAGTGATTTACCTCGCACGGATCTCCCAGAGAAGTTCAGTGGCCCTCTTCACCCTCTTTAGAAGGACCTCATCAGGTGTGCATCCACTTTTTCCACCTGCATTATTAATTAAGTGGTTCAACTACGTAGGACTGCCCACCGATCCTCCATTGTTTCTCACCTTGCTCGGTCCTCATGTTTTCTCACAAACAACGATGCTGAAATTAGACGACCTTCGGTTGTTGAGTTCTGGTAAAAACCCCACAAAGTTAGACTTATTAGTTTGGCTACTATGAGATTACTAAGTAGGCAGATTACTGGCGAAGATCTTCGCCTTTCAACGAACACGGGTTAGCTTTCTGTCGGACATGCTCTGTCTAGCCTGAGTTATATTAAAACATGTAATAGGATAGATGGACGATATTTGACCAAGCAATACGGCTGAAAGTAAGGGTGTGCTAACGCACGTACAACAAATATCAGATCAAAAAGCCACGCGAATTTGCACATTGTGTCTATAGACTGCACCGAAATCCCTTACACGACGCCCCTCGTTTCCTGATCACTGAGAAACCATCCGATTAGAAGGTTGTTTCAGTCGAGTCCAACTCTTGTGCACTTTTCGCTGAGCTCATCACCTGGGTAATGAGAAATGTATTCTCCTATTACTCCTATTCATGTTTCTGTTCGATCCCGTTTTCCCGACTGAATACTTCGAATACATATTTGTTCATTCTCTATTAGCTTATCAATGTAATCCACTTCATATATTCGCATAATAATCAGCTCAAGACTTTCCCGAAATTATTCAAGAGTCTCCATTGGGACGCACTGGAGGCTGTCTTCTGACACTGAAAATTGTGTAGACGATATTCGCCGACACTAAACTGTGACAAAGAGCACCGTTTTTCTTTCAGTTTACCCATGATTCCCTGTCCTGCACTTATGTTCCGCAGGTGGTTTTATTGAGCTAGTGGAGAAAAACTTTAAAATTCATCTCCAAGGACAGTCTATTACCAGTCCACCAGACGAATCACCTACTACAATTTGTGACCTATTTCTGGCGGCATGTGAAACATTCACTCAAGTAATCTTTCCACATTCAATTTGCCTTCTGTACTAGATCGTATCCATGTGTAACTGACTCGCCTTCATAAGTTTCACTGTTGGACACTCAATCATTCATCATTTATTAGACAAAAACTGGCCTAAGTTTTCACATAACTGGTACGAGCATCATCCTAATTTCTAAAGAACTTCGTTATGGTATCGTTCTTTTTTCCAACCCCTCGGTTCAATAAACTGCCAAGTGCGAATGCGGTTGGACTAAAGATAGGATGTCCGCACACGCAAAGTCGGAGAAAACACAAATATAAGCCAAAACATATGACAAACAGAGATCTGAAAATACTAGTTAGCAAGAAGTGTATTCCACCATAAATTATGGATGCTACTCATGAAGCTGATAACTTTTATTAGGTGAAACGCATCTTCGTTTTTGAAGTTCTAGCAGAAGAAAATGAGAACAATTATAATGAGCGTGTAATGTTATATCACAACAAGGTTTCAAGGACAAAGCAATTGTTTTCAATAAATCATTTGCTAGCCTGTACACATCGTACGGGAAATGGTTGTGTTGAAATGGCCAGGAGTCATTCGTACTGGTCACTGGCCACAAGTGGACCACACCCATCCCAGTGATTCAGATCCGAATCATGACTGTCACAATATAGTAGTGCATATCGACACGTCGATCTAACCCTAATTCTCTACCACAAGCCGCATCCACTCTGAATAATCCATGACCATTTAAACGCAAACATATCTCGTACGACGGGTAGAAGTTGCCAAATGACTTATTAAAAACAATGTTTTTTCTCCCAAGACGTGTTATGACATTCAACTACGGTTTTCGGTAATTGGTCGATGACTCGTAAACTCTAGGGAACAGTACACTGTCATTGAATGCAGTTGTTCAGCAATGGTTTTTGTTCATATTGCACCTGTACTGCACGTTAGACGGATACCGTTGCCCTCTCCATCCTTACCCGCAGTGACTGATGAGATCAAAATAGTTAAGATAAGCCACAAGGTTTAATTCAATGTATAAATGCATGACGGTAGTCAGGTGTTGTGTATACTACACCCATAATATCGATTACACAGCGAAGTTATCACGAAAGCTATGCGACTGAAAATCTGCAAAGCAGCTAACGAGTTCGTGTCCACCTTCAGCTGGCAAATAGAATATATTTCATCATACGTTTTAGATGTTTTCCATCCCCCACTGTTATTTTCCAATAAGTGCCCAGATCAGCTGCACCAAAAAATTAACCACGGATTACCTGAAATCCGCCTTTGATTGCTATGACTCTTTAACTAGATTGCGAGTAATGCAACCTGCAGCAAATGAAGCGGAGCCGCCTTTCTTCTCGCTGGTCTATTGCGGAGCAATAACTAGAACGAGGGTTACAAACAATGCTGATCTTTTGATTTTAGTCTAGATTAAGGTAGTTTAAATAAGGCTGATTGCGTTTCACTCCCATTTACATCATTAATTTTGGTATATTGTATCTCGGTATTCAGTGCAATACTTTTTCTGGATGATGGCTCATTACAAGTCATTCCACCGGACATCATGTGGCTTATCAAAAACCAAGCACTCATTGACAAAACGACAAGGTTGGTTATTTGAAATACCTGATAAAATCGTTCCATATTCCCATTTGTTAGACTTTATATACAGGCTGCTTGCTGAGGAAAATATAAAGTAATTTACTTCAAAAAAACAGTGGTGTTCGCAACTACGGTACAATATAATAAAGACAAACTCATATGGAGCTTATTAGTAATGCTCAGGAAACCGGAATAAAGGCAATCACATACACAAATGATTCTTGAAAACAGTCAGTCTCACGCTCCGAATAAGAAACTTTAGGCGGTACGTGATTGAATCCAGTAACTGCATTATGAGCTTTGGTACAAACTCCAGATTCTTTTTTCCGTCCAATCGGACTGTCAACGGCAAGAAGCAATAATGAATGTACATCAATGAAATAATTCCAAAAGTGATAAGATTTATTTCGACAGTATAATAGAGGAACAAATAAGAACGTAATATTGGCGGGAAACTGGTTTTTGCCAGGACCTTTTAATAATAAGCTCATGTAAAGGTATTCCAGGATAATTTACGTGGTGCAGCTTGATAATATAATTATAATGGTATAGGTCAGGATTTTTTAACTCTTGTTCCACAGATGATGATAATTTGGAACTCAAGGCTGATAACGTCAAACTAGCCATGGCGTTGTGAACATATACTGTAGAAAATATGTCTGTCTTTTGGGTTCTCCATCTGGTAGAAACGGATTCTCACTACGTCCTACTAATCATGTGAACAGTGTACTGATGAATTCAACAGAAGGAATTTATGCTGAATAACCGTAATTTTGTGATTACGTGGTTTTATAAAGTGCAAGGTATTAACAGACGCAACGTTCTTAGATCCATAGACATCTGGGATAGATGAAATACAGTACAGAGAAAGACATTCGTCTAATTGGGACATGTCAGTTAAGAAAGATCCAGTATCTGATATCGAATAAATGCTTTGGTCGAAGAATAATAATCATACAAACAATCAGGAGAATCCGTGCATGATGACTATGTTCAACGGAGCTAATTAGAATGCAAAGCCGCGGAACGGAGAAATCGAGAACAAAATCGTTTTCATGATGTATAACCACAACGAATGCTCTGTGATATTCATTCGAAGTACTTTATTCGGAACCAAAAGCAAAACGGCCAATGAGTTCAATCAAACATGAGGAAATCACTGCCATACATCGAAAAACATACCCGCAAATACCACAAGACTATTTCGATTGAAATTCGCGCGTTTGCGCATTAACCAACGCACCCATGAGAAGAATCACATCAAGAAGGAAGAAATGGTAGAGGCAAGGTGAACCTCAAGGGCTGTGACAAATATAACGTCGGTTGTTCCACACGTCTATAAGAAATGGGGTATTTCCGTACTTGCGGATGATTGCACAAATTTGAGTTGGCGAAGCAAACTCCAACAATCTATCCGGTAGACAGTGAGATCACTTTCGGTCTTTTCATTTCAGGTGAAATAATGATGCATTTAGGCTTTATACGTTACTACAACTAAAAGGAGTTGTTCGTGACGAATCGTTTACGCTTCGATTGTATGGAATATGGAGCTTGTGTAGGAATTGAACTTACGGTCACGATCAAAAGCAATTAGGGCTTTGGGAGCAAAGCTGACCGTCGTCGGTCATCCTGTGCTCTATGTTGATTTCAAATAGGCACTCATTATTCTTCATCATGTTTTATAAGTGCCAAAATAAAAATCAATACATTGAGGAAGTAATTCAGAACTACTTTTAATACCTTTTCGACAGTCCGCACTATCAGAATTTTTTTCGAGCTACGCACTAACCGTAAGACTATCCCAAATAGTCAAAAATTGCCCGCTTCAGGTCAGCACTATATTTACTTTAGCCATAAATAAGTAGCTTTTTCATGTATAACGCGTCCCGCACGTCCCAGTGGATGCCCTTGACCTCAGTGTAGACCGGTGCCGTCGAGGAATGACAGCCTTAGAAAATAACACACAGAGACTGAATACATAAGCAGTCCAGACTTTTTATGATTTTAAATGCAGAGTAGTTTTTCTGTTCGAAATATTCAGTTATGGTTATTTCACAGTACCACCGGAGGGTAAACCAAAATCAAGATAAGAAACGGAATTAAGCAATCACTACCTATTAGTAAATCATTCCGACTTTCTAAATGCTTGGGACTTCAAATATTATGTGAGTTAGCCTTCAAAAGGTGTCCCGTAAATGATAACCATTACTTTATGAAACGTACTTCGTTTCAGCTCTGTCAACATAGGTGCTTCTGTCCAAAGGAACAAAACAAATCACAGATATTGAATGGTGTTACAATGTGAAAGGTTATTTATCGCGAACAAAAACATTTTTACCAGATAAATACTAAAACATTTAGTTGTATATTTGTAGGTCAAACTGAATAGAAAGTTCTGTGGGTGCACCCAAGGTTTGGCTGAAAAGGCAATTTTCCCCGGATTGGTAGAGCTGTTCTCATTATGAATGTCAGTTAAATAATCTATTATGTCGTCTAGTCAAATTATATATTTCCATTTGCGTCACATTGGATTTAAAGTGTTGTTATTTATTGGACATTTCGATACGATTTTTGAATGCCATTGAAATAAAACATTCGACCGAGCGCATCCAAATATACCGTTAGCAAAATATCTCAGCAGTGTCTATAGGAATCGAGTGAATGTATCTTCAATGAGATCAAAAACTAACGTTCAAGAAATGAAACTCTAGAATGAGAATGAAGCCTTACGAATGAATGTAAAGATTGTTTGGTAGCAGGCGATTACAATTTTCGTTAAGGCAAAAGTGTAAATTTTCCTAAAAGGCAACGAGAGTCTGGTGCACTTCAGTGGAAACTGGCATCAACGGTAGAAACAAAACTTGCCAAATGCGTCCCATTTTTTTCAAGCTGATATAAGTCAGTAAATCAACAAACTCTAGTATTATCTTTCCAATAGAGGGATTTGGTTCGGTGAGATGAGATGTGAACGAAAAAGCTAGATGTAAAACCGTGGGAGTTTTGTGAATAAGAATGTTTTGTTTTATTCACTGCTACTCAGGATTTATTGCACGTATCAGGTAATTTACAGCTGTAGAATTGCATTGATTGGTATGAGTTTCTAAGGGCTTCATTTGTGATATTCCAGTACAAAGGAATGCAGCAGACATGCGGCTTTATATCTCTTTAAGAACATTTTTCCTCGCACAAATCCTCTGGTTGTGGTCGCTTAAAAATGTGTGTACATTAATTAAAATGCAACAGCATTGCTGACTTTGCTCTCAACAGGTCGGTTTCCGTTCTTACCAGCACCGATTTTGTGAAATTCCACCGGATGCATATTTCATCACATAATCACTTATAACATAACGGCCTAATCTCTGAAAGCCCTAATGATCACCTCTGGTGTACGTGATAGAAACCAACAGATCTCGTGTGTGTGCACCGAACCCTAAAGGTGGCTAGGGTCAGCATTTATGATTGCATGTGAGTTCAACAGGCTGATTCTCACTCTATCCGGGGCCATTTCCCAATCGCTTGATTTACGTAAACAAACCACAGAGAGATAAACTGTGCAGCCTGTTGCTTTGGTAATCGATTTAAGATCATTCGTCCCCGGGTTCCATTTCCAGTGGGGGCTCAGCGGATGTGTTCCTCTTGTGGTTCTTAAAGTGGATGAAACTGCTGTTTAGTTCTGTCGCATTTTTCCTTACTGAATTCACCAGTATCAAGTAGTTCACAGTCCCGAAGTGACTGAATGAATTACCAATCAGTAGTTGAGAGGATGATCTAACAACACGAAAAACATTGTTATTCATAAAAACAAGTTCCCTCATTCAAAATAATGGGCCTAGTAGCTTTGCAATGTTTAAATCTTAGTGTCAGACAAAAAACAATCCCAAATTTGACATTCAGTATGTTGGTTCATTCGGCTGCGGCATTTTCAAACAAAACAACCAACGAATGGATGTGACCAATTAGATTATCAATAACTTCACACTTTGTATGTCCTGCTAACCGGTTTCACACTGAACAACCTCTAATTATGGGACGCAGATGTACAGAAATCGATTAAAGCTCATCCTTATGCAGTCGGATAATACTGAAGATATTTTATTTGCCATGCATCTGATAATGTCACCAAAATCATATCTGCCAACACAATTGAACAGTAATAAATAATTGACCGATACTGGTTGAATTAGTATATCCCATAGTTCACAACATGATATTTAGCGCCTGATGCCACCATCAACACAGTGCTGGTTTCATTCATACTCAACATGAGAATTTAGAGTGTGCGTTGATTAGTAAACTAACTGATAGCGAACCACATTTCATCTTTCATTAAACAACTGAGCAAATCAGCAAAGAGCCACAGTTTCACATATTCCGCTGGTGTGACTGGAACAAGAGGTGCACATTTCGTCCTCGAATCTCACCGAGCCTCACCGTTGTCATTATTGTCATCATGTGGATAATCACATTTCCATTCTACCCAACGATCTATTACGTGCAACGTTTGGATAGGTCATTTTGTCATCCCGTAATCAGAAAAAGCGGTCATGTGCATATTAGGGTTTGGTTACGTAGCATAAATAGACAAACACGTATGCGAGTGACTACGAAAGACGTCCAGTCTCATTGGACCCTGATTTTTCCGAACAGTCAGACGTCGGCTTCTAATAACGACCACTGTTTAATAGCCAAACGCAAAGAGTTTGCCGGTTATTCTACCATAAGACTGCTTTTCCAAGTATTGAGGTGGTAGTAAACAGGCCGCCATGATAATGCAGCTCCATGTAGTGTTATGGTTTGCTACCACTTGGATCTCATGTATTGGAGATTGAATTAAGCCTAACAGATCAACGGGTAGAAAGCAAACGGACCAGTGGACGGGCAAACCCTAATTCTGCTCAGCCGATTACTGTGCCTTTCAAGAGAAAACTACAAATTATCAACGCGGATAGAAGTATTTTGCCGATCAAAACTATGAGATGAATGTTGAAGTAGAGTACATGGGATTTCTCCCCATATGGGTCTCCAAAAATGGGGAATACTCTTGCCAAAGTCCGTTTGCTTGCTCCATTTGATGTAAAGGAATAAGAACTAGATCCAAAAGGCAAATAGATAATACTTGCAAAAGCAAAATGAGGAGAACATGCGGTCAAGTTTGAGTCAAATGGCCATCCTGATGGGCTTTTTACGCCCCCATCCGGGGTTCGAATTCTTGTGGTCTTTCTGGTCACTCTTCCGTTGATCGTTCATTGAATTATCTAGACCCGCTTCTCGAAATCTTGCGTACCATCGTGTAATTGGAGTGGAGTAATTACATTATGGGGCAATAAGAAAAAGCTTCTTCAGGATGGCTTTGATCACGCCTAAGCCTGATTACCACCGGCTGCATTGTGGGCCATTCTCTTCACTGGAATATCTCTCAGACCTGCACCAAAGCACGATTTAAATCCCTAACAATTTTGCTGGACCTCAACATGGTGTACACTGAAGAAACGTAGTGTTTACGTAGGTTCTTGTACAGCAGTAATGCATCTAAGGAGCCTCCGAAATCAGTAGTGCACAAACTAGCTGAGCTGAAACGACCAGAAAATGTTTGTGGAGAATTTCTCTTCGGCCTCGGCGAATAATCTGCAAATGCAATGTCTCCTCCGTGGTCCAGGTTTCTGCACACATTACAGCGGAAAAAGGGGAGCATGGGGACAAAAACGCCATTCAAATACCTTTTGAGACAAACCGAAACGGTAGAATCACTTCCAGATATATGGATTGCAAGTGTAAAAGTGAAGCTAGTCAAAATTATCGAATACCTTCGTTCAGAAAGAGGTCACTCGTCATACTTGAACACATATCCACCGGTAAGTAGCAACAGTCGTGGCCCGATTTTTAAGTTTGCTCTCTGACGAGGGGTTTGAAACCGTGCTGACAGATTTGAGTGATTTTCGTGGAAAGATGAAAACAATCCTGATATCCCGAGCAAGTTGCCGTTAGCTGTTCTGACCCTTAAGAACTAGAGCAAGAAACATATCGACTCAGGTACCATTCCTACCAGACGAATATTTCGTCGATAAGTGAGTGTATAAGTTTTACTTTTATTTCACAATGGCAGAATGCACACAGTGTTGTCTGTGCTCTATTGCTTCACATACACGTGAATCACAAGAGTTTCTAGTGAGTTATCTAATTTTAGACTGACTATGGAGAAGTGAAGATGTTATTTCTAACTTTTTGCCCGCCATCAACTGATGATATGCTGCAAGCCGGGCAATTATCAGTAAGAAGCATATCCCCCTCTCCACATTACCAAAATTTGATCAAGATGAGAGTTTTCTCTACCTGAGACAAGATGAAAAACCTAATCGTTCTCACAAGCTCTATTTTTTAGAGGAAGTGTCTCCCCCTCGATGGATCGTCTACCATAACTTGAAGGACTTTATCTAGATAAAGCAAAAAATATGGTGCACTAAACTTAGGTTTACAGTGCAAGTAACTAGGTTAGAAATTAGTTATCAAATAATAATATACACCTGCAATTTTTAATCCACAGTTGGTAATACATCCAATAGCATCGATCAAAGCTCAACATTCCGAAAACGACGAGCACCCTTTTTATCAAATAATCGGACCAAATGAAATAAAGATTTATATCAAGGTTATTGTGTGCTTGATGATAGCTGACCGACGAATTTCGTCTTTTGCACGAAAGCCTTATACAAAAAACAAAAATCAAACAGTTTAGTTTTATAAATTTCCGTAGTAGAAGGTTCCAAATGTGTGGAAGGAAATCATCATGAGCTCTTCATGTTTAACTCACCACCGAAACCGAAGGACGCACTACAGAGACGTTTCATTTGTTTCAGTGAGATTATTCATTTGCGCATATCTATGGAGTTCTCACTGGGATTCGAACTACGAGGTGCATGATAGTGAGTCGCAAGATTAATCATCAGGCTACATGCTACATGATGAATAAGAATATGACCAATTGAAGTATACCTTTATTCATAGTGATCAAATAGCCATGCCCTGTTTTTACCGACTTTATTTCACTTTGATACTTTCAATATATCAGTCCATCGAAGTTTGGTTCATCGACTGATGCAGATGAAAAATAAGTAAAAGACGGGCTGTTTATCATGTAGAATGAACGCAAAAGCTCATCGTTCGGAGCATGCTCAGAAAGATTATTGAATACGTGAGTTGAACCTGGAGTGCCTATTTGCAAATCTTTTTTGCTTGTCCCGCCCCGAGGCATTGTTCACTTAGATTATGATCGATTTATGTGTGACTCAGTATTGCTCTACCCGATCATCATCTCATTCGCGCATACACGAGCACACACAAACGCCTGCGCTGCGTATACACATATTCACAATTTTTCATAACTGGCCTTTTGGTCAGACATGGCCCATGTTAGTCCCATTCGACGATGCTTACTCGTCGTGTTTTCTCATCCCCAACTCTGGTCAGGCAACGTATGAACAGTATATCAATTTTCCATGTCTGCCAAGTCAGTTGGCCTTGTTAGCAGTCGGAACTGTGGTCGGCTGACTTGGTCTGCTAGCCTTGGAATTTCGGTGCTTACATCCGCATTACTTCTAAGTTATTGTGTGCCTGGTGTACTCTTTGAGGGAAACCACAAATTTAGAGTCATAAATCGTTATCCTGTAATAAAACGTTCTTGAGGTGCCACTACAACATAGATGCCAACAGCCTGAACACCGCGTTTATTCACCCATCATCGGATACAAAGTCATCTTATTTTTCTTCTTTTCCCTTATATATAGGGCCATTTTTCTGAGAAGAATTCTCCAAGCTCTTTCGCACCAGAAAACAGCTTCTGCTATCGGTCCTGATGGTTTACCCTCCACAGCTCTCAAATTTGGAGCATATCAGATATCAGGAATCATGACTTCCCTCATCAACGAAACTGTCCGTGTTGGTGCCACTCTTGCCTCCTGAAAACCCGTGACAGTTGTACTTATTCCCAAAAACTTCAAGCCCAACATTTTGTCAAAACGCTTCCGTCCCATCGCCATCACTTACTCTGCTCTCAACTTGACCAGGCGTGCTACCGTAAGTCAGTTGCGTTCCTCTCTTGCTGTTCCAAATGTCCGCTATCATTTTTCGTACAACCCCAACAGATGCACTCTGAATTCAGCTGCTTCAGCTTGCCATTTCCTCTCAAACAACCCACATCGTTCCATGAAATCCGTTTGATGTATTTTTCCCCTACTATTCTTTCCGTTTTCTACTTATTCTAAAGTCACAGTCTTTTGACTGTCCCACTTCTTTACTCTCGTGATTGAGAGACCACTTTTTCAACGGAACCCAACATGCTACGGTGGGTGCAAGTTTATTGAGTCCTTTGATCGACTACTAAGGTGTCCCTTAGAGTGCCGTTCTTTTCACCTTTCCCTACCACGCACATATGAGCGACTCGACCGCTACACTACCTGCACAATATTTTAGGTATGCTAATGACATCATGCTCTGCCAACCTATCAGCAACCAACAAGACTTTACCTCTTCTTCCAGGAACTTATATATATTAATCAGAATTTTCCGACTCATTCTGGAATACATCTCAACAATTACAAATATTTTGGGTGTACTTTCTTCCTTTCTCTTTCCTCTAATCCCAATGAGCGAACACTCATCAATGGCATCCCAATTTACAGAGCTGACTCGGTTAACTATTTAGGCGTCCCAATTATCACCAACTTAGGAAGGTCTTCTCACTCTTTTGATTGTGTTACAAAACTAAGTGGACTATTCCTTCAACCTCATTGACCGAGGCCATTAGGTGCCACACAAGCTGTCATTCTTTCTTTTGTCTATCAATGTGTTCTACCAGTCTCACTCTAGTGCTCTCGCCTTATGTATTGTGGTCTAATTAGGAAAGATTTTGTCATTGCACGCCGCGGCCTAGCCACTATCAGTCGTGTGTCGTTGGTTTTCATGAGCTGTCTCATCTCCATAATTTGTGATTTCCATATTACAGCCTGTGAGTAATTCGCCAAGAACATTCTTGCAGAACCCACCCATCTCCTGCACGGTGAAATACCTGCATGCCGTTCCAATCTCTCCGCAAGTTCCAAATTCAGAATTATCCCACCCTGTAAAAATATCTATCATAACTGTACACTGCCTCGCTTAGCACGTGTTCTGGTTGGCAAAAGTACAACGAAAGAGGAAATTCGCACTAACGTCGATGGCTGAACCAGTTTGATTTCTATAGCATGTATTCTTACGCCTATTTCAAAGTGTTAGTGATCAGTTTTCCCCCATTTGGCTAAAGAAAGATTATGGTAACTTACCAAAGTCTTCAATAAAAAATCATACAATAGAATACAATACAGTACTTCAATTCTACGTTGGGATAAGTTTTTGTTCTGGCGAGGAGGGCTACTCTTATGCTCGTTTAGATGCCCGATATAATTTATATTATGATAGGTTAGCTCGTCGATCTAACTACATAATTTATGGTGTCCTCTAGGGAATTCGTCGGACACTCACTATCTTAGAAATAGTGTGGAAACAAGCGAGGACAGCCTGGGACTAGCAAGTCAGTTCAACCGACTACGGTTCCTACTCTAATTCACAATCACACTTTCCCCGTTCGACTACCCGGAGGGACTGAGTGCAAATGGATATGATGGCCTATACGAACGAAGTTTCTTTTGATTGTTGTGTTGAAATTCAGCACGTGCTCACATCGGCACAGTGCTGGTCGAGTGGCTCGGAACGTTTGATAACCACGTTGGAGGACAAAAATTCGAATTCACACCATCTACGCTTACGTTGGTAAACAGTAACCCACATTTTAAAGCCCTTATAGGCCTGTGAAAGTTACGATGGTAATAAGATAGCATTTTTGTAGATGAAATTCGTTGACCTTTCGGTTACCATATGTAACATTTAATAAGACGATTTTACAATCGAAATTGGCCTGCTCTAACTGCATAACCGAGTTTCCCCGCTTCGGCACTTGCATAATTACGTGCACATGGGACGGATTTCTTACGTGCTGTGCGTCCGATAGCAAACTACATTTTTTTCAAACAGTGAAATACGTTTCCATTAACTCAAAGTCGCCAACATGCAGGGCAGTGAATATAGATCTCTGAAATCAGTATGTGTCAGGATGCATTCAAATCGAAACACTTGACTAGAAGTATTGTGGGAAATATCTTTAGTCGAAAAGTGAGCGTAAATCTTTTACCATGCAAGCCTTGACTATTCAAAAATACACCGTTGGCAGAAATGAGGGTAGTCAGTCCATGTCTCACTCAGGGAGAGTAGTCCTTTTGAAGAAAGGTTTTCAATCGAATCATCTGATACTAGATAAAACGATGTAAACATGACCGACTGCTTGGATTCTTGATTGAGATTACCACCTGATTACTTTGCCCTCGTGGAAAAGTCAATTTGGTATATGTTTACATGGAAGCATCCTTTTTTTCCAAAACAGGGGTGTATGCCGACTAATATTATGTTGCGAAACATTTAGGTAGGTGTGGGTCGAAAATTAGTCGTTCGATTTCGGAGTAGCCGATATTTCAGATATATTTTTACCAATTGGTATAGAACAGATTCTTCGGTACCGTATGGGATATCAAAAATAAAATCATCCGCGTAGTTTATAACTACTATGCCCTCTGAACCACCAATGATTATTTGGAGCGAACTAACCGACATGGAATAGCTGATCTTTTCTCTGTCCCCTTCTATCGTTACAACATAGTAGAGATATTCTAACATAACACTTTATAAAATGAAAAACACATGAACTACTGTTAAATATAAACGTAGATAAAAGCGAAACTCACGCGAAAATTTATACATTACGACTGATTTCGTAGAAGAGAGGGCGAGATATCAATCCGCGCCAGTTAAAAATAGAACGTTCCGAGCAATTGGTCAAATCCCTACGCATATTTAGACAATATCAGACTCACGTTATTGTTGAGACAATATTAACAAGTCATAATTGGTTATGTGGTAGTCGAAGGAAATCGTTCCTGGAGAAAAACGCTTTGTACATCGGGCAACTGCTTCTTCGGAAAGAATACGAATCTTAAACATTTATTTTCCCAAAATTACGAATCCTTTTAGAAAGACAAATCGCAAAATCAGTTTCTTCGATGAAACACTAGTCACGCTCTTTGCAAGGCTGTTCTCGTTGCAAAATTCATGTCAAGGTTTGAAGCAAATATCGTAAACATGAAAATATGAATAACGTAAGAGAGGCACAATGATACAACAACGTCACTGGGGGTGACATCCCACCAGATATCTCTACGAAGATCTCCAAACGTTGGCTATACCAGATGATCACACTTTATTTTGTACGCATAACATGTCCAACAAGTCACAGCTGGCAATAAGTATTAGCTTCAGATGGAGTCAACTGGTCACGTAAACAATATTCTGACCGCCTATCGGGGCAACATACATTACTCTCTATAATGATAGTTACGGGGCACGCGCACGGCTTGTGTCGTGCCTGCTGGGCGCGATGACAGTGAGTCGAATAATGTCTATATTGACAATGACCATAATGCTGATAAAAGAGGTGACAATTTGGATGCTGACATTAGTGATGATCATAAATTACATGCTGAGAACGATGAACATGTTATTCTTTAATAACATGAATCGGTAAACACAAAGTATATCAGAACAGTGTGTGTGTGTGTGTGTGTATTTCACTATACGCAACAAAAGTTGAAAATTCCCCCCTCCCCTTCCAGGGTGCTTAAAAGCGTTGATTTATTTGATTTGATTGTCTTTAGAAAGGGAAAACCAATATGCATGCCGCCACGATGGACAAGTTAGGCTAACGGGT
The DNA here is from genome assembly GCA_948099385.1 of Fasciola hepatica. Lineage (NCBI taxonomy): Eukaryota > Metazoa > Platyhelminthes > Trematoda > Plagiorchiida > Fasciolidae > Fasciola > Fasciola hepatica. The sequence continues at coordinate 286,882 of CANUEZ040000240.1, read as the reverse complement.
GCGTGTCAGTATGGCGAGGCGTTTCGGGAACTCAAACAATACTAATGCGAATAAATGTCCCAAAACATGGGAAGCACGAACAAACAGCTTTGGGAACTGCTAGAAGTGTGACCCACTTGGACTGAAGGAACGTAACCAAGACAACACTATGTAGGTGAAAACCTGTTTTTCCCCGCCGATATTTGGTGTGATTATTTTGTTCGTCACTGTCATAGTGATGAGAACTCTTCGCTCTACATACCGCAGCAATTTAGAGAACGTTTTATTTATTTCACCACATGACATTTCGTGCTTACATGTTTGATTATCGTGGGTCAAAGAGGTGATTTATTTAGCCGTTTCAGGATCGATATGGTTTATTACGCAATATCAACGTTCGGCTCGTTTTTGAAGATCATGGAAGCCTTGAACAGCTGTCACCACTGAAAACCAACCCGGTAAGTAATCCAAATAGCATTCATTTATTCTGCGCTAGAGTCTCAGTGGAAGACACAACAAACGTGCACTATGAAAAGTTCCTAACAAGAATGGAGAGAAATGTACAATTCTACCTCAATCCTGATCTCAGTTTTAGCACTGGATATGAATTTAAATTTTATACAAAAAAACATTTATCTTGATATCTGTACGTGCTCCAATACGCGCATAACCCTCTGCCATTTGTTTTTATTTATGAATCTACAAGCACAGGCCTATGATACACCGCAACTAATGCCTGCTTTGGCGAAACTTAACTTGGAGTGTTCTCTTTCTATTAACGGAAGAGCTATGATCTCTTAGATTATTATTAAGTAAGAGATGAAAATGTTCTCGGTTGTGGGGAAAAATCTGTTACGTCTATAAAGAAAATAGATATATTGTTTATCGAATGGGTGTGCAGTTCGTTTTGATTATCTCACAATCTCCATTGGATTATAGTTGTCAGCTACAGCACTCTGTTGTTTCCAACACGTTCAGTCAGTCCGACTGAGGTTTCCAGTCTCATATTTATGCTCAACAAGAGGAGCTCACACTAGCCCTATCTAATTGGTAACTGGAGATAAACTCTCAAAATGCAGGAGTATTGTTTGACTGACTGCACTTAGGACTCCATATTTCAGACACAAACCTCAGGTCATCTTTTGAGGTAACCTAGAACAACTACGTCCTACAGGAATACGAAGCAATAAAATTATCCGTAAAGCCTGCCTTGATTTTGTTCCGTGAAGTAAAATATTATCTGCAAGCGGTCAAGCAGAGGAAAGAAGTATGCTTTCAGAATGTTTCACAAAGATCCCATTGATGAGGAAAACTAAAACCTCAAGGTTTATTGGAACACCGGTTATTCGGAGTATAGTTGGATTAGATATTTGTTCAAAGCAGTATGAGGCATGCAAATGAGAGAATCGGCAATGTTGCAGAGAATGGCGAAGATCGACATGAACACGAGTGAACGAGGAGCGCCCGTGTTTTCCATAGAAGGAAGAATGTAGGGTTAGTTATTGATTCATGACCCACAGAATAAACGATCGATGGTCAACGAGTCGATTGAATGAGAGATACATTCTGTTGATAGGTTTTTCGACGCATCACCAGCCTATAAAAAGGCCTGTTAGCTCGAGACAGTTGGATCATTATGTTTCGTGTTATGAGTCGATGAAAGAACCAGTGCCTTTTTTAATCATGTTTTATGGCGTTAATCAAGAGAAACTTTTTAGCAAGAAAAAAATCGTCCTGGTTCGCCTCAGTGGGCAAATCAAAACAATTTATCTCTAAAAGATATTTTCTAGCAGTGTGTTCGGTCTGGTCCGGACGGGATTGGGATGGCGCAGTGGTTACAGATAATCCTTCTAAGTGAAAAGGCTTAGATTCCAACCCCGGGCGCGGCGGAGGCTATGCACCACTGATCAGCACTATCAAGCGTACGGCTCTGGCCCAAAATCTCGTTTGCATCAATTTCTGGAGACGAAATCCCTGATGAAACATCTTTTTAGATGGATGAATCAAAATTCCCGATACCCCAATGTCCGCACAATTTGTGGGTTAGTCAGTGCAAGAGATTCTAGTGAATGGTTCCTAGGCTATGATGCGAGGCTCTTAAACTGCGGCGTTGGGCCCTCTAACTACCGAAAAAATTGTGGCCAGATCCATACAAAGTCTGGGTTAGTACTTTAACCCCAGCTTAATGGCACTGATAACTGACAAAACGTTTGCTTTGTGGTTATCTCCTGGGCTGGCTTGGTGTGCCATTAGGTTAAATGGGCTTTTCTATGGAGGGTACAAGTATCTCGTTAAATTATGGAGATCAAAAAACGACTAACTGGTTCACTTCATGATCTGAACGACCTAAATTATTATCCTGGGGAAGAATTCTTACAGGTCACCTAGAATGAGGATTTAAACGAACAAATCTTCGCTACAATTTATTCTCAAGCTTTTACAATGATATTAATAACAATAAATTCACAGAAATGTGAAGCAATGGTTGTTTCAGTTGGGATCTCAATACAACGGGTGATTTAGCGGATAACGAACAGCATATTGATTGTTCTCCAATCGGTAAACAAGTAGATTTATTCAGTCATACAACTGCTAAGGTAGCTGGTGCAAAACAAATTGGTTTCAGTAGGTTGAATATGTTTTACGTGATTGATAAATGTTTTCACAACCGTTCAAACAAAGGTTCCTAAACTAACGTGACAGGTGTTGGTAAAATGGCATTCTGGTCCATTTCAATTACTATTTTCCTCAATTACAAATGGTGGTATTGTGGCACACAAATATGGTCTATTTTGCCGGCAATCGGAGTGATTTGAAGCTTGGGACGCTATATATAGTCTAAAATCCTACTCAACAAACCCACTTAAAATTCCAAACAATAGTCAGACCAAAATATCGCAAGAGTGCTAGCGAAACGTAAGTAACAACTTTGATATGGAACCCACAGACTTCACACCGGAGACCTTTGAGAACATTCCCATTGAAATGTGTTCCGCCGTTGTTATTTTCACATATTTCACTGTTTTGAATGGCTTTATGCATTTTAATTTGCTTGTGTATAAAAACTGACTCGTTGACTCAGCAATTTTGTCAGCGCTAATGCCTTCGGCAATTTCCATACACTTCCTCAGGAGTATCTCAATATATGTGGGTGAGGCAAGCATATGAATAACAAATATATTCCATGATATTCATTTTCGAATTGTTAAGTTTGCGAAGGTTGAGAGATTTGTTTTGTCTGGCCGCTCTTTTCAACAAAAGAAAACAATGCGTAAACAGTAGTTCCATGGAAATGAAATGTTTATTCTAATTTGCTCACAACAACAAACATTCTAATGCTTTTTAACTTCTATGTTCTCAGCTGCAAAACGAACAATAGTTGAAAAATGGCATTTGTTTATCGGATTCTTCGACGCAAACATATAGTTTGTAAAGAAAACGTTGTACAAACAAAGCACTCATATTTCTGTTTTGTAACAACCAAGAAAACGTCTTTGGATATACGAGAAGGTCAACTATGTTTTGAGACCATGCCGAAATGCGTCTCAAGTTTGAACAAAAGAAAAATAATGCTAGAGTTTCTGGAAGAAATGTGACCACCAAAAATGTATTTTGAAACTAACATTTGAATCGTTCTGTGACAGATGGATTCCAACTAACAAAATATTTTATTGAAACATATTTTACCTCTGTATGCAAGCAGTCGTTTCAACCAATCCTTCACATTTACCTCCAAACGTTCATCAATACGTGATTGAGGACGCCAACGTATTCCGGTGGTTTAATACAGTATAAAAAAAAGTCACGGTAATTTATTTCAGATCAGTTAGTCATGTTGAAGTCTCACATAGCATAGTAATTTATTTATGAGTGTATTCAACACGGTTTTTACCGCTCAAACGTTACGTTAACTACTCGTTAAAAATGAGCTAGGAGATAGTCGTAATGTGTTACTCTTCGGATGCTCCTTCATATATATTCCCAATTGGCTGAATTTGCAGCCCCTCCTATCTTCTAAGGACAACGTTGGGGATTTTTGAAATCAAATAATAACTAAGGGAACGAATGATAAGTGTATTTAATTTACACGCATAAGACGATTACTTGACTCGATAAAAAATAATATCACACATCAGGTTCATAGTTGGCCATGTGTTAAGTGTACCACAATGAGCACTCCCCGTGATACTCTGCTGATTGTCACCATAAAGCGTTAGCGTTTGTGTTTCCCCACCCCATTCGGGTTGATCTTCACATTTGACTCAAAAATCAGTAGAATTAATTGTCATCGTACAGATTGATATTCGGAGTCGTTTTTATTCTGTGGTGAACGTAGGCATTATTGGTCGTTCCGGACGATTTACTGACGATCAATCAGGTATAGTCGTAACTTCTCCTGGAAGAACACACGAGCAAGCTTTTTTTCCGAAAAGTGCAATTATTAGAAACACCTTTGATTTGTGCATCCACCCTTGTAACGTGGTATTTGTTCCATTTTTCTCCTCCTATCCAAAATGGTATAGCTTAGACCTGAGTGACACGGGCTTTGTTTTCGGTGGTGAATGTTCCCAACTCACATTAGTAATGCTCTGATGCAATACGGATGCTGAGCAAGCTTTCCTCCGTAAGGTAGCAGTACAAGTTTCATATCAGGAATCCTAATAAGAAGGCATTTCGATCACCAATCTCACAATGGGTAGCATATTTCTCCAGAAATATCCGGCGCGGAATTCATTATAAATAGCGTTGTACAAGGGTGGCAGGAAGGCTTTTTCCGGAAGTACATGAATGATTTCGTTGATGTCATTGTTTATCGCGAAAGCGTACCCGATACACTTCTGCCCAGTCAGTTATATGCGTGCCCACTATTTTTTATTCTCTCAACGCAATCTCATTTGAATTCTTTAGGAAGATGTAGGTACCGAAATACCATTTTCAGAATACGAAAATGGTTTGCGAAAATGTCATTTGTTCTTTAGTCAAGTCTAACCTGCAGGACAGGTAATCTTGGCTTCACGTTTACGTTCTTGGTGTGGTTTGATTTGTCCTGTATTAGAGCCGCAGCATTCGAGAGTGGCAAAACATCAACATATGGAACAGCTTATGTACAGAATTGTTCGAATCCCATCAAAAATGGTTAGTTCTTCTGTCATTGCCGACTCGGAGCACTTCCAATTTGTGAAAAGTGTGTAATGTCTTGGTGTCATTGTAGTGCAAGTATCGAAGAAATTTCCAAATATCTCAGGTTACAATTCATTCATATCTCAACGGACCTGTTTGAATGCCAATGGTCAAGATATATGTCCTTGTTAGACGAGTTATGACCACAATGAATGACACCTATTAGGCTTGAACCGGAGTCCTATCTTGTTTAGTCTCCCCAACACAGCTTTCAGTGAAATAATATCCTCATTTTCCAAGGCTACGTAAAGAATTTTGTTGTCCAAGCTAACAAGGCTCTTATGTGAGGTGAAAGCCTTCGAGAATAAATGCGTCATATTTCGGACGGTCGCTAGAAAACCCTTTAAGCATACTGGTATTGTATAAAGCTTGTTTAAACTTAGTCGTACAAAAAAAACACTGTCTCACATTGATCTCTCTCGTGCAACTCAATCTGTCGATAGTCCAACACAAAGTCAAAGCACTTCACCATTCCAACTTTACCAGCACAGTTATCGTTTTTGAAAGCGGAGATGCGTGCAATTCCTTTAATTTGATCAAGTCAGCACACAAGTGAATATCAACACGTTTTGTTGCTCATGACGTTATGCGAGCAGACCAAAACACTTGGATGGTTGGATGATATCATATTGTTTTATTAGCATATTAGCTTCAGTGATTTTGAAAACCTAGGAAGACGGTAAGCGTATTAATCAAATGCTTGATGATTGTGTATTTTCCTTTTTATTCGATGACTCCGCGGGTTCGTATGCCGTTGTTTTTAGTTCTTACACCATAGTGTTATACGTATGCGTTCAAAGACACGTATTAAAAGAAATGACCTTAAGTCAATACTCTTGATATATCGGGTACGTATCTGAATGCGATCGCATTTTGGTCTTGATAACCCACAATAACTGAGAAGTTGACTTACTATCATTCTTCTCGAAAAGGCCGTCTCACGGTAAACGGTTGCAAACTAATTAACTTTTAGTGCACCATTTTTCGATACATCTGGAAATGTTTTCAGTTCTGAAAAATCAGAGCGTTCTTCTTTTACGCTTTGCGGCTTCCTAACCCTGTCGGCCATCTTTCCTGGTGCATTAGTCTTACGATGACTTCTGGTGGTATCCAACTTTGCTTTTCAAGATATTTTCCACCTAACATTATTTGTTTATTGAAATTCACAACTTAAGTCAGTGAAATAGTTTCATCGAATCCGTTTTAATGGACAATGCTTGTTCTGAGCCACTAACTTACATTGTCGATCACAGGAATTGAATCCAGTGCAGAATAAATCACGACGGAATTTGAAATTCTTCGTACTACAATATATGACCACTTCTAATGTACATAATGCTTGATTCTGATCGGTCCGAAGATTAGTTATCTTGATCCGCTTCATCCTTGTTCGATTTGCGGTGCGACAATTCACATCAAACAATTTTTTTGAAAGTAGTTGCTGTTTTTTGACACCATGGCGCTAGATTTCTATCCGCCTCAAAATAACTCGAATAACGCGAAAAGTTGTTTACTCACTTTCTTATTCCATAGTGTAATGTACATTTGCTGTCAATATTGAGCATTCTTCTAGTATAACAGCAAACAACCGTGTGTACTCCGTACCACAGTCATCTGACTTTGTTCTCAAGTGTATGAATCCCTACATTTTCAACTAAATTTTTGTTTGCGCATATCACTAGCAACAAAATCAGCCAAAAAGCACCAAACAACGTGCTTGTATTACTTCACCCTCTTTTAGCGAAGCGAAACTGGAATCGATACTTGCAAAATTAGAGTAGCGTTCATTTGTCTGTTTTAGGAACTACCTGCGACGAGTTCTATTTTCATAAGTGAACAATTTGTTCCTATTCGAACGTTCTCCGTATTCCTCCTATCAAGCATCAAACAAATCAATCATGCTAACCATAATGACGAAAATGTGACATTCTGAATAATAATACAGAAGTGATTTGCGTAGTATTCAGTTATGGACTGTGCATTCTTTCCTCTTTTTTATTATTCCTATGAACAAAATTATGGATGTCAAGCTCACACAGGGGAGAATACCTTCTCACTTGAATTTCCGCAGTGTCTTCATATATATGTATGTATCCATATATATTATACATATATGCATATATATATATATATATATATATGTATAAATATACTCTGGTTGGGGAAGACACAGTGTAATATGCAACGATCAGTGTTCATCTGATTGTTTCATCTGCACCTGTTTCATCTGTAAAGTACAGGGAAGAAACACTCAATCAGCACACAGGCTCAGTACGTGCATTACCAGGGTACTACATTCATAATAATCGGGCACCAATGTGGCTGCCCACAGCCTAATAATACAAAAGACAGAAAACCAATGCAGCCACTTTTCCAGGTGTTATATTTTCATTTTTTGCCCAACCAAATCATACGGTTATTGTGGGCCGATCGTTTTCGCTATACGCCAAAAACAAACAACAAAAATCAATGTAGAGGAAGTATCTGTCTGAAACACTTCAACATGATTCCCATGAATGGATAATTGAGGTCATGAGGATAAGTTTAGTTGTTCCTTGCTTTGGGAACTTTCACAAGAAACAAATTTGGTTGTTAATAAATGCTCGTACAAACGACATTCATTTGTGCAGTGAGGATATGAAGATAAATCTTAACTGATTCGTACTAACAAATTTACTGGGTCATGGTGCACATCGAATGAGTACTGTTATGGAAGATCAGCATTTGTAATTGAAATCAAAGGGTGTCGTATACATCCTGGTGCGAGATTTTCTGAAAGCCAGACGGTATTTGTGATAGACAAATTGCCATGATTCGACAAACTGATTTCAATAATTGGAAGAAAAACATCTGTGTAACTTGCTGGAGATCAAACAGTCCATTGAACAATTCTGTGTTAGTAAGTGAGCAGCATAGTAGAGAGGTGAATGTGTGTTGATAAAAAAACATTATTCTATCTGACTAAGGAAAACACAGGATAGTCAACTGATATTTCTCACAACCATTTTAATCGAACTACCGGCTTAAAGTGAATGAGTTGGAAACTGTTCCATTCGCATTGCATTGAATCCAGTTGGGCCGGTACTATTTGATACGTTTTGGCAAATGACCCCTTGTAAGACTAGCATAACTGGTGTACTTGAACTGATAGTTAATCGAAAGTGCGCAAACCACTGTCCCAATAAAACACAGCATTTATCCTGGTTTTAATTAATGGGCTAGCCTCATCGGTCACTCCCCAATGGAACGAACAGCACACAGATGAACGTGATCCATCGGACATTGAAATATATTCAGATAATGTATTGTTGGCACTAGGAGCTTGAATGATTAAAACCAGGATAGATACTGTGTATCATTGAAATAGTGGTTCGCGAACTATTGATTATTCCCTAGCGTTATTCAAACCGGACTGTTCGGACCGCGATACCTCAGCTGGTAGAGCATTTGCCCGGTATGCGGAGGGTCGCCGATTCGATTCCGGCTTGCGGCATCCGACTTTTCGATAGGAAGAATGCAAGTGGATTTTCCAAAAAAAAACGATTCAGGCTCCTCGAGCCAACAATACATTATCTGATAGGTATTCGTTGATGATATCAATGAGGAAGTCTATATTTGCCCTGACATATGATGGAGTGACTAGTCAAGAAATGGCACCTCAGTGTAGCTGCGTGGAACTTCCGTGCCGATCGTACTTTCTCTAATAAACAGTACAATTTGCTAAATTTTCCTTCAATTTGAGCTGAAAATAATTGTGAAAATGAGTGTTTCGACCTTTCAAAATGTCAAAAAACAGTCGGGAGAAGGCTCCTGGATTGGTGTGCTGCCCTTTGTTTGCTGCTCAAAATCTTCTCGTGAGGGCATGTTGTACCCAGTAACCTAACGTGCACCTACAAAATCGCCGCGATAGTGTGGATAAAATGATGGACAGCCTCAGTGTTATCATGAAGTACATCGCCGAGTAATAAGAGTGCCTCCGCTGAATATTGGTAGACTCTACTACCACTAGCCCTACCAATCAGAGGAAGTACTAACGATACCCTGTGCTAGGCCAATTTGCGAATGAGGATTGCGGGACGCAATTTACGACAGGCTGTTCGGAAGCCATTTAAGTGTTGGTCATTGTACTGCGTTGGCTAAATATCCTGCTAATGCTTTGCCTACTAGACTTGCCCAAACGTGGATATTTCACACCATTTCACGAGCAGAGAAGCAGCTTTTGATCATCTCACTACTACGATGCATATGAATCATGGAGCGAGTCGTGTTTTTTACCACTGACTGAATGCATTTGATTTCCGCGGCTTTCGTTTCATCCACACAGATCCACTTCTACTGCAGATTTAAGTCACTTCCTTTTTTATTTTCGTGAATTCATATATATAGGCCACAAAATATCGTTATGAATTTTTCGTTTGTTATTATTATGACAAAATTCGTCGGGCCTGACAAACCGACAACTTGAGGCGTTTTTTCCAAATTGCGTGAATTATTATCACAGGAATTATTTGAACACATGTTTTCTCAATTCGGGATAGAAAGCTTAATATACTGACAGTTTGTTTCTACAGCTATAATACTATATCATTTCTGGTTTTCCCTTCCTACGATCACTGGCATAATGGATGAATGAGTCAAATCACCAAAAATAAATCAAAGCATTCCATTCCACCCATACAAATGTTAGATAAGGACAAGGCGTACCAGTACATTATTTCATGCAATGAAAAACTGTCCGACAAATATTCTACTGCTACGGTAAATACAATTGTTCTTTCCTTATGGGCCTAGGCCAATTTGCTGGCAAATTTTTCTCTATACCCCGCTGAAAATGCTAAGATCTAAGTATATACCGAAAGGTTTCCGATGGAATTTCGTGGAAACAGAAAAAAAAACAGATAATTGCATTTTTTTACATCCTCCTCATTTGTGATTCTCATTCATTGTGTCAGGACAAATATCGTCCACCAGGTTTCAAGACCATTGGTGCATTACGTCGACGTGAGTATATACCTTATGAGTAACTTGGTTTTCAAAAGCCTAAACAAATTAAAACATTTATTCACTTCATTAATTTTTAAAACTCGTCTCGGTATTTCATGAATATGAGCTACAGCCCATAGAATTTACAAGCATTCTTGAAGTACCTACTTCTGGGACGTAAGTAGCATGATTATCCCTATACACAACATTCGATGTTCCGTCAGTATTTGCATAAAGAGCAATCCAAAGGGAGGAATTCGTGTTAACACGCTTTTCGTGTTGTTGTTGAATACGTGTAGTTAATAATGGAATGACCGTATTTATTTTTTATGTTTGAAATGAAATGACAGCTGCTTTCAAAACTCAGTCCTTCAATTTATCAATACAAGAGAAGAAAAATGGTTACAATCTAAACCGTTGCTCTATTTGCGAATGCTTGATAAACCTTAACTCATTTTCACTATAATTATTGTTCAATTAGCTTCCAAGTTTGCATACTAAGCTCTACTTTACATGAAATAACGACGGTATTGAATTTAGTCGACTCAACCACTGATCGTATACCATCAGTCTAGGCAGAGTGGCTGCAATCTGTTGTGATCATTAACACCTGGCTAAGGTCAAACAAAACAAGGAGTGTTACTTTCCTTGCATGAAATCGCTACCAATTGGATCCTGTACGTCAAACTATAAGTGCTAGCAAACTCACTTCTGAAACTTCAGATCATCTATGCATAATAATTATTGAGAGATTAAGTAGTCATTAGGACTTTAGTAGTCTTCCTTTATGTCTTCCTAACCAGACAATAAAACGTTTCCTAGTTGAATGCCGTATTACTTCCAATCCAGATTCCAATTGCTTTGATCCTCTTTTTGGAATGTTTCGTACTTTCTCGTTTTAAATCCATCAGTTGGGTAGTGTAATACGCCTCTGAGCAATACGTAGCAAAATTTGAAACGAATCCCGAAATCAGAACTCGATTATCCATAAAATCCCACGATACTAGAATACCAAATAAACAATGACATAAAACCGATACAAACCTCAGTTATGTGTTCGCAGGGACTCAGAAAATGTGAACCGAGTTGCGGCCTGCGAGAAAGAATCACGTTCATCATCAAGATCCAAAAGAGGAAATGACAAAATAGCGCACTGGACGCGAACAAATAAATTTCGGCTCATGAAAACATACAGTGCATAAAACAAGCAAATAGTGTGAATGAGTGAATGATGTAAAGGAAACGTTGAATTGCAGTGTTTCTGGCAGGATTTCCACAACCGACCGCTACAGCTGGGGTCCCGTATGCACTCCATCCGCCTTAACTGGTCTGAAAATGAGCTGATGGTAATCTGTGAAAAGTAGGCGGCCTTGACCGGTCAGTGTCTAGCGTGATGCTCCGAGAAACCGGTTTGTCGGGCGGTTTTACGATCATCCAATGTGTTCGAAATTCGCTTCAACGGACCTCACTTGTGTCAAGACAATGATTGTTTGGTGCTCAGCTTGTTCATTTGAACTACTACCTTGAAACAAATGAGGGATTGCGGTTTTGTCCCGAACCACTGGCATGGACAGCTAGGGCCCACATGGTGCACGATCCCCAGGTTGGGCTATAGGATCACGACTAGGCCCTCTACTTGCCGGCGCATACCTAGGGAAATGGGAACCAACTACGCTGAAGTCTTCAATTACCAGTTTCAAACATTACTATCAATATGTGGACGACATATTCTGTGTAGTTGATGCTCCTTGTAACCGAGATCCCGTGCGTTCAGAATTAACAATACAGATGTAGCACTACGCGTTACAATGGAAGTTACCAACCAACTAACATCCTTCTTTGTAATCCTTACGATACATTTTGTAGTTCTGCGGCAATGCTGTCGCGTACGGTCACAAAATGTGCTTATCGGTAACGTGTATACTTTAGTTCCGGCAATACCTCCTAATAAATATTCAGTGCGGAAAAACAAATATTTATGCGTGATATATATATGTATATATATATATATATATATATATATATATATATATATATATATATATCGTGGTCAAATCTCAACCAATAAACCACTGAAACTAAGGGGTTGTTTCAACGGTTAGTCTGATTTATAAGGGTGTATACCAGACCCTGTTCCTGGGAAGCAAATGATATCGGGTGGACAATGAGAAGCCTGACTGTACTGTACTGGCCATAGGTGAAGTGCCAAAGACAGATCTACGTCTGCCACGTCATGTTCTCTAGATTCTGATTATGGGGATGTTTCACGAACTAGAGCGACCTGCGTTGAAAGAGCTATGTTTTGTATACCACAGCTGTCATCCTTAAATAGGTAGTTGAATATCCCCATGCACAACGAAACCTTCATAACATAAGTGACAATTGATGACTAAGAGATTTTCCAACACCTGTAACAAGTGGAAAAACATACTTATACGAATCATTCACCACTGTTTCTGATTTCAATGAAGAAGAATTTACCAAACTAGCCACCTAGTTTTATGTGAAAAAAGATGGTTCCAGAGAATAACAATAGTCACCGAAAGTTAATCATACAAAACATGTTTCTGAAAACTACTCTTTTCTGAGAATTCATCATTGTAAAAATAGGTTATGTCAATATTTAGCATTCATCAAGTGCATTTTCTCGCTTCATTATAATCAGATCCTACTACAGGAAAGACAATTACTCAAGCAAATAAGACGCCGCTGACTATTGTATAACTGCTCACACAATAAACAATGCACAATGAATACAAGTGTGTTGATATAAGCCATTGATTAGGTTCTGGGTGAGATTTGACTTGGAGACTAAATATGGCCCCGAGAAGCCTGGACTTTAGAGATTTTGAAAAGTTTCCGGTGTTTATTTGTGTCAGAAATTCAACGACACGAGTCGAATATGAACCAGAGGCATTCCGCTTACTAGGTACATGCCACACCAACAGCGTTATTGCCATAAAAGAAGCGACGTGTATTAGTTTCGAAATGTAGATGATGGATTGGGTTTGGAAACTGTGCAGGGATTTATTTCAGAACTATATATATATATATATATATATATATATATATATATGTATATATATATATATACTCTCCTTATTTATCTTTTCCACGGTGATTTGCTAAATTACCTTTTACCTCTCCTTGTCGGTAGTCACAGAGTATTTACCACTCAATTTCCATTTCACTCATTTCTCTCCTCCGTCCCGTTGAATTTCATGGTTTTTCTTTCCAACAATACATAGAAAACCGTATTTGTGATGAACATCAAACCTGCATAATTTTCCTGAAATCATTTTTTGAATTGACTCGGCGTCAAATCTTCATTAAAATCCTAGTCGGAAACTGGTTACCTTCTTTCGCCGCAGCAAGCCTAACACACAATTATTTCTTTGTGTCTCATAAGAACAACAAACAATACCAATATTCACCATCAACGACCACTAGCCGAGATAGATGAAATTGTTCTTTTTGCTGAGAGGTATTGAAATCAGGGAGCTGGATGGTCAAAAGGAAGAAGTAATACCATATCAGCTAATGAACGTGCAATTCACCTTCTTGAACCATTTTACAAAGTAAATTTTACCATAGGGACTTTCTATTTTTCAGTAGGCCTCTTTTTTACCACTGGGACGGTTCCATGAAATCAAAGTAACAACACTTACATGGGAAGTGATTTGCACAGAGGTTGAACAATTTCCAAGCACCTATTACTTTTTTCCTTCATAGATATGAGAATAAATGATCGTCACGAATGTGCGCCGCCGCTTCAATCAATCCACAGCACATGCACATTTGATTTCATTAGGAGAATGACAGCAATGTGGCTCACGGAAAGCTTTAACTGCCCAACGCAAATAACCCTAAAGTAGGGATTTTCAGGTCCTTCGCAAAACGTATATTATTTCAGCGTCTTCATCACACTCGAGTATACTCCTCAACATCCAAGAGCCACGACTGCTCTCATAATTAATACCAATTCGCCGTGGATTTTTAACTCACCTCCTGTTGTCAGTTTTGCCGATGACTAGGGGTTCTGATTCTCACTGGATGCGCTGCACCTTAGCGTTAAAGTCAACATGATCCTTGTATGAAAAATGAATGACCGGCAGCCGGACCCCAGTATCTGGAACTTAGAACAATGTAAGTAACTAAGTGATAAAACTGATAATAAGTCCGTAGATAGAATGCATAAACAATATTCTCTGGAGAATGAAATTAGTAGGCAAGTTCGATTTGCAAATTTTCCTTGCCCAAGTATGAAATCCTGAGAAAATTGTTTCCCGTTCAGTTCTGGTGCGTTCGGTGGGCCGCCGGAGGTTTTACATGGAGAACATTTTCTTGTGCGGCAAAGGTGTTCCTTGCAGTGTGGGTGTTTCATTCAACGTGGTTGAAGCCTAAGTTAGAATACTGAACAAGTGGGACGTGCTTCATTTTGGCATCGAATTTATGGTATTAGGAAAGCCTTGCAGTAGTTGTATCCATACTTCGGTAATTATTGAGGTGGTGTGGACATTGTGGTACATAACTGCGCCATATCCAACATAATAGTATCATTCTAATTCATATCCTGTTCTTTTCTCCTAGGGTTTGACCTCTTTCTGACAACAATAATCGAGATTTCATGAATCACTATCTTAATATCTTCTATCTCAGTGGTCAATATCTTTTTCACATTTCTGTATTTGTTGGTGATTCCGGTAGTAGTTTCTAGCACCTCAAAATCATTAGCGCTTATTTCGCCCTTCAGTCACGTGATCACATTAACCAAGCAAATCGAACGGTTGGTACTCAAGGTCAACTAAAGCCATCACTTTGTTGGGCCTCTCAATCTATCCTTGTTCGTTGTCGTCCGACCATGCAGCGGAATCAGTAGCCATATTTTACTTCAAAAAGTGAACTAGTCATCGAATAAATCATAGATCGTACTTTACGTCCACGTCACAGTCACTGGTGCTTTGGTAGCAAACGGTGGTCATATCTCTTCCCCTTCCCAAAGGCTCTCCCAATAGCTGTTACACTTATCAACGAGAACTCATCTCATCAGTGATGAAAGTTATCGGAGCGATGGGGATAATTATGTGACCGATGCTTAGCAAATCAATTGTCTTTGTTTAGAAAGCAATGCGATTGAGGAATTCATTCGAGGTTACACAGGTTTCAGCGGACGTTACGGAGGAATCACTTGATTATACGATGGCTTCACGAAATAAAGGAGATTTACTGTGTAATGAACAATGTGGATAATGAGTGGGGAGACATATTAGTATGAAAGCGTCACCTTATTAGGTGAAACAACGAATACGATAGTAGGGATGAGGTTACATAAGTAACAGCCCTGATGGAGCCTGTGCCGAAACCAACGAGTCAGTGAACGACGGAACAAAACTACGAAGAAGCGGTGTACAGGCGTTCTCAGTTAAGAACGAAGTTTTAGTAAAGAAGGCTAAGATCAAAAAAGGTCAGAATTTGGGCCGAGCACATATACGAATCGAAGACATGGTCGACAGAGAATCAGTGGCTAGTATGTACAGAGTAGGCGAGCAAATGTGTGCACGAGAGTAAGGGGAGGGTTGGATTCATTTTCATCCCATTTGATTCAAGCAACTGAGTCGTAGACAAGCAAAGATCACTAACGGTAACATCCTGATACTGATCTCACGGAGTTCCCGAAAAATACAAACGGAGCACGAAAAATAGAAATAAAACCTTGTTCCACGTGGCAGTTGTACTTACCGAACCAGGAAACTTTAAAATTGCTTTCGTAGAACAACGGTCGGCATTGTACTCAATGGCATGTTTAGCCAGCCCGAAGGAAGCACATTTTATATTCATGAGGAGATAGCACAACTAGATTCAAAGTAGTAATTGCAACACAAAACCGACTGCGTGCACATCCCGTTGTTCTTCATTGAGATGGTAAAAATTATAAAATGTCCGTATTCATTTTGACCTCACGTTTGGCCTACTGGTCATTACAATGTTGCTGTGACTACCAAAGAAACATATCCTAGTGAATTTCACAAATGTCCTCGTTATTTTCAAAAACCTCATTGTAAGAATTCATTTCTATAATCAAACACATCACTCAGTCACGAACCACTGAAACCAGCACAGTCAATCAATATCATCTAAACACTGGTAGTGAATCACATTTCATTCACCCGCAGTAGGTCCCATTATTGCCTGTCTCGCAAAAGCTTAGCTGATCGATCAAGTGCTTTTGAAACGGGAAATTGTTGTTGCAATTCCTGAAAGTCGAAGAAATGTTTGGAGAGTAAATGTGTCATTTTATCTCCTTTATCGAAAACGAGAACCATCGTGGTCATGATATATTCTACATATATATATATATATATGTATATATATATGTATATATATATATATCGATGTACACTTTATAGCTTTCAGCCAAAAATACTCTTCATTCTGTTAGGAAGTAAACAATGACAATAGTTAAACAATCCTAAACTAGGTGGTTTCTTGTGCTGATCAAGCAAAATTGACAGCAGCGCGACCGTCTAGCAAGTGAAGCAGGGAATTACCTCCTAAGTACATCAATTATTGTTTTATTTTTCCAAAACACCAAGCAAACTGCCATATCGCAATATGACCAGTTCAAAGTTTTATTAAAATTAGAAATGGTAGCAGTGGTGGTAGTGGATGCCATATTGATAATAGCAATACTTGTAGTGGTAGTGGTGGTGGTGGTACTATTATTGATGGTAACTGTAATATCAGTAACAACTTATTACGTTGTAATATTTGTGGCAGTGGTAATAGTGTTAGTAGTATTTACGGTGTCTCCCTTGTTTTTATTCTTGTCGCATTAATAAAATCGACCACAAATTGAAGGTACGATTAGCAACAATCCATTTTCAGTGTTCATAGGAAAATGCTGAAAGGGTTTCAATTTTATTATTCTTGTATTGATCATTTCTGTCGATTACTGACCACTTCGGGAGCCATCCAGGATACCTGCGAAACAACTGAGTTTCCCATTTGTATGAGCTTTTTGCTTGTGATATCAGTTGGTGGCATATTCTCAGATAGCATAACGTCTCGACTGCACATGATTATGAGATAGAGCGACAGCAAACAACACAAAATTTCCCAATGGGCACTAAAGCGTAAAATCAGCCACTGTTTCCCTAATCTTGGTTACTTTGCCAAGGAAAATCTTACAAATGTTCATGCTAGTAGAGACTAGAATGTATCATAGAATAGGAGAACAAGGAGAAATTTTGCTATTCAAAGCTTCTAGTAGCCAAATAATATGCTTGACCCATATTCAGCAGGCTGTGGAATCCTGTCTTATCGGGACTGAGGTAAACAAAGCTGATTTAGTTTGTGTCGTGCTAACGGTCCGTGCATTGGAAAGTCAGGGGGTATCACAAGAGAAAAAATGATAAGACTGTGAGGTAAAGCACACGTATAGTAATGTGTAACCGTGATTTGTAGTCCAGTCACGAACTGTTTGAACTCAAAAATAGGAAAAATAAAACGTGGCTGATTATATGACGATCAGCAAATTTTCCTATTCGCGTGTCTTCTTAGTACGCCAGTGAGATCGTTGTACGGAACTTCGAACGTTAAGGAGTGAAGAAATATCCGCAAAATTCAGGTATATTCAGAGTGAGATAGAACTGAGTTAGATGCATCCTAGTCGTTGAAATAACGTTCCCCCCACACACATTTGAAAATGGGACAAAAACAAATTTTCTATTCATAATTATTCTCCGGATCGATACAGACGTATTTCGTCAAAAACATATTGAATTTAATAAATGCAGTGCATAGGATAATGACTGAAATCCGATGGGTAACACTATCTCTGATAGATTTACAAAAATGTTTTTATGAGGGAACACCATTACAAGCATTATCTCTATTGCAGCGCAAAAAATAGGCTTTGATCTTTAAACTGATGTTTATATATATATATATATATATATATATATATATATATATATATATATATATATATACAAAAATAATAACGTATATCACATTTTTTCTATGGATAACCTCACAAAGCACAAATCTCTCAACCAATTCGAAGATCAATTAAAAGACCGATATAATGGTAAAGCGTGTTGAAATTTGGCCGTACCCGCATAACAAGAACCAAAAACCTTTAAGCTTTGCAAACCACTGAAAAATTGATGAATCAGGTCTATCAAGGAAGCACAGCGAATGGGCATCCGGCCTGGTAGTCGAGTAGCACATTAGGCAGTATGAACGTCTAAACTTTAAGTAAGTGCGACTAACTTTTATAAAAACACCGGGTGGAAATATTCCATGCCAAAAATCCTGCGTAATCCAGTTCTTTTATTCATCAACCTCGTGATTCTGTGCTCTGTTTGCGTTTCAGCTCGTAGCTTGGTTGAGCTGATCCTAGAATCAATAATACCATAATGAACAAGGGAACAGAAGATAGAGTTAACCGAGGAGATCATGCATGATTCCAATAGCGTAATGTCATTGTCGCTGATATAGAGTTCTGGCCATTTTCGTGTGATTCTAATAAGACATCCATTCTCAACTACCAATCTTCTCTGGATTCCTCTTACTCGTAAAACCCTGTCACTAAGCCAACTTAATCGACAGTTCTAACTACGGAAATATACACTGGACGCCAGATGGCTAATCGGATATCACCGTTATGCCACGATAGTTTCAGTTTGGTAAAATCATGTGGGTATGCTGGATGCCGTCCACCTGCTTATCCATCCAACGTGGCCATCATTTGATTAAAAGAAAAAACGCAGTCATACACTTTTCTCGGTTAACAAGACTGCTTCTTATTTTCTCACTCGAGAAAGTGTGCCACCGTCTTCAGGCAGCAAGACATTTCTCCGAATCTCTCCATGAGGCTAAGTGAACGTTTCACCGACCAGTCCCGTTTCACGTTCCTTGTGAACCATATGTGCATTAGGATCCTTGTTAGCACAGGTTTATAGTAAACGAACATAGTATCCCCGTTTCGGCCCACCTGCCGGAAAATTTGGAGATACGGTAAGAGACAAAGTGATAAGAATTGTACAAGATATCATCCTCAATTATAGTACTGCATAACCGTGCATTGCTGAAAAATATTTCAGGTTCAAACTTGCGAAAATCAAAGGAGCTGAGGAGTTTACTGAAGCCAGGCAGTGGGTTATGATATTTCCGAAATCCTGACTTAAATACACTGTGACTGCTACAGCTTCCACCATGGTGAACAACCGGCAGTGCCATATCTTTGTACGACCCCGAACTGTAACATCTCTAGCTGGAATGGTTTCACCCACTGAATTATGTTTATTCTTTTGTATTTTACTTTTTACCCGTTCTTCACGCATGTACGGACTTATAAGTGGTCCCGGATAGCAGTTTTATGATAATTCTCAAATATACCCAGATTCTTGGTCTGTCAGCGAGCGATGAAGAATGAACATCTTACACCTGTCATCAAAAATACCACACGCAGAGGCTGGAATTAATTACCTCTCACACAGACACAGTAGTACAAGTCGTGGCTTGGTCGGGGTACCTCACTACGTGCAAACTAATCAAAGCTTAGTTGAAGCCGGAAAACCGGAATAATTTAAGGTTTCGTCGGGCCCCTTACATACTGGTCTCAATTTCCATTTCTCCAGGTAAACGAGCTAGGCTACATTGTATTCATCAAAATAATTCATGGTCTCATACATGGAGTGATCTCGGTACGATCGAGGTGTTACCAATCGACGTAGGATGAATTGTGCGTTTCCAAAGTTCAGACAATAATGAAAATGCAGTGGTATTGGAAGCAATCGATCCTAACCTGATCAGTGCATACTGTGGAACTCAAATCGGTTTTTTCTTTTTCTAGGCATTATTTGTTATGGACCCTAGGCTGGATGAGAAACCTGAATACGTCTTGTCATACGAATCTGGTTGCAATTCGTCGGCTTTATTTCATGAATTCAGACGTTTACTCTGCGAGAAGCAGAAACCCGCACGGTATTCATGAAGACTATTTCGACCGATCGTAGGCGTTGTTCAGCAATCCATAGATCGCCAGTAAATGAACGAATGAAAATCGTATGCAAAACACTGTTCAAGCAAAATTCTCTGATTTCCACTGAGAAGCTGGAGTAGAAACTATTTCATAAACTGGTCATTTAAGTTTGAAGCACCATCTAGATATACATTCTGTAGTGCTCCACCCGAGCAGATCTGCAAAATATAATTCTTTATAGGACCAATCCCCACCCAGCGCAATTCCGCATCCATTGTAGCATCCGTCGAACAAACGATTAGAGATCCAACCATTTCTTTGTTGCTCCCCTCATTTTCATCCCATTGTTTTGCTACCTCTTTCGTGACTCTGTCTTTTTCAATTTTTTTAGTGTCATACACATCATAGTGGTTGCTTACTTATTGGCATAAACTTGACCTCGCATTATTATTTGCTCAACCAGCTGTTTGGGCTTCGATTGTTGAAACTGCACACCCGGTCAGGCTGAATTACTCCGTGATCGATAGCTTTCGACATAAGCACTTCTACCTACCTCGACCATTTACCCTCGATAGCACCGTATATTTGCTCCAAATGCATCTTTGTTGCCGACTGGATGCACCTTCACTCTGTTCGTACCAACAAGTTCTAATTACAAGCAACGGTATTCAACACGGATCAACAATAACTTCACAGTGTTGCTAGTGACGGAGAGTATAGCCCTGAAACTAGACCTGAAAGGAGTTCGATCTTATGAAAGCCACCATCGGTAACTGTAAACCGATTTACTTGTAGTGAGAATCGTGTCAGTTACAGCGTGACGTTGAGGATGAAGAAGAAACTGAAAGACATATATTATGAGAAGCAAGCATAATGTTTAGTCTTTTCGATCCCGTACTTAAAAGTGTCTTTTTATCTATGATACGACACATGAAAAATACAACGAAATAATTGGGAAGATGTTATTCACAAATAAGTTGGTAATTTGCATAGTTATTGTGAATAATTTCAAAGAAGGCAACGGTCTGCAATGATTGTATCGGTACACACAAGGATAGGGGATAATACGGTCTTGATCGTCATACGTTCACTGTACGCCAGCAGTTTTCCATTCTGGTGGCAGAGTCGTACTTTGATTGACCCGGTAATTTCAGCTCGATGAATAGTTCAAGGTAAATGCCTCACGACCGCTGATGCTGGATTGCTTATCGGTATATTTTTTTATCCAACTGAAGCATCTCTCTCCGAGTCGAGCACTGTTATGTTCTGTATGTGCCACCGTACTTGCAACTGAACTGGTGAACAACATGTTAAGTGACAAGAGCAGTATGACTGTCAAGTTGTCCGTTGAATCTTCATATGTGTAGTTGAGCCAACAATTATATATGGATGACAGCGGAGCTTGGAAAATGACGTAAATTATTGCAAAATTGATCAGCTTATTGACGAACGGATATAATAACTCACTCCGTTTTGCATCGCTGTCTACTATGACACTCAACGAAGTTTACCGGCAAAGTATTTTCTCGATAAAATCTTCCCGTTGAAGTTGATGAAGAGAAACGTGGGTTGACCAAACTGCATTTGTGGGCAGCCGAATTGAAACTATAAAATCACGTACAATGTCCCCTTTAAATTGCTTTTCTGTAATTGGTTCTTGCTAGTGTGCTGTACCGATGCCTTTTAATTGAAACGACTTAAAAAGGAAAACTAAATTCGGAAACTTTTTCGTGAGACAAAATCATTCAGATGAAGAGAATCGAAAAAAATAATAAAGCTTTTACATATCCGCATCAGACAAAATCAATCGGATGAAGTCAACATGTGGCTTGTACAAAAAAACCGTGTTAACTTGGACAGACAACTGGTTTTCGGTCGTTCACTTGTAATTATCAGCTGGTTGAAAAGTTACGGGGTTTCTATTTGCCACGATATCATTCTTTCTCTTCGACTTCGCCTTAAAACCAAAAACGATTACATTCTTTATGTAAAAGAACAATGCCTCTTAGGTAATCAATAGGAGTCTGCAATGTAACCTTTTTAGATGAAACGGTCTCCCAAAGTAGTCAGCAGTGTCACGAAGAGGTACTTTGGTAAAATGGGATAAGACAACCTTTCGATGCATCTTAAAATTCCTGATGGTTAAATTGTTACAAAAGCCAGCATGTATGAATGAGTGTCGTAAACACCATGGAGTTAGGCGTTTTGGGATGGGTTCCAGAACATCGGCTGCGGCCAACGTTTGCTTACACGAAATAAGCTGCACTCCTGTGAATCTTTGGATATCCCAGAATGTGGGACGTTTGAGTTCTAGATCTTATTTTCTCATACATTCTTTACTTAATAATCCCGAGTGGCATTAGGGTTTGCAATTGTCTAGCTACCTGCTCTTCCACGAGTATAATGTTCTCTGATGTTCCGTCAACTACTCAACTATGGCTTACGACAGAACAGTGTTCATTTGGTCACTATATTCTGTCTCTTTCATGATTTCTACAACAAAGTCTTTCTCCAGTTGCAGAAACATTGACGCATGTATGTATTTCAGTTGAACGGTGTTTCCGCGGTATCCAGCGATGACTTGGTTGTTGATACTGCACCGTCAACCATATTCTGTAAATCTAATCTCCTACTAACCATAATCATACAGCAGCCAAGCTCTACAGGATTTCATAGCGGAACGCCCTGGTTGAGCTTGGGCCCTCACTGGGAAACCAAACATCAAAGAAGTTACGTTCTGTGCCGGAAATGCTCTTCTGGATTTAAAAGCAAGTTTTGGGTGCTTAATAATACCTTGTTCTTCGTTCAAAAACAATTCACAGATACTCAGGATAGCCTTGTGGATAAGGTGCTCGATTCACAGTCATTCTTTCAGGGTCTGAGTCTCAGTAGCGGGGCTCGGTGGGTGTGCGATGCTGATGATTCCTGACAACAGATATACAATGCTTTCCTTGCTTTCATTGGTGAGGTGAGCGTTGATACTGCATGATGAATAAATAGGCGTATGCCAATTGTCGTAGTTAAATAACGTATGTGTATATTTTGTACAAACTGAAAACACAATCGAGATGCTCCCGTATCTACAAAGTATTCTATTTTCGTTTTTGATAACACTACCTAAGTAACAGACGGCTACTTTGTAAGCAGTGGACAGAATAATTTTAATTGCAATGCAACTTTTTCATTGCAAGCCTGCGTATTCTAGTATCACTAATCACGAACACACCAACAAAAATAATAAATATTGCGCTTTTAGTACGTTATTCCTACCTATCACTAAATTCGTATATTGCAAAATAGCTGTTGACTGAATACTATGTGCAACAGGCAGGATGCCGCATACTTTGTCAGTTAATATTGAGCAACCAACGTTATAGCTTGTCTGAGTACCGTCAAGTCCACCCAATAGCGTTCAATACCCGTTGATTTTTCTTGTGTTTGCCTTATTTGGAAAGTTGTGAATAATTTTCGTGGCCAGCTGTCACAAAGCTGGTAATTTTCAAGAACTTTTCAAAAACTGTCATCTGTGTGGCAGCTAAAACTGTTTACCAATGAAAGTAAACGGTGCAAGTTTATTTGCATTAGGCGGGAAATGTTTCAGGTTGGGTTACGTAACCATACGTATATACAAACTCAGCTTCAAAAGCCCACTTCAGTTAGTATTGAACAGACCATTGGGAAACATAACCGAGTAAACATCCATTCTTGAAAACGGATGTGTGCATTATATTGCTCATCTTGACAGCTGCTGAACATGATGGTATTTATAATCTCATTTCGACGTAGTTGACACCCGATTTATTGAAGCAGTCAGATCTAATTTGAACGAAATTTATTGGCATTTATCTTAAATTAGTTTGCACTGTTTTTCTTTTTATTGCAATTCTTCGCAAGACACTGAATTTTGCTTGCAACATTTCAGGCCATACTACGCTCCCATGCTGCTTGTACGCACCAATGTATTCTGTGAACTGAGTATATCCTAGAAGGTTAGAAACAATATGAATCTTATGGCTTGTATTCATTACTACGGCCGTGAATAACAGCAAGCTATCTGCTATTTACATGTGGACAACGACATCAAACTAATAAAATATGAACTTGATAGAGACAAACTCCATCCTATAAATTTATCCCCTTTGGTTGTGCCGTTTTGTGTTGTTGTAGAAGGTCTTCCTACAATTCACGAAGCTATCTTGTCAAAGTGTTCATTTCGTAGATGGAGGTATGTTATTAGACCAGAGGGGAGTAATCAACCGTCGATTCGGCTAAAAGATATCTTACATTCCATGTATTTTCTTGTCGGTTTCTTAGAATAATGTGCATTTCAATCAGAATTACGCGATCCATAAGGCAGCTGCCAGAATTATGGGCTGTTTCAAAGCTGTGGTAATTCGTAATTGTTCCCATAATTTACAGCACAATTTTCAGAGCGTTCCCGTTTCCGAAAAAAAAATAAGTAGTAATTTCAAACAGGTGCATGTAAAACAAGTTGAAACCTATAGATGATACCAAAGTTTAAACAAGAGAGTGTTTCGTCGTTGTTAACTTTGCGTTTTAGATTCCTCATTCATTGCCAAGCACATGGCGGAAACACACAATTCTCTGCAACAGAATGTATTGCACCTGAGCTTTGTAATATACTGCATAATGCGAGGACGGTTTTGTGACTGATAAATGGCAGACTTGTAGAACGGTCGAATATCGGTAATTTTATTATTCATCAGAGTAAGATGCATCATTTGTGATTTCACCAGGAAGCCACAAATACTCAGTTTACCAGGAACAACTCTTTTTATGGAAGTGTCGATCATAGTGCACTTTAGTAGGAAGATGCAAAAACAATACTAATACGTCTAGAAAACGACGTATCACCTGATGGTTTACTGTAAATGTTTTGGTTTATCAAAAAAAAGGAACCATTGAATTACTTGAAGGACTTGATCCTGAAGTAAAGGTCTATTCGACGTCAGGTTGGTATTCGGATGATAGAGGAATACTCATCCTTTAAGAGGATTATACAAAAAAGTGATAGATCAGATAGGGATGAACTAATGATAATGTATTTTGCACGTGTTTCTGTAACAATTTTTTCCAAAGGTTTCCGGAACCGAAATATGTGTTTTCAAGCATTGGTGTAATTTTGTTGTGGCAACTAAGTGATGTGAACAAACAACCAAGACTATCGACTCGAATGATGGTATTTCCTCGGGTTTTGCTTTACAGGAACTTTATAAAATGATTAAATATGTACACATCATAAGTAGGACTGACGAAACAAACTTGGTTGTTTTATCAATAAGCCAGAAAATTTTCTGCACTAAAAAACCATCACTAAAAGGCTGTTGTTGCAGTTTCCCATTATTTCAAACTTCATCGTGATTTGCTTTGGCTTTTGATTTGTTCCATGCTACATACCGTGACTTAGGCCTGAGTAAACGTTATTCGTGACAATAAATGGGGACGCAAGTTCATTTCAAAGACGTTCATGCAGTGGAAATTGTCACTGATCGATCGCAGCTGAAGAATATGATTCCCATCCCATTTGAGGAAGCACAATCTAAGAACTATTGGGCTGTCAGATAAGACTTTACTCAATGAGGACTACCCCGCTCGTAGGTAACGTACCATGTTTTGCCTCGCATTGCAACTGATAAATTATTGACGTGGACTCAGTCTTTTATTTTTTATATGCTTTTAAATTGACCAGTCTTTGGATATATTCGATGGTTCAGATACAAGCAAGATTCATTTATTCTGGTGACCTTTTTCGATGTTGAGGAGGTACGTAAATGGACTTTCTCAAAAGTAAATAAACTATTTTGTCAGCATATCACGTTTTGTGTAGGTGAATATTTTAGTTTTTAAGGAAAAATGTCAATACAAATTCCATATCACCTCGATAACTTTGTGTTTATCGTGAAATAAGTCAAACCGGTACCGCTCAGCCATCAAGTCATTCGTTCTTTGTCTGTCACTGTCTTCAATAAGCTTCTGAAGCCACCTTTTACCATTCTGAATTTAACTCTGTCAAATATGAACGTAGAGAATTTACAGATTTTTTTCATTAGAAGCTACTAAATATTCGATCTTCACGATAGAAATCCCGAAATTACATGCCATCTTTATGTATTATTCGGAACAGTATACAAAATGATTCTCAGACCGATTCCAACGTTATCGGTCTTTTGATAATCCGAGTATGTAGCTTATTCAATGAATAATTTATTGTACTCTTTGCGGACTGTAGGCCAGTTGAATTTGGGTTTTTACAGTCGACCTCACTTATACAGTATTAGCCGTACTAGTAAATTCCTAAGCCGGCTTTCCTATTGAGAACATCATGTGTGAATTTCGAGGACATATTTAGACAATGCCACATTTTTTCTTTTGTATGTAATAATGAATCTTTTGCCTAAAAGTTAAACTAGTCGCTTCATGTCTGTATTTTGCTATAATATATTGGATACAGAACACACGCCCGTCTTCCTTCATTTTCTCTTCGTGGATAGTGCACCTATTTTTCAGTACTCATCCCCTGCATATTTCTATTCCGACTTTTTCCCGGTGATTCAATAATGGTTACTCGATCTTCAAGTAGTTCTAATTTTTTGGTGACTTCACCATCGTACGACATCCAGATTTTTGTTTTTAACCATGGAATGGAATTACTCAGATTTCCGGCCGGTCATCGGCAAAAATAAAAGCTGACTGAGACACAAAATATTTATTTTTTTGTTCTTATGACCTTAGGAAGAAGTACAAGAATCCCCCCTCCAAGCCCTCAGAGGTGCAAAAGTCAAGCGCAATAAGGATTTCTAGTGTTCAATCAAAATTATCTTTTTTTTTCTAGGAAGTGAAAAAGGAATTTTAAACATATATTCCGAAAATACGGATTTTGCATTGCCTAACATCGCTGCTAAGATAATAATTGCAAGCGGGTCAACAGATTACGTAATGTAGTGGTTCTTTTATTGGGTAATCCACTCAAATTATTTTGGAATAAATTTGATGCCAAAACAGACTGCTATCTTTGGAAAAATAAACTGATCTCCGGTTTGATAATAACTGTTATAGCTGTTTGGATTTTTTTTGTTTTTACTTTACTCCGGGTGAGGCATGCTGTTTTTTTGAAAAACATTTAAGGTCATTATTTTACAATTGACAGTGAAAAAAACATGTTCCAAATTTTGGTTTACATATCATATGGGAAGACATCCCCTTGTGTCAAGCTCAAATATAATCACTTAATAATAAAATCAGTACAGTTCTCCTGGTTTGCTGTGAACCAACGTTGGTCTCTGTTGAACGGGATGAAAATAACAGATTTATAGATAGTAATACCGAACAAAACATAAACTGGTAGATTTCCTCTCTCCAGCAAGCACTAGCCAAGTTTGAAAAAACTAGCCAAAGCAGGTAGGTGGATCAGGTTGGGGAACACAATCACTCTGACCGTCTGGAACAATGTGTAAACTAGACCAGGAAAGGAGTATACAAGTGACCATTTGGTGTCAGTTTTCTGTGGACAATAACTTACCAAATGTATGAAGTAAAGTTTTCTTATGACCACTATTCACAAGGCATTTCTGAGGAGTGAAGTTATCAGAAAACGGTATCTGTCACCATAGATGTTGTTTCCCAGCTTAGCTGACTGCCTTTGGAAATTATGAAACAGGACAATCTGACTTCCACAGAAAGAGCGACAAGGAAAACAATTCCAAAATAACACCAGTCGGCAACATTATACAAAATCCTGTCTCAAACGCATGCAAAAATTGAACGGAAAGAACATTTTTTGTGACGTGAGCAGAAGATTTTCAATTATTTTAGAATGATGTAATTTGATTACACAAAATCAAATTCGCAACATCCTATACGGATTGTTCGTTGCCGATTAGTTTGTGAGCTGACAAGATAAAAATTTTCAACGAAAATCGTGCTAGTGAATGAAGCTGTAAAAGTAATTTTTGCTGTTGACTGCTATCATACTCCATGCACTTATCGGCTTCTCAACAAATTGCACTACAGCTTCTGTCGTGATTCTCAGTGAGAACAGCAAGTATCAGAAAAGCGAGTAATTATAATTGACTAACACATTATCTAGAAAGATCAGTGCTCTGTATCCAGGTATAAACAAATAGTATCAAGACAATATAGATATGCTGCATAAGTGCTGAACTCACCAGTGAGGAAAATGAGAGCAATGTAAAACTGTTTTGTTCCTGTTACAAACAATCAACGGGGCACACCCACCGAACCCCCCCCCCCCCCCTCAGGGTTGTAATTCCTGATGAACGACTGTGAATCAAATACCGTTACCATAAGACTATCCCAGTTGACATTCAATGGTTTACTGAACGTAAACACTACGTGATCCAGTCCCTGCTTCTTGCAGATCAATTGACTTCTAAAATGGATGAATCCCCTATCGGATCCTAGGTACCACAGATGAATTCCGCTGTAAGTAACCTACACAGCGTGGATTCTATCTCTACATCTATCTATCCATTTACCTCTTGGTACATTATATATATATATATATATATATATCAATAGTGGGATCTGGGATTATCAGATTGTAATTCATCAATCCGTATCAACGTTTAAAATATCACTGAAAACTCTGGAGGGACTGAACACCCTGTCTTTCAGTATCGAGCATAATCAGCCGTACACATACATCAAACAATCACTGCTTTTATTTGAATGCAATAGACAGTGGATGCAAATGTTATAAATTATCAATTTTTTTATCAATCAGTGCAAATTTGTTTCGTCATCATTTAGGCTGTTTTCCTTCTAATTACTTCCTATATACTATAAAATAATGGTACGGTATTTCAACAACTGGGAAGTGACCTTTGAGTGATCTGGATTCAACACGGGACAGAACGGTGTACACTCTACTATGCTGACCGTTTGACCACAGCTGTTTCCGAAAGTAATGGCATGGACAGGTTTTGTCCACGAATAATTTTTATTCGCTAAAGAGGGATAGAATATTTAAATATGTATCAAACAAATCAAAATAGTATTCTGTGATAGCTCAGTAGCTCTCGTTTGATGACTTGCCTGACTCTGAACTATCTCGTTTCATTAGGGTTACCACAAAGACAATATAAGGTGTAGGTCGTTATCCTCAGTTGTTGCACAGCGTGCATAGCGTGGCCTGAATTGCATGGGCGGCTGATTCTTGTACCTGGCTGGTGTTGATACTATACAACTCTTAACATGATTTATCTCTCAATTTATCGATCCATGCCACCGATCCCTCCTCCTGTCGCTCAAGATCCGATTGTCTCAAGCCTTGACCCCAATATTGCGCACACAATGCTTGCTCATTCCATGACTTACTCTCACAAGTATTATTTGTCAGTGGACACGACTACAAAGAAAGTTTACACTATACGGCCATGTCTGGAACTGTTGGAAAACACTTGGATAAAAGGTTAGCAGAAGCTATAGACTTAGAATGGATAACTTTTGCATTCCTATTCGGCTACTTGTTTATTTATGGAAGAGTCGTCTTATTCACTTGATGCTGTAACGATTCGTGAAGTTACCTCATTATTGTTGGTTATGCATTGTCTGTGTTGCTGAATACCAGTTACTAACGAAATGTTCAAATGCATTTCTCAGCCAACAGTACATCCAATTCCAAAGGGTGCTTCACAGGTGCGCTCCATTTCCTCAAACCTAATATAGTAAATTGGAAGAGATCCTGCAATTAGCGTCCAAACTGGGTCCGGTTGTTCGGTTTTGGCTGGATTTTCCCAAACTTGGTGACAATATGTGGTAGGGATGCCTCATTTTAGTGTTTAAATTCCATTGGAAACAAGACTGGTAATATTCGAGCCTTTAAGAGTTTTTCATCCCACAACAAATAATTTACAGTTCAGAATACAAGCCTACCATTAAACAACCATAAGAAACAATCACTCGATGATAATGTTGATATCTGGTCTGCGTCAACTTCGTTGAAATTCTTCACACATGATCATATAGTTTTCTTGAATTGTCAACTTCAGAAAACTCGCGTCAATATACTCACGACATAGTAGATTGTTTTTGTTTTTATGTGGTTATGATAAAAAAATCATTGAAACTGGTGGATTTTCGTCATTTCCCATACAAACCTGATTTCCCGTTCAATGAATTTATTCCGTTCTCACGGTCAAACTATTCTGAGTACCACTGGATTTGACAACAGTTCATAAAGCTCAAAAATATTCATATTACTTTATCTGCGATAAGCTTGTAAAATCACTAAAATAAACAGTCATAACATTATCGACCCATATTGGTTGTGGGCATAAATAAGTGGGCAATCGCCCAGATATAATGAACTCAATTGTTATCCGAGTTTTTGGCTAAAGATTGAACCAGCAATCCAAAAAGCTTTTCCATTCACGAATTTGATCAAACCTTGTCGAAATATGCCAATGTACCCTGTATTCTAATTTTCTTGAAATCGACACAAATATTAACATAGTTTCTCGCTTGCGGGCATAATTCTTTGAAAACAAACTAGCACACTCTTGGTATACTCCTCAAATCTTAGCAACCATGAATCCTCCGAAATTAGCAATCTCGCTAAGGTCTCTGTTTTCATATGGGCAAAATTCTTGAGACATCTAACCGATAAACCCTAATGAACTCTATCTGCAAAATCGTGTTCATATAGAAGTTTAAATCAGCTAAAAAGCTGTTCTTCAGTGTCTTGTTCTCAAGCCATCTACAGATGACATAGTATACATTAGACAAAAGATAATGAATACAGAAATGGAATAAAAATCAGAGCGAGGAAAATTTGTTCCGCAGAGATGTCAGATGACGAATTGATAATAATAAGTAATACCCTACATGAGAACAGTTACCCGGATCGGTTTATTGAAATAAATTTTATCGAAAGTGTGATGAAAATCCCCGTGAAAACCCTAAGGAAGAAAGATCTTAATATTAGCCTGTCTAATAAAGGCGATATTGTTAGTGAAATCTTCAATGCCGCCACACTACGTTGTGCTTTTCAAGGTGCTTCTCTAATTTAGATTCCGAACAAGGATAGACTGCCGACGCTGGCCTCGTCAATGGTTGTATACTCTTTCAGATGTGTTTTGACGCATCTTATTTAGGTCGAACGGCACGACAGCTATCAACTCGGAATAAAGAGCATCATTTGCTCCGGTTGAGTCAAGGGCAAACTGGATCGACAAATAGCGCAATCTTAGCGCATTGAACCAAGACATCGGTTGAATCCGGATGCTGATTTCAAAGTTCTTTATCCTGACCCCTAACAAATGCAAAAGTGTTCAGTTGCACACTCCAGCGATAACCGAGGAAATTGGGATAAGGAAGCTGACCCCTGAACTGTGCTCCGGGCACTCCAACTCCCATGGCCCAAGATTTACCAAAACCGCATGAATCTACCTTCCAGTTACCTAGAAGGCGTCATCTAGATAAAGCAACCGCATAATAAAGATAATTTACCTGATTACCTTCTGCCCATGACTGTGTTCATGATCTTTTGTTTATTATCTTTTTTGTAATGTGTAAATGGCTTGAGAATGAATTATTGAAAAGCCATTGTTTCGCGGACATAGGCCCTCATTGTTGCCATGGGTATTTTTCCGACATTGAATACACTTTCATTTATGAGCAACTGAAATGTGAGTATATTTTCATTGCTAGTCAAACACTGCTGTGTTTCGTTCTTTTATCCGAAATTCATTTTTCACATCCAAGAAGTTCCGCTGTGCTGTGGCTCGGCATTTCTGTCGTATTGGATAGACTAATCCTTTTCATGGCTTCTGCGGGATCCGATTGGTTTACTTTTTTTGCTGACCAGTGGAATACTTGTGCTTCACCTTAAAATCAAAGCCCAGAATAAACAGAAAAAATTAAAAGAGGTGAGCTGCAGAACAAAGGGGTGCGGAGATCTGCCTCCCTGCCATCCCGAAATACGAAGCAATACATAACCTATCACCCAAAGCACAAATGGTTTTCAACCCGTTTTGGAATCAAACTGAACAGGTGGCAAAGATTGGCTTGCGTCGCCTTGCCGGTTGAGTCCTAATACGGTGAAGTGTCCTGTATCTGACATCTTAAGCTGGCACATTTTCACTCTCACTGAAGGCAGCTTCACTGGTACTTCTTAAACATTTCCAAATCGGTAAACTTCTCTTCCTCGTATTCCTCTATTTCCACGTATTATTAATTTGTCCCTCACTATAATTAGCAATTTACTGTTTTTCTCCTTCTTTTACTTCTAGATTATTCTGGTCTTCCAAATTCAACACGACGCCCAAAGTCGTGTTTGTAGATGCAATGAAAAGATAGAATTCCTCCAGTATCACTGACGCAAGCACCACCACGGCAGTTTAGAAGAAGAACC
Source organism: Fasciola hepatica (assembly GCA_948099385.1). Lineage (NCBI taxonomy): Eukaryota > Metazoa > Platyhelminthes > Trematoda > Plagiorchiida > Fasciolidae > Fasciola > Fasciola hepatica. The sequence continues at coordinate 254,357 of CANUEZ040000240.1, read as the reverse complement.
AAGGAATGTGAGCTTCAAGGTGTTGCCTTTGATGAAGACTGCTTGCCGTGGTACAACGTCTCATACTTGCGTGGGGTTTGGGGTCTCTTTTACTTATACCGAGAATCCCTTGTTTTTGGGAATAGCAAATGGATAGTCAGACTATTAGAAACCTGCCGCATTGTCGTGACCATCGGAATGAATGCTATTTTCTCGTTTTTCCGTTAGATCTCTGGAGCCCTGGATGCACATTTGGCTCAAACCTTTATATTTTGTGGTCAGATCTGATCTGACGTCTTAAGCTGCTTGACTCATTTCCGTATTGCTGTCTCGAAAGTTTCCTATCCATTTTTGCATGGGCTCCTTGAAGACTTTGTTGACTTTATTGATTTCGCGGTCGGTTTGTCCACAATTTGAGGTATTTTGTCGTTATTGTTTGACAATTTGTCCTTCAGTACACATAAAAAAGCAAATTGGTGTTGTCTGTCTTTTATCCGTCTCTTTTATCTGCGAGTCACTCAATTACAGGACGAAAATCCTGTACAGTACTAAAATTTACCAAAGTACTAAAGCTGAAAACAGTATCGAATGTTTTGGCAAGATTCACTCTGGTTCCACTCAGTTTTGTGAGTATCCGATTTTCAAATCTCCTCGTCCTGAGTACGGACAATTCGCCCAATACTCACATTGGTGGAAACCTCATTGAAAACCTCCACATTTGGAGTACAGATAATTTGCAATATACATTGGACAAGGACCCAACGGATAGACTTCATTTGCCCAGAGTTTCAATTTGACGTAGAGGATGTCCAATTTGGTTACAAACTCGTATCTGAATATTCCGATTACAAGCAGTCAAACCACTGGTCGAATCACAGACGAAACACTCGGGCAAGCCAATTTCAATGCTGTTCCATGCCATGGCTCCAGTAGAAGTGTAGAAAGTAGATATAGCGTTGCTCGTATTCTATACCTTTGAAGCTCAGTTTAGGGAGGAAAATATTCGAAAGATATTTGAGTTGAAATATTAGACAACAAGCAGTACTCTGTAATTGCTGAAAGCTCAACATCAAACGGACATGGCTCATTTACGCACCTCGCTTAAGCAGGAGACAACAGGAGGTGAGCTTCCAGAGGAACGCGCCCAAGGACCACCAAATATAGAGAAATATCTATAAGATTGTGAGCGCTTTGCCGAGAAAAAGGTTCCAAACCCAGAGGCTCTTCCACCTCAACTGGAGAAGAGCACAATAGGAACTACCTTTTCTCCAATAAAGGAGAGTGAGAGCTCCCCAAAGTAGAACTGTCTTTCCTCGACTGGACTTTCATAGAACAATTTGATACTTACGTCGAAAGTCGAATAACGAGAGACTAACAAAAATAAATGTACCTGTTACATTGCTGTAAGGGAGAGCTAAAAGCATCATCAAGGATCGTGTTGTGCTGCCATCTAAACAGGGATACAAGATAGCAGACTGAATCTGTCGGGAAGTTTACGGTCACGCACACAATATCACGAGAATCTCCCAAATGGTCATTTGGATAGAGGGGAGCCTATTCCAAGTCAAATAGAAGCACTTACTGATTTAGTCAAACGAATGGAAAACTGTTCTATAGCTCTCGCTCAGGTGAACTATGGGGCCGATTTGAGGTCACTAAATACCCTGGACAAGATTGTTAGCTCCTTTTCGAAGTCTTTGCAGCATAGATGGGCCGAATATGTCGATGGAATCCCCGGTGAGGATAGGAGTCCACCATCTGCCGACCTATAGATGTTTGTAAATTCAAAAGCTAGAATTGCACGTAGTCACTTTGGAGACATCTCAGAAGTGCGAGATGGGCATACTCGAGGGTCAGAGAACTTTGAAGGCTCGAAATTAGCAGGCTACGGGTAGAGGTCGGTGTTTTATACTGACAGCCAGTAAGTCTGAGTGTCCAATGCGCAAGCAAGATCATCCTTCAGAAGAATGTAGGAACTTTCGCTCTATCGATGTCAAAGAACACTGGCAGCTTTTAGAAGACCGGAGATTATGTTTTAAATGTCCAAAAGCGAACCACATAGATATGAATTGCTCCTCGGTTGGTCATTGTGTGACTGATAGTTGCAAAGTAAGTCATAATCAGTTATTGTGTGTCTGGTTGGAAGGGCTTGAAGGACATGTCGAACGTCAATACCACCAACGGAGAAAGAACCAATGCCATTCTTGGCGTATTACCAGCTCCTTCCATGGCACCGAACGGGTTGCCGCGGTAAACTATCTGTTTCAGGCGCGACCGTCGCTAAAGGACCAAACCCGCCGCATGTATGACCCGGAGTTTAACAACAAATCGACCATCGATACACTTTTGGTCGAAGATCAGAAGGTCCGGTCCATCGTGGAACGGACAGTTCTGAAGCCGGACGGTGACGTCGAATTCCCTGACTCCTTGAGATCACGTTCGATGGATCTGCCGAGCAAAAATAGGGTGGCCTCACAGCGATTGTCCATCTTGATGAGGAATTATAAACGTAGCCTGAAGATAATTGAAAATCATTGTTTGAATCCGAGACATTTTGTCAACCTATGAGATGAACAGCCAAAACACATGTTATTGTCCGATGCATTAGGCAATGGCGAGACGCTACGCGAGAGAGCGGTGGTGAACTGCACTGAAGCCTACTTTATTCGTGTCATCATTCCTCAGCCGGTGCGAAAATACGTTGACAAAATGGATTTCACGGTACAAAATTGGTTGGTGATAGTTTGTACCAAAAGGGTGCCGCAGGAGGTCCACGCTACGACGACGAAGCAGGGGGTGATAAGAAGATCCAGTCTGCAGTGATAAAGCGCTTTAAACAGTTGGATCGGTTCCACCCCTGAGGAAACAGTGAGGTTCTCATGGCCAATAACCAACTCAATACCTGTGATCCTATTTCACTTCGCCCGGTGTGTATAAGCTAAATACGACACACACGACCCACACCCGATCAGTGCCTGTCGAGAAGAACATTCAATGCGAGCTGCTTTCTCGTCCCTGCCCAAATAACGCGAAAGCCGAGGCGAGTGCATACGCGGAGGTTGGGAGGTATGGCATTCTACGAAATCGCAAGAAGAAACTACGCGCAAAGCCTTCCAGAAAAGGCCGGTTGTTCAATTTGCTAGGAAAACTTGGATCTTCGCGTAATCGGGCAACACACTGGAGATTGCTTGTTACCCTGTGACATTGAAAGAGGAGAAAGAAGTGGATAACACGGAACTTAGGTCATGGATAATTGCCCGTGTCCCATAAGTGTTTTATATCACATGTGTTCCCAAAGATCGGAAGCAAGTAGTCAGCTTGTAGATAAGGGTGCGATAACTGATTCAGTATAATGTGACGATCCGGCGAGCGACGTTGGTGGGTGGGGTAAACTTTTATTGAATCTTGGATAAGGATATTAAGCTCGCCATGTTGGGGATCTGCGTCAAATGAGTTCAGTCCAGGTCCCATGCTCCTAACTCTAAATTTATTCTGTACTGACAAAACTATTTGCTTCCCTTTCATGCATTGTCTGTGCTTAATTCCACGACAAACCCACGGCCTCCTGAACCGCGTAACAATTGTTGTTCAGTCATATTGTTTCACGCAGCTCTGCTCAGTCTTGTCTGTATGAAAAATGTCGACGTACCCCAATCACCAAAAGTCTAACAGTTACTCTTATCTGTTCGAGTTTATTGTTTACATAACCTTCCCCCCCCCGCCCCCTGTCTGTTTTATGCTTGTAAACGACTGAATTTAGCCGCCTTCCGCTAATGTCGTTCATTTTGATAACCAAGTTAATCCCGTTGTGTGTGTGCTGCCTCGAATCATGATCTCTTTTGTTCGTTGATTGGTCAAAGGGTTCCCATAAATAAGGACCTATTTCGTAAGCTCCTAGACTCGTTTCCGTATTGCTGTCTCGAAAGTTTCCTATCCATTTTTGCTTGGGCGTCTTGAAACCTTTGCTGACTTCATTGATTCCGTGGTTGGTTTGTCGAAAATATGAGGTATTTGTCGTTATATTTTGACAATCTGTCCTTTAGTACACGAAAAAAGCGAGTTGGTGTTGTCTGCCTTGGGACTTTCGTCTCTTTTACCTGTGAGTCACTCGATTACGAGACTAAAATCCTGTACACCAATGGTGTCAGGGTGCCGTTGTGTCGCATTCTTATTTTGCCCCTTAGATTAGTAAACTTCTGATTTTACTCGGACTCTTTGTGTGCAAATACTTCAATGATGTTGTATTTTGATGTGGCTTTAAAAGAAATGAAGGTTTATATTTTCTCTGAAACAATCTGAATGAACTTTACTATCGGCATGCTAGATAATCTCTCTTTTTTGACGTTCCAGAATTTGGTAACATGCGCATCAATCCCCAATGCGGATTACACTGCTAAACGTTTTTTAATTACAACGCATATCTCACCATTGGCAACCAATAATTCCTTTAAGCCTCTTTCATACGATACCCAGGAATTACTCGGATTGACAATCTTTGCTGTGTTAGTCACATCAAATATTCTTCAATGAATTCAAAAAGATTCCTTTCTATGAACTAGACTACAAAATCTCAGGGCAATATATAGTGTTATTACTTAACCTGTAACCTTATTGCTTTTTTCCAATTTGGCTTCATTGCCATTCTAGAATTTCTACTGGTTTAGGAAGAAAATATTTTGATTTTAGCACCAAATCTCTGAAATTGATTGCCCCATCATGATAGCTTTACCAAGATTTTCTTACGACTTCTATCAAGCCTTTTGTTAGTTGTGATGAACTCACAAACGGGGACTTGCCGACACAAATAGCATTTTTCACAACATGCTCTCTGAAGCCGTCTTTTTCTCATTCACTCGCTTGAAGTTCAGAATAATTTACTCACGCACGTTCACTTATACCAATTCACCCTACACGGGGAGTATCAAAGCGTTTATTGACTTAAATTGACTTGTTCAGCGTTATAAAAGGTCACCTTATACGAACACTTCATAAAATGCTCTATAACTTGACGATGAAAAATAATAAGACATTTATTGAATACAGCATTATGAATCAAGTTGTATAACACAGTTCAACCACACCCACGAATTAGGTAGTAAGCGTTGCAGAATGTTGCAAACAGTCCCTAGCATAGAGACGTCTATCATAGGCAATGGTTACCTTGGTAAATTTATCCAAGGTAGTAGTTCAATGACAACCAACAGGTGCAATCCTGACTAATATTAGGACGCAGTAAGTCATCTCGAATCTAATAGTAAATAAAGAGTATCGTTCAAAACGCTGCACGCTGAATTCATTTGTATCATTTTGGACCTCGATGGGTGCATCTACAGGGCTACACAATGCGTCGACTGTTTTTAGTTGATGGAGCTAACGATGATACGCGTAGCTGGAAAGAGAATATTCTCTCAGCAATTTTGTTATTTATTCCAAGGTATTGTGATATCCATTCGGAAATCCCTTAAGTTTACATAGTATATTTTTTTTTATTTTGAACTTGGTATCTGTTTTTATCTTAACCTGACAGCTTAGTCCGATGCAGATACTAATCCGTTGTTGTTTCCTTTTCCGTCCTGTATAGTTCCACTCTCTGTCCATCTTGTATATCCACAATTCCTGATTTCTCGTGCCACACGGTGAGGAAGGCAGCGGTCATTGTGGTTAGCCCTGCTGTTTAACGATGTATGATGATGGTAGTGATGATGATAATTTACCCATTCTGATCATACGTGGATGCTCGCATTGTGCTTTTGTTTCAGGCAAGCCATGTGGTCGATTTGTAGTATATTATAATGATTGATATAATTATAATAATTTTAATTCCCTTCACTATAATTCTATTTCTTCTCATTCAGTATATAGACGTCTAGTATTTTGTTTGGAATGGGGTCATATTATTCTCTCGAGGGATGACTGTCTCATTTGTGATAGCACTTAACCTTGGTTTAAAAGATTAGGAGTTCGTCATGAAGACCGTTTACCATTGCCGAAATGTTTGATTTTCAATGATCCCAGTTTGGGGTGGCTATAAAAACACCATAGATTTATTCAACGACAACGTTCCGTGGCATTTGAATTGCGGCATTTTGCCACTGAGCAATGGGACTTATCATGATTATTTCAGTTGGCTTACTAATGCTTCCGAAGGTCCATGATTAGCTGAGTTTTATTTGTTACCTAATGCTCCGTACTGTTCCAAATAATTACTCGTATTGAACATCACTTGCAATGCTCCTAACTGACCGTATGCTTCACACAGTATCCGATGGGGAAGTCTTTTTTACTGTCTGTTTTTGATGTTTGAGTCATTCCCGCCAAAATGTAAGGACAAAATCGAATGCTCGGCGCACTCCATCGTGGCTGACAAACTGAAAATCTGTCCACACGAGATGGCTCATCCATGGTTCCGAACAATCAACGGGTATTGTATGAGGCGGACAAAACTACACAGATCGGCATCTGTGACGGCGGGATGTACAAAACATCCAAAATTCTAGTCTAATCCGAGGGACATTTTAAATCAACAAATAGTCAGCGGCTCCCAGATGTATCCCGAAAAGACAAAGCATCCATACACTTGGCCACCAGATCATTCAGACCAAAGCTGCTACCTCGCACGACGCGCATAGCTGTGCCAACATTAGAGGTGCTTCCACCAATCAAATGTATTTTGGGAATTGGGCGACTGAGTAGCACAACAGTCCACAATGTGAAAAACCATGAGTGGAATGGCTGATAAAACTACTGACTGTTCTCTGCGCGCACACGATTACCGTCCTGCAACGTACGCATCCCAATTTCTTCTCCGTATTTACACCATGAGTGAATTTTTCACGAGAGAAACAGATGTATTTCCTGACTCTGTTCTCACTCATCCTTCTCTGACTAGCTTGCAAATCGTATTGAATTTGCTACCATCCGCTGACACCCTCCTTCATCCTAGATGTCCTTTCGAAATAACCTTTTTCAACGTGTAAATCCTGATACCTACAGCACAGCAACCGGATCTGGATCATACTATTGAGTCTGTTGCCATCGATATGCATTGCATCTAAGGGACTTGAATTCAAGACCCTCGTTCTATAATTCGACTGACGCCCTCAAACAATCATTTTGTGGTGCTGAACTTCCATAAGTTTAATGAAGCTAAAACTCCGGCTCCTGGTATTGCTGGTTTGGGTGTGATTCTCAATGTGAGGGCTGAAGTGGCTCTACTAGATTAGATCCCATTCGAAAGTCGTTTGTGTATAGTATGACAAAGATTTTCGTGTAAAGTGGTTAGTTGCTTTTTCAAAAGACGCGATTTATTTGAATTTTTTGCGTATGCATTCACTAGTTCTATCCTAGAGGAAGTCGAAGGTAACCTCTATATATATATATATATATATATATATATATATATGAAACTCAAACCAGGCCATGGGCAACGTCGTTCCAGCTTAGAACCAAGAAAGCCCAATTAAAATGGAAGCAAATGTTTCGGAACTGTACATTGAGTCCACTGCAAAGATGATTTGTATGAATAGCTTGAATCTGAATATTCAATTGGCAGATCACATTTCATCAATCGAAATATTTTTATGTTCCATCTAGCGATGACTTTGAACAAATGGATCTCCTCGGCGTGCTTAGCCACAAATATTTATTGGACCGTGTTCCATGTGATGCCGGCTGAAACACGACAACCTTGCCCCCTAATAACCAATTTGGCTAGACAGTTACACTGATATCGGGACTTGCAATTGTGGATGCAGCTGAAACTTCTCGGCAGTCATCTGCGCCGGTGGATCATGTACGTCATCGACTTCAATCCAATGGCCGTTCACAAACTCGGTTGCCACAAAAGCCAAAACGAAACCTGTTCATCAATGTTTTATTTATGGTTCACGGGTAACAGTTTTTGGCCTCGACTCGACGGTGTGCAGTCAAGCGTCTTAGTTCTTCACCATTTCAGAGGTTTCTGCGCCTTATTCTGGACACTAAAACGATTTCAATTTGGTTTCTATCAAGCCCAAATAGGTGTAGATTCCACCTTAGAATACCGTCTTTCGTTGACCGCCAAAATCACTGACGAGTAGTATACTTTTGTATTTTTTCAATAATCATTACCCTGTTGGTGCAAGACATTTTAGTCATGTGCAACCATTTTAACGCTCCATCGCATCATAGAGATTATTATTGTTGATATCGATATATCTGATTGCATTAGATCCAAACTGGGGAAGATGTCGATTCCTGATCACTGTAAGCCCTGTTAGGCAACTATGTAGCTGAGGCATCACCATAAACAGTCAAAGTTTCATTCTGGGTCTGGGAATAACCCTTGTCTGTTGCGTTGAGTAGAATCGAGATTCAGATAATCTTTCATCCCTCCTTTTCCAGATCTGCTTCAAACCCCACCGCGGATGCGCCAGAGACGATCATAGTGCAAGTAGATTGTGCGAATAGAGCTAGCTCCTAGGTCGACGGTAGTCCGTATTCGAATGCGTAATATCTCCACAATTTGCTCTTCGCACCACCACATATCAGACGATTGAACCATGAACAATGATTGTGCTCGTGTCGCATATTTTGGAATGAATCGAGAATGTTATTGCAGGCATTTGAGGATCGGTTGTAAGTATGCTGAAGTCTCGGGTGTCTTTATTGCCATTAGTGGTTTGAAATGAGCTGGATATGTTGGATACTCATTTGCAATGAAAGTGAAACAGGGTAAGTTGATGTCACAGACACCGAATCCTTCTTCATGGTCTGATTGTTAAATGTATTTCCACAGACATTTCCAGCATATGCTGCAGTTGGCGCTCATTTTCTTTTGGGGTGCAAAAATGATCACATCATTCTGGTATGCCAACACCCAATAGATGTCATGGATCACCGGATCCATTGGAACCTAGAAGATCTGGGACGATACATGCGATCCGAATGGTAAGATACCATACTGCAACATGCTTCGTGGAGTGCTTTTCTCTCCATATGCAGCGGTATTTTCTAACATGCAACTTGCAATTATGCTCAACCGTGTCGTTGAATGTCTGGTACTTACTGACTTCCACTATTAGATCCCGGCTGGAAACTAGTTTATTACACACGGATCTTGAAGTGACTTTCACTGAACACCAGTCTGCTTGGGGACCGCAAAATCTGATGGTCCGAATGAAAATTAGAGATGTGATGCTTTGACAGCTTAGGTAATTCCCACGAGCTAATCCTCCACATTTGCGTCACCGATGGAAGCCCTAAAGTGTAAGCTAAGTGATCTATGAAGTCAATGACCCTCCAATTCACAATCCGGAGCAGCATCTAAAAAGCTTAGTGCTCCAGTTTCAGCAAAAATTCAGCAGGCACTCAGTATCAGTCCCTCGAATTGATGTTGCAGCAAGCGTCTATTTCAACAGATCTACCCATTGGGAGAAGTGGCAAGGGAATCGAAATCGATGGACTCCAGAAATTGCTGGACACTGATAGTTATCCCCTACCCTGAACAGAGATGGTGGAATACTGCTTGTCCTACAATTTCTTGTACTGCTCTCACAGGCTTGGAAAATTCTGATCTGTTCCCCTCCTTGTGGTTGTAGTCAGTTGTTGTCTCCGTATTTATGAAATTCTAACTTAGTGACAGTGCTGAACAAAGGGGTGTCTCAGTAGCGTCTGTCTTACTTCGTAGTTTGTATCGAACGTGGGAACAGCACACTCATGAGGAGGAGGCTGGTTTTCGCGCCCATCTTGGAAGTAGCGGTCAAACAATTAACCACTTTATGAATACAGGAAGAAGACATAAGTTGCGATATGCCAGCTGTTTGATTACTTTTGTCTATTTGCAAGGGTGCTATATCATGTAGTATAGATGTTCAACAAACCGTTGAGAGCCAGCCCGGATAACCTTGTAGTTAAGGTGTTCGATTTACAATCGTTCACATCGGGTTCGAGTCCACGTGGGGGCTCGGCGGATGTGCACTGCTGATGATTCCCAACAAGGATGAAACATCTGTACAGTGCTTCCATGGTTTTCAATGGTCAGTTTAGCGTTGAAGCTGCATGATGAATCATATTATACTTCTGTCTATAGCGTACGGTGTGGCAGAATCAAATGTGAATGACATTCGCACGTGATTCATTCCGGTCCCCTTGGCCTGGCATTTGCGCGCGCGACGCCTGTCTATCCCACGCTCTGCTTTGTTCCACTTCACCCGTCACATGCGATTGGGCTCGCGTGACTGACATTGATTCCTTGTTTCTGTCTACTTGAAACGGTACCATGTTTGCGCATGCCCGTTGATGATTCACTTGTTTGCTTGCTTGCCCGCTTACTTGTGTGGTTGCTGATGTGCAGATAGACAGATCTATTGCACACTCTGTTCCCTGAATTCTGAACAGAAAATTACGTACATAAAACGTCGGAGTACATACCCAAATGGTTGTCAAAATGAATGACTCAACCCAAAGCAGCCTCAGAGATGAAAATCAAAACTCTGGTTCCTCCAGTTGCGAAGCGCTTAATTGCATCAGATCACACAGTTGGTCCGATCATTCAGAATGATTTTACGCAACCACAGGTGGAAGCAGTTGGCATTCAGCGAGACGATTGTATTACCAAACAGATCCTTCCCTCCTCCCACTGAAAACAATATGATAGCTTTCAATCCACTGTCGCTAAAAGCTATAGAAATTTAAATGTTTTGCGTATGCGGCAGACAACGGCGAAATCAATGCTTCCCTCTCCTGACTTCTAATTTTCTTTCTGTCCTTATGAACTTGATAAATAGAACTCAAAGCTTTATATTTTTGAGACAAATATCCAACCCCAGACAGCGGCTCGAGCTCCATCGTAACTATCAAAAATAAACGATCATCATGTTCCCAGACATGCATTCAGCCTAACAATCTGTCAATGGGACTAAACTATGGAACTGTTTGTTGAAAAATGAGACAGCTTAGAAGAGTGTGCTCTTCTTCAAATTGTTCCATCGTCACGCCTCAGGTCATATTGGGAAACACGGCCATATTTCGCTCCCTTGGTTTCCGTCATCGGATTACGGCAATGTTGCCCTGAGGTGATCACTCAACACCACCTCTGAAGGCTCGTTCATGTTTTGCGAATGCCTGCCCATCGTCCACGGTTCCATCGTCAATTCGCACGTGTTGGAAAAGACATTAGCTTCATTTGGTGCTTCTCATTTTCTTAGTTGGAACCCATAAGACAAGGACTGTCATTTGTTGGAGATGATGAGAGATATAACTCAGAATACACTTAATTGGCGAGAATGCTGGCTGTTGAACTGTCACATTCCGTACATACTAATATGTCGTTCAAGCAAATCAACTGACAAAACATCAAAACTTGTACGACGAAAATGCACAAATTTCATGACTGATCATAGATCTACTTATTCAGTGTTCCTTAAGTTCTATTGTATTTTACTCTCATTTCCGTAGTTCAGTGCTTCTGTTGTTATCATGCTTGATTTCAAGCAGGTGTTCAATAAGAAATCAAAATGAACAAGGAGCAGACGCCTACAAACGAAACAATTGCGCCTCTTTGTGGTCTTTATCGGATTACATTGTTATTGATGACGGGGATGGCTTACAGCCCGATGCAATTTAGTTCCAGTCAGGTGTACGTCGGTAATTAGCGTTCGCAGCAGAATCCGATAGATTACCAGAGTTATTTTATCGAAGATTGTCTCTATACGTATTCTATTAATTAGGTAAGAAAACCGACTGTTTACGAGTTTGCGAGTTACGTATACGCGTAACCCTTCCTTCACTCCCACGCAACGTTGTCACAAAGTTACGTGGAGCAGTAAAAGCAAGGGATAATCGTTTTTTTTCTTTTAATAATGGCACCGAAAATGTAGTCAGGCCGTCTTGGATAACCGTCAGCGACAGTAAGTGAAACCGTGGGAGTCTAATTTATCATAGTTTATTACTCATATGGCTAAGTCCGGAAACTTCAGATAGTTCACCTTGAATTTCTTGTTTTTAGCACAAACTATCGAATCACCATGGGCGTTATGCTGGCGGTCGCAACAGCTCATTTGTACTGGTTCAGAAATAATAAAGCATTTGGAATCTGCAACAGGGAAAGATAGCCTGTGTTTTTGAGACGAAAAATTCGTCGAATGAAATGTTTTCGAATAGAATCAATAAATAACCCATTGCTATTTTGTTTCGAACAGGAACTCTGTAGACCTAAACTCTTGGAGACAACTGGGCAGTAATAAACGTGTGCCCTATTATATATCCATTTCTAATGGCTAGTATTTCGTTTGAAAAAAACGCAATACTGCAGTCATTCTTAGAGAGTTATGTGAACAAATGCAGGATCCTCGAAAGTGCACGTGGTTTGCCATGTATATAATATGAAAACATGTTTCCGTTTATTATTTCACCTACTCTCTTGACGTAGTAAAAAATGGTGACGAACTTGGTCATCAAGACCAGGTGCATTGCGCATCTGTGATCACGAACAAGCGGATCCTTTGCTTCATCGTAGAACATAAACACGTCAGTTCTGACCAAAACAATAAGCGATATTCCCCGTTGTCATAGTGATGCTCAAAGACAGTAAAGCTACCAGCCGTTTGTAGAAAAGACAAAAGTTCCATACAAGGCTAGTTTTCTAGCAGATGCTATCATACAATTACACGTGTTCAAAGCATTCAAAATCATAGGCCGCATTTGTTTCTCTCCTGATTGTCTCAGACAGATTCAGATGAATCAGTTGGAATTTCGCGAGAAAAATGGGGCAGTCATTCCTGTTTTTCCCATGAGTACTTCGTGATATCTGTAAGCAACAAGATCTTAAAAACTTTTGCACATCTCGTATGAAAACACTAGGGTAACTTTTGTGTTCCCAGCGGTGCACCAACATTCCTAAAATGGAGAGAAGGAGATGAAGCCCTGAAATGTACTTCGACTGACCTAAATAACAATGATATTTTAAACACGACCAATAGATATTCGTATAAACGAGCAAGTAGTGTTGTCTGTGTATTGTGCTGCAGAAATTGTTACATAAGGCAATTTTGAGGTGGTTCAACCTTGTTACTTGCACATTTGTCTGGAAAAGCTCAGTAACTTTTACCGCATTTGAGTGTTTTAGGTGGTATTACCAAAGTACCAGTGTACTATTATAGAAAACATCAAAGATAAATGGGCGCTAGTAAGTAATTCGTGTTCCGATTTGTTTAGGGCAGAAAAATAAATATTTTTTTTACAAATACAAGTGAGCCAACTCTACTAATGGTGGACGGTAACCAGAATGATTTGATTACCGTCGGTCCCTTTGTATTTCAATTCAACAAAATTTTTAAATTCTCATAGACAAGTGAAAGAAATGGAAAAATATAAGGCAAAATTTGTCCATTTTGTTGGTAAACTAGAGTGATATGATCAAACATAAGGGTATTCTCACGGTTCAACACATCCGGGTCCAGAGTGCTTTCGTGTATCTGTTTGGCCGTTTACCTTTATGATAAACGAGTTTGCATTCGTACCACATATTTTTCCTACAAAACGAACGACGTTCTTGTGCGTGTGCAGAAAATTGTGGATTTGAATGGCTTGCATGATGTTACATTTTTAATTGCTTATGTGCGCGGATGAGGAAGTTGGGAAAAAGGCGGGCGGAATATTGATATGACCAGTGATGCTTCAACGTGTTTTCGCTACAGAAGTCGTCGACCCGTGTTTCTTTCTCCGAACACTGCTCGTTCCGCAGTCAAATCTTGTCCAAAACCAAATACAATGCCCTCAAAGCTCTGGTCACTGTAAACGTCTTCCCATTTGCCTTTCAACTCCAAAACCAATGGAGTTTTTCCCAGTATTTTCTATATCCATGCTTTGGCAAGACATTTCTATTGAGATCGTGGAGGGATTGTATGACCTCGTTTATCACTCCCCAACAAATTACCCTACGATGTACCTAAGAGCTCCGTTGTTCACTGGATAGAAATGTTTGGTGAACAACAAACTCAACTTTGTTCACAAATGTTAAACTCGGAGATTACATGCCATCTCATGTTGTGGGAGACATGAAGCTTTCATTGGCATCACATAAAATGGATTACTGTAAACAAAGACATCTGCAGTTCAAAAGCCTTTCTCAGTCTACGACACATTTTCGGGTCCATCAATCTAGGTGTTTCGATCGATAAGCTAACCATCGCCGCTGTTAGAATGCCCAATGTTAATCTCGCGAACAAGTAACTCCAATCGTATGTCACAACTCACAGAACAAACAAACAACATAACCTCCCAAATCAATGCTGTAGTCGTTGATGTTAGCCCTTAAAGTCCGGGGGCCGACCGACGATAATGTCATGATCGTTCTGCATCTTTCTTTTGACAATCTTAATAGTTACCACCGATCTTTT